>JAPXFY010000027.1:11338967-11341467 GCA_030674185.1 Monoplex corrugatus | reverse complement strand
GACCCAGGGAGAAAATATTGGACAGAATTGCAGAGTGGCTGAAGACAGAGAGGGTGGAAGATGCGCTCGAGGCAACAAGGGATAGAAACAGATGGAAGGCCATGATAGCCAACGCCATGTGGCAAGGCACTTGATGATGATGGTGATGATATTTGCAATGAAATTGGTAATATTTTTGTAGTGGAAGTGGTAATGATATACTTGCAGTGGAAGTGGTAATGGTATATTGCAGTGGAATGGTAATGGTATATTTACTGTGGAATTAGAAATGGTATATTTGCAGTGGAACTGGTAATGGTATATTTGCGGTGGAAAACTGGTAATGGTAATTTGCAGTGGAATTGGGGATATTACAGAGGATTTGGTATATTTGCAGTGGAATTGGTATATTTACGATGGAATTGTTATATTTACAGTGGAATTGGGGATATTTACAGAGGATTTGGTATATTTGCAGTGGAATTGGTATATTTACGATGGAATTGGTATATTTACAGTGGAATTGGTATATTTGCATTGGAATTGGTATATTTACAGTGGAATTGGTAGTTTTGCATTGGAATTGGTATATTCATAGTGGAATTGGTATGTTTACAGTGGAATTGCTATATTTACAGTGGAATTGATAATGGTATATTTACAGTGGAATTGATAATGGTATATTACAGTGGAATTGATAATGGTATATTTACAGTGGAATTGATAATGGTATATTTAGTGAATTATAAGGTAATTTACGTGGAATTGATAATGGTATATTTGCAGTGGAATTGTATATTTGCAGTGGAATTGGTATATCTGCAGTGGAATTGGTTACAATGGAATTGGTATATTTGCAGTGGAATTGGTATATTTGCAGTGGAATTGGTATATTTGCAGTGGAATTGGTATATTTACAGTGGGATTGGTATATTTACAGTGGGATGGTATATTGCGTGATATGTATGTTACAGTGGAATATTGGTATATTTACAGTGGAGTATTGGTATGTTTGCAGTGGAATATTGGTATGTTTACAGCACTACCAATGGATGGTACGGGTTCTGGCCCAAGGTGAACGGACGGAGCATGGTAACCGATCGCCAGAAGTGGTGCAAATGACCGTTGGTCAGCACAACTTGCCCAAAGTCTTCGCTGGCCAGTTATGTTTGACTGAATCTGTCTCTGCCATGGATGGTTAATAATAACACATAATGATTATTGTTGTTATTATCATTATGGAGCCTAGCTGCGTCCAGTCCACGGAGCACTTTTTATTTCTTCGTACATTTACTTGGTTTAGTTGTTCAGATTTGTCTTGCAGTACGTCTTTCTTGTTTTACCGCCACCAGCCCCTTATGAGTCCTTTTGGACGGTGATGTCAGGTGTTGTCTGCTATAGTTTATTTGATTTCGTAGTCATCGTTCAGTCCTTGATGTTGTGTATGTGTGTGCAATTATGCGCGGGCGGGCGTGAGTGTGCGTGTGTGTGTGTGTGAGAGAGAGAGCGGTGAGTTGTGTGTGAGTTTTTGCGGTCATTTTCTCCATGTAATGTCGTCCTTACATTCATTTAAGTCATTGCTCTGATCGTCATGAGTGTATGTATGAGTATGTGTGTGTGCGTACTTGCGTGCGTGCGTTTGTTTGTGTGTGTGTGTGTGTGTGTGTGTGTGTGTGTGTGTATGTGTGTGTGGTGTGTGTGTGTGTTTTCTTCTCCTTGTTCATCTTTTTGTGTCATCATTTATTAAGCTTTTAGGTCAGCATTGCTTCATATACATATATTTTGTATTAACGTATATTTTCATGAATGAAGAATTTACAGCCATTTTTTATCACAGCTTTTTGATCGTTTTATTATAGTTGCTAAAAATGTATACTTTTTGGACTCCTTTTTAATCAATGATTAGGGCACTGAAAAAATGTATAGCCCCTTTTGATATAGGTTTTTTTACTGTTTTATTACAGCTGTTAAACAATCTGTAGTACTTGGAACTACTTTTTAAATCAGTTTTATTTACGAATAGAAAAAGTGGATAGAGGTTTTTTTTATCAGTTTTAGTTTTGTTTTTGTTTTAAAGTGTTTTTATTTCCAAGTAAACATAATATAATGAGACCTCGGCAAGACATCAAGTACACAGATATTTGAAATGATCTAGATACGAAGATGTTATAGGCACTTACACATGCAAGTATACCTATATTTACAGATATATATCTCTGTATACCTGGGACTAGTTTTTTTCACACTATATTATTAAAGCTATGAAAGTGATTGTGCGATTGGCTGCTTGCATGCAATGACTCTGCCCCCCAAAATAAAAGAGTGATCACGTCATAAACGTTTGAGAAAATTCTATTTGAAATTTTTGCTGCACAGAGGACACTTAAGATTTCGTACTTTTCGAGGTCACTGTGAGTTTGAAGAAGCATCGGTTGAAATCAAAGTTGGCATAGAGCGAGGATAATGATGCACTGTCACGACAGTGAAAACAGAATTTAGATATTCTGAGAGGTTCCTATTG
>JAPXFY010000027.1:11331467-11333967 GCA_030674185.1 Monoplex corrugatus | reverse complement strand
AGAGAGAGAGAGAGAGAGAGAGAAGAGAAGAGAGAGAGAGAGCCTGATTGAAAAAGAGAAAGATATATATATATTATATATATTGTGTGTGTGTGTGTGTGTGTGTGTGTGTGTGTGTGTGTGTGTGTGTGTGGTGTGTGTGTGGTGTGTGTGTTTCTGTTGTATGTTTGTGGAAGCGAACACATGCTGGTGTTTATATTTAGTGTTGAATGCTTTCTTAAAGTTCCGTCTAGAGAGAGAGAGAGAAGAGAGACAGACAGTCAGACAGATAGACAGAACGAGAGACCAAGAGAGAGAGAGAGAGCGACAGTGAGAGAGAAGGGGAGGGAGAGATGGGGATGTGTGTGCGTGTGTGTCTGTGTCATGTATATTCGTGAGTACGGACACCTACGAGCATGTTTTGTGTACATGTAGAATGTTTACTCAAAGATCTCTCCAGAGAGCAAGCAGAGAGAGAGAGAAAGAGAGAGAGAGAGAGAGCAAGAAAAGAGAGAGAGAGAGAGAGTGAACCAACAGAGTGAGAGAGAGGGAGAAAGACAGGGAGATATGTAAGCATGTGTGTCTGTGTCCTATTATTTTGTCTCGCTTGTCCATTCATCTGTATGTATTCTATAAACTTTTCTGTACTTTATATAAGTATTGATAATTGGGTCCATGTATCAATTGCAGTTTGACTCTAATGAAATGCGCTGTGCAGAAGCAATTTTAGGTTATCGTTATTTTTGTTTAAGTATACCAAAACATAGGATATCCATTATCTTACCCAATGACTAACCTATCAATCAGTGTTAAGTATACCAAAACAGAATATCCTTCATCTTAGCCACTGACTAACGTATCAATCAGCGTTAAGTATACAAAACACAGAATATCCTTTAACCACTGACTAACGTACCAATTAGTGTTAAGTACTGTATATCAAAACGTAGAATATGATGTACACCTGGCAAATTAGCCATAAATTATTTAATCAGAATACTATCAAAACTGCGAAATCGTATGTCAAAAGAGTTTGATACCATTTGTATTGTTCATGTGAAAAAGTTATAATACATCTAAAGTTGACATAAGAACCAGACAAAATCGAAACAGGAATGCAACATCTCATTGAAATTTGTGATTTAGGCTAATTAAAAACGCTGCACACACACACACACACACACACACACACACACACACACACACACACACACACACACACACACACACACACACACACAAGTATATATATATATATATATATATATATATATATATATATATATATGAGCCAAAGTCAAAAGGTGCTTCTTGCTTTTGTCCAAAATGAAACAGTTTTAAGGCATTAGATTTATCATGTTTTAAGAAGTATGGACATCAATGTTCATGTTTATACAGTGAAAATTGTCTTTTTTGGTATTCTGCTCATAAATGTTTAAAAAATGTCTGGTTTCACTCGTGACATGTGACGACAAACATATCCTTACCCATGTCATTACTGATTAAAATATGATTACTTCATGGAAATTTGTGGTGTTTTCAGGCTTGAGACGTTCTAAAAATGGAATATCTAAAACAAACTATACTTTTGTGCCAGTTCATTAGGGAGAAAATTACTGCTGTTTGTCATCACGGTCACAAATGACACCATCTTATTTACAGACAAGACAGCTACAGTGAAAAGCAAGAAAATAGGACCCTTTCTTATATCTTATTCCAAGGAACACAATGAAAAGATTTATGAAAAGGATGGAAAAGTTAATACACCAAATATTATTACAAAGCATAGCAACAAAATAAGTTTCATCTGTGACGATTACAGTGTGACACCAACACACCTTTCTGTATATTTGTGCTCATAAAAACACAAAGCAAGCAATTTTTTTAATTATTCTGATATGTTCCTAAGAACACAATGAGAAGATTTATGAAAAGAATGTCAAAGTTAATACATCAAATATTTCAAAGCATAGCAACAAAATTTCATCTGTGACGATTGCAGTGTGACTCGAACACAGTTTCCTGTAGCATGTCATGAATGACTCCTCCATTCAAGTTTATGAAAATATAAAACAATACCAAAGTAAAAATAACATCTGTAATTAAAAGACGAGTGAAAGATAAAACAATGTAGATATAAGTGCTATCATACACTGACTCACTGCAAAAAAATATTCCTAAGCAAGAAATAATGCTGTGTTACAAAATGCAGCGGAAAAGATCAAGAAATCTATGGCAGATATAGATCTGGGCTGAGTTCGACCGCACATTGTCAATAGATCAATGTACATCGTGCGCACACTTTGACAGCCAGCGGAAAGTGGGGAGGGGGGAGAGAGAGACCCCCCCAAAAAAAAAAAAAAAAAAAAACGAAAACAAAAACGTATGCACCAAAACGTGAATGCATCTCTAGATCTAGAAATCAGCATTGAGTCTTTGTGTGGAATATGTGAAAACTCAGTGCTGTTCTGTGCCCTGTACACCTACATTACGGCACCGCCTCTTGCTATTACAGTTAAGT
>JAPXFY010000027.1:11313967-11323967 GCA_030674185.1 Monoplex corrugatus | reverse complement strand
CCTTTTCTCTGTTCTTTCTTGTTCTTTATCACTTTTGTCCTGTTCCGTCCCCTGTCTTCTTACCATTCGACATTGTTGTTGTCATCGTTTGTGGTAATGGTCTTGTTTCTGTCTTTTATAATGTTGATGTTTGTGTCTTTTATAATGCTGATGTTTCTTTCTTTTATATGTTGATGTTTTGTCTTTTATAATGTTGATGTTTCTGTCTTTTATAATGTGATGTTTCTGTCTTTTATAATGTTGATGTTTCTGTCTTTTATAATGTTGATGTTTCTGTCTTTTAAATGTTGATGTTTCTGTCTTTTATAATGTTGATGTTTCTGTCTTTTATAATGTTGATGTTTCTGTCTTTTATAATGTTGATGTTTCTGTCTTTTATAATGTTGATGTTTCTGTCTTTTATAATGTTGATGTTTCTGTCTTTTATAATGTTGATGTTTCTGTCTTTTATAATGTTGATGTTTCTGTCTTTTATAATGTTGATGTTTCTGTCTTTTATAATGTTGATGTTTCTGTCTTTTATAATGTTGATGTTTCTGTCTTTTATAATGTTGATGTTTCTGTTTTTATAATGCTGATGTTTCTTTCTTTTATAATGTTGATGTTTCTGTCTTTTATAATGTTGATGTTTCTGTCTTTTATAATGTTGATGTTTCTGTCTTTTATAATGCTGATGTTTTGTCTTTTATAATGCTGATGTTTCTGTCTTTTATAATCTGATGTTTGTGTCTTTTATAATGTTGATGTTCTGTTTATAATGTTGATGTCTGTCTTTATAATGTTGATGTTTCTGTCTTTTATTATGTTGATTTTGTGTCTTTTATAATGCTGATGTTTCTGTCTTTTATAATGTTGATGTTTCTGTCTTTTATAATGTTGATGTTTCTGTCTTATAATTGATGTTTCTGTCTTTTATAATGTTGATGTTCTCTTCTTTTATAATGTTGATGTTTCTGTCTTTTATAATGCTGATGTTTCTGTCTTTTTATAATGTTGATGTTTCTGTCTTTTATAATGTTGATGTTTCTGTCTTTTATAATGTTGATGTTTCTGTCTTTTATAATGTTGATGTTTCTGTCTTTTATAATGCTGATGTTTCTGTCTTTTATAATGTTGATGTTTCTGTCTTTTATAATGTTGATGTTTCTGTCTTTTATAATGTTGATGTTTCTGTCTTTTATAATGCTGATGTTTCTGTCTTTTATAATGTTGATGTTTCTGTCTTTTATAATGTTGATGTTTCTGTCTTTTATAATGTCTGATGTTTCTGTCTTTTATAATGTTGATGTTTCTGTCTTTTATAATGTTGATGTTTCTGTCTTTTATAATGTTGATGTTTCTGTCTTTTATAATGCTGATGTTTCTGTCTTTTATAATGTTGATGTTTCTGTCTTTTATAATGTTGATGTTTCTGTCTTTTATAATGTTGATGTTTCTGTCTTTTATAATGTTGATGTTTCTGTCTTTTATAATGCTGATGTTTCTGTCTTTTATAATGTGATGTTTCTGTCTTTTATAATGTGATGTTTCTGTCTTTTATAATGTTGATGTTTCTGTCTTTTATAATGCTGATGTTTCTGTCTTTTATAATGTTGATGTTTTGTCTCTTTATAATGCTGATGTTTCTGTCTTTATAATGTTGATGTTTGCTGTCTTTTATAATGCTGATGTTTGTCTTTATGTGTTTGTCTTTTATAATGTTGATGTTTCTGTCTTTTATAATGTTGATGTTTCTGTCTTTTATAATGTTGATGTTTCTGTCTTTTATAATGCTGATGTTTCTGTCTTTTATAATGTTGATGTTTCTGTCTTTTATAATGTTGATGTTTCTGTCTTTTATAATGCTGATGTTTCTGTCTTTTATAATGTTGATGTTTCTGTCTTTTATAATGTTGATGTTTCTGTCTTTTATAATGTTGATGTTTCTGTTCTTTTATAATGCTGATGTTTCTGTCTTTTATAATGCTGTTTTGTCTTTTATAATGCTTGATGTTTTGTCTTTTATAATGTCTGATGTTTCTGTCTTTTATAATGTTGATGTTTCTGTCTTTTATAATGCTGAGTTTCTGTCTTTTATAATGTTGATGTTTCTGTCTTTTATAATGTTGATGTTTCTGTCTTTTATAATGTGATGTTTCTGTCTTTTATAATGTTGATGTTTGTTTGTCTTTTATAATGTTGATGTTTCTGTCTTTTATAATGTTGATGTTTCTTCTTTTATAATGTTGATGTTTCTGTCTTTTATAATGTTGATGTTTCTGTCTTTTATAATGTTGATGTTTCTGTCTTTTATAATGTTGATGTTTCTGTCTTTTATAATGTTGATGTTTCTGTCTTTTATAATGCTGATGTTTCTGTCTTTTATAATGCTGATGTTTCTGTCTTTTATAATGTTGATGTTTCTGTCTTTTATAATGTTGATGTTTCTGTCTTTTATAATGCTGATGTTTCTGTCTTTTATAATGTTGATGTTTCTGTCTTTTATAATGCTGATGTTTCTGTCTTTTATAATGTGTTTCGTCTTTAAATGTTGATGTTTCTGTCTTTTATAATGCTGATGTTCTGTCTTTTATATATGTTTGTTCTGTTTATAATGTGATGTTTCTGTCTTTTATAATGCTGATTTTCTGTCTTTTATAATGTTGATGTTTCTGTCTTTTATAAGTGTGTTTCTGTCTTTTATAATGTGATGTTTCTGTCTTTTATAATGTCTGATGTTTCTGTCTTTTATAATTGATGTTTCTGTCTTTTATAATGTGGTTCTGTAATGTGTTTCTGTCTTTTATAATGCTGATGTTTCTGTCTTTTTATAATTGCTGTTTCTGTCTTTATAATTGATGTTTCTTTTATAATGTTGATGTTTCTGTCTTTTTATAATTTGATGTTTCTGTCTTTTATAATGTATGTTCTGTTTTTTATGTTGATTTTCTGTCTTTTATAATGTTGTGTTTCTGTCTTTTATAATGTTGATGTTTCTGTCTTTTTAATGCTATGTTCTGTCTTTAAGTTGTTTCTTTTATAATGCTGATGTTTCTGTCTTTTATAATGCTATGTTTCTGTCTTTTATAATGCTGATGTTTCTTTCTTTTATAATGCTGATTGTTTCTTTTTTTATATGCTGATGTTTCTTTTCTATTTTTTCTTTTATAATGTTTTGTTTCTTTCTTTTATAATGCTGATGTTTTCTCTTATTCTTTTGTTCTTGCTGGTCTCCTTATGTCTGTCTTATTTTTTGTTGTGTTTTTCCTCTTATCCATTTTAGCCGTTTTCTCTTTCCATGTGTTAGTTTTAGATTTTTCTTAGTTTTTGTTGTTATTCCTTTTCTTCCATCTTTAATGTTTGTTTTTTTTTCTTCTTTTCTTTTTTTTTGGAAAAAGAAACCTCTGTCGTTTCCTTAATTATCACCAGTTGCTGCTCCTTCTGGTTTATTTTTTTCACTTGTCTGCTGGTGGTGCCAAATATGGTTTTCTTTTCTTTTTTTCTTTCCTTTTTTTTCTCTTTTTGCTTCTTCCTTATTTTTTTTTATCTATCTGTTTTTATTTTTTGTGGTGGTGGTTCGTTAATCTGTTTTTATTGGTATATTATTTTTTTCTGTATTTCATATTCTGATCTATCTTGTTCTCTGTTTTCTTTGTTTTGTTCTCAGAGGTTGGTATTGTTTTCATATTTATCGTTATTCTTCTCGTGGTGTTTGGTCTCGTCCTTCAAGTTATTTCTTTTTGTTATTATCATTATTTTTGTTGATGTTCTTGTTCATGTTTTGTGGTGGTCTTCTTGTTCCAGCTTAGATTTTGCTCCCTTGCTGGAGCGTGTGAATTTACTATTGCTGTTGTTGTTGGTGATGGTGGTAGTGTGGTTTGTTTATTTGTTCTTTTTGTGTTAATTCGTATTCTTATTCTTTGCTGATATTCTTGTAATCTTTCCTTTTATTGTTTTATGCTTGTTCTTGTGGTCGTTATGATTCGTATTATTTTTTTTTTCATCCGCTTTCATTCCTTCAAGAGTTTTGATTTTGTTGCGTTGTTGTTGTTTTTTCTGATGGTCGTGATTCTTGTCCTCTTTTATTTGTTGTTCTCGTTCTTTTTGTTTTTCTAAATTTTCTATGTCTTTTTCCTTTCTCCTTTCATTCTGCCTTTCCATACTTTTCGATTTCTTCGTATTTTGTGTTTTCATCAGATCATTGGCCTCGATTTTTTATTTTCTTCGACTTCTTGTTTTCCTGTTAATTTTTGTTGTTCTTCTTATAATTGTTTATCCTGATTTTCTCGTTATTTTTTCAACTGTTTTCGTTTTCTTTGACCTTCTTGTCATATTTTTCTTTTCTTATAACTGTTTTTATTCTAATATTCACGTTATCTATTCAGTTATTTATACATTTATTTATCTGTTTATTTATGCTTTGTATTGCTCTATTATTTTCATATTATTGATCAAGGTCATACTCTTTATTGATTTGTTGTTGTTGTTGTTGCTGTTGTTCGGTGGTGGTAGTGGTGTGGTGGTAATGCTGGCGGTAGCGATGGCGGTGGTAACGGTGGCAGTAGTGTGTGTGTGTGGTTTTTTTCCGCCTGTCTTCTGTGTAATTGTTTGTGTTCTGTTTTTTCCCAGTATATTGTTTCTATACTACACATACTTCTTGCTCTTCATCTTGGTTGTAATGTTTTTGTTTTTCTACTGTCATCGTGATCGTTCTTATTATTTATGTTTCTTTATCCTCGTTGTAATTCCCGTCTATCTTGGATTGTTTGTTCGTTTTTTTTCTTATTCATACCTATTGGGTAGTAGTAGAAGTTGTGATAGTAGTAGCAGTATCAACATTATCAATATCATATTGATATTAGCGTCAGTAATTTATTCAAATAAGATCAATCATGATGATTTAGATATTCGAATAGAGTTCAGTCATGCTGGTTTAGATATTCTAATAGAGTTTGCAATGATGATGATAATGATGATGACGATGATGACGAGATGACGACGACGATGATGATGATGACGATGACGACGACGATGATGATGATGATGATGATGATGATGATGATGATGAGTGGTGGTGACGACGACGACGACGATGGTGATGATGATGATGATGATGATGATGATGATGATGATGACAGCAATAATAATAGTGATAATGATGACAACGTTGATGAAAAAGATGTATAGTGTCAGAGCTCAGGAAGCCTACGTAAGTTAATTTTTGGGCAACTGGCCTTTCTGGATAAAAATGATTCCCAGGGTTTATGTAATATAGAGTTTTGCAATGATGATGATAATGATGATGACGATGATGACGAGATGATGACGACGATGACGATGATGACGATGACGACGACGACGAGAGAGAGATGATGATAATGATGATGATGATGATGATGATGATGGTGGTGGTGGTGGTGGTGACGACGACGACGACGATGATGATGATGATGATGTGATGATGATGATGATGATGATGACAGCAATAATAATAGTGATAATGATGACGACGTTGATGAAAAAGATGTATAGTGTCAGAGCTCAGGAAGCAAGCTCCTAAGTGCTTTACGCCTTTCAGAAAAGATATACATGCATGTAAAGATGTAAATCAACGATAAAAAATAAATGATACAAAACGACACGACAAAAGCACAGGAAAAGATAAGAACAGTATCATACAGGTGTGACACGACAACAATCTTATCTGAACGAATATGTTTACAACAACATACAGACACACAGAGACTTTTTCTTTTTCTTTTCTCTTCTTTTTCTTTTTTTTTTCCTTTCTTTTCTTTTTTTCTTTGTTGTTGTTGTTGTTTTACTGTTTGTTTTCTAAACACAAACTTTCTTAATGGTTAAGAAAGTGATGATAGTATTCGGATTGGTTTGTGATCATGCACATTTAATGCATTTTAACTGCGGGAGAAGGAATGACTTTAACTGTTTTTAACAGTTTGTCCTAATACCCAGATTGTAGATAGTATAAGTAGTACAAGACACAATATAAGGTAAAAAGAACTTTATGACACTGTGCAGAAGAGGGGCATCCAGAGTCATGATCTGGATGTGGCCAGGCTCCATTGGAGTGTCAGGAGTTAAGGACCGAAACATTTGCTTGATGGTGGTCTCCCTTCTTAGGACCTTCTGCTGTCCGGCTCTCCCCATAGTTTCCTGCTACCGGTACCGAGACGCAACATAAGGTAAAGGACTTTATGACTATCACTGGGTCCATTGCATCCATAATGAGAAAAAGAAATACAGAGACAGAAACAAATAGAAGACAAAGAGAAAAAGAGAAGAGAAAGAGACAGACATAGAGAAGGGGAGAGAGAGAAAGAAATAGAGGGGAGAGAGACAGATACAGAGAAAGAGAGAGAGTAATAGAGAGAGAGACAGACAGATAAACAGCGAGACAGAGGTAGAGAGAGAGAGAGAGAAGAGAGACAGACAGACAGAAGACAGACAGAAGACAGAAGACAGACAGACAGACAGACAGACAGAAATAGAGACAGAGAGAGATAGAGATCACAGAAAAGATACTGACCACAATTTTTGGTATCAGTTTGAGCACTGGAAATAGCATATAGGAACCAATTTACACCCACATACGAATCAGCCATATCGTTTTCAAAACACCTACGTAAGTGTCATTTCTGTGTGAAAAAAATTGATTTCATAGTTTTTGAGAAAAAGGAAGATCCCAACACAATGACGTTTGCATTCCAACCACCACCAGTTCCCTCACTCTTTTTGTACACCAAACTGTATATATTGAGAGATTTAGCCAGCAGAATTCACCAGTCTGAGAGACACAGAGAGAGGCTGAGGTTCTTTTCAAAGTCCCATTCTGAGTGGAAATCATCGCAGTGATCTGTTGGTGCCTTTGTCTTTCTACGTGCAAATACAAATCATGTTGAGGTAACGAGTAACACATATCAGCAGAATCAAAAGGACTGCTACTTTGTCTATAAGCATGAATAGTGATTAGACAAAACAGAAATAGAGAAGAAGGAGAAAAGGGTTGCAAGTATAATAGAAACACACACGAGATGAACAAGAATGCGTCTTTAACTGGCAAAATAAGACAGGGGTTAATTTTTGGGCAACTGGCCTTTCAGGATAAAAATGATTCCCAGGGTTTATGTAATATAGAAACGCTAAAAATAAACAAATAGATAAATAAAAATAAATAAATAGATAAGTAGATAGATAGATAGATAGACAAACAGACAAGAGACAGATAGATAGACAAATAGCTAGATAGACAAATAGACAGACAGACAGATAGACAGACAGACAGATAGATAGATACAAGATAGAAGAACATAGATAGATAGAAGATAGATAGATAGATAGATAGATAGATAGATAGATAGATAGATAGATAGATAGATAGATAGATAGATAGATAGATAGATAGATAGATAGATAGATAGATAAACCTGAATAATCAACGAAACAAGAGAGGCTCAATGTTTTGGACAACTGGCCTTTGTCAAGATCTAAAAAAAAAAAAAAAAAAAAAAAAAAAAAAACTGGAATGAAAAGATTTTGGGATATGTCTCTTTTGTCGTCCTAAAATGGCCATTCCATTTTTTTCATAAAACTTTCTTGATTAGAAAGGGGGGAGGGGGAGGAGGGCATGTACACTGATACCTTGTGGGACACTCCACAACAAAATGGACTTTATCCATGATATCATATTTACATAGATTACATGTGATATCATTTGTAACAGTTGCTGTATATCACCTGGAATGCATCACGATTTCTGACATTCCGCGTCTAAATTTTGCAAGGGCTTGCTTGATAGATCCGTTTATACACTGAAATATAAGATTCAATGCAGTTTGAAGTTTTAAGGAAGAAGAGGGGCAGAATGGTTCAGACGTTTGCCTACCAATAACTGAACTCGAGGGTCCAAGGTTCGCTCCACGTAAAGGACTCAACTTTTCTCCTCAGTTTGACCTGAAAAGCAAACTGAACGTCTAGTCGTTCGGAAGGGGACGAAAAACAAATCGGACCCGTGTGCTTTCTGGCTGCGCACGTTAAAGATCCCACGGCAGTTGAAAATCGTGAAGAGCAGGGCATTGCATGGCTGCCTTGGTAAAAAAAATTGGAGAGACAGGTTGATTTCCCAGGTCCCACCCACTGAAGACCAGTCAGCCTTCTTGCCTTTTTGAAGTCTAGGTAAAAAAAATGTCAATAATTTTGAATTTGAATTTGAAGTAAGGGAGAGTTGATGGGCGCCACCATCGTGGTGCTGACCCCGAGGAAAAGTTGAAGTCTCTGCCATCTCACTCCCCTACGAACCAAGGGTTATGGAACTATCTAGGCAGGACCTCAGGACCTGGCCAGCTCATGGGTTTATGTGCAGCCTTAAGGCTTGTACCGTGATCATTCTGGATCTTCTCCATCACATGGCACCTGTGACGTTAGTGTATATGGAATTCATTTCGAGCGTGGAAACGTCCTTTTGAGAAACTGAGACTGAAACTGAAGTTTTAAACGTTCTGTGTGAGGAAGATATGTCACTAGTTTGCATATGATCGTTTAAATCCTGTCATCAATGTTCTATAATTGTATGCTATAAGCATCCATGAAATGGATGAGATTCGACTGTGTGGTCCCAGTCTTCCCAGTGAGCCCATAGCACGCCCAACTCTGGGTAGGAGCCAGCTAGAGCCGAAAAATCCCACAATGATGTATTTTTGAAGGGACTGATGTGGATTCAAACCCACAACCTTCTAGTCGGCAGTCCGTTGCGTTAACCACCACACCACAGCGACTGGTCATAGAGGTGCACTATGTAAAGCTGACAGCGTTCCTCATAACCTTAACTTTCTGTATCATAAACCAATGAAGGGGCTGTGTATCACTATGTTTAAAGAAACTGTTTGGCAGATTACACCTGATCTTTCTCAATGCTCTCAAAATTTCATTTGTACTTTTCTTTCATTTGTACTTTTTTGGTTCATCCATAGCAGGTGTAAAACTATATCTTGTCGAATTTCTTTTCATTGAAAGCCTTCTTTTCTCTTTTGTGTATTTTTTCTTTTGTGTCAAGAAAGCCAACTTTCCTCAAAACTATGGCCTTGAGATTATTTCTTAGTGTCAGTCTTGATCTTTGAGTCTCTCGAGATCACTGAAATGGCATTGAAGTCACACTACAGGTAGGACCAAAAGAGTCGAACTGTCTTCAAGAAGCATTACAGACATTTCTGTATAATCTGATGTGAACGTAACGCCATGTTTTTCATTTGAATAGTTTAATTTGCGAGCTCAATGGTTAACAAGGAAAACAGCAAAGAGCTCACGATACATCCCTGCTTTCGTCCCTGAAAGCATTCAGATTACTTAGAAAACTTTTTTTTCCTGTGATACAAAATACATGCTTGAACCGTTGAATATATTGTTCTCATCATAATGAACATCCTATCCTGAATGGTTTCTCAAAGCAATACAGACCATAACATATTACAAGTTCTAGAATCATACGCTTTTTGAAGTCTATACAAACGACATAAAATGTTGTATGTTTTAGCATATACTTCACCTCAATGATGGCATGCTGAGTGAATACATATTTTATTGTAGACCAACCGTTCCTAAACCCTGCTTGTGCCTCACTCATGATGTTATATCCATATATCTGGGACATAAATACTTTTCTGAGGATGATTATAAGCGATATCTCTCAAAACTTCTCTTATCAAATGGAGAGGACCGGAGAGAGAGAGAGAGAGAGAGAGAGAGAGAGAGAGAGAGAGAGAGAGAGAGAGAGAGAGAGAGAGGAGAGAGAGAATAGAATGACATATTCATACATAAATGCTGTTTCTTTTCATGTGCTAAATATAAACTCTATGTTTTTGTCTTTTCAGCGTCAAGTTTCACGTGCTAGTATGCCTGGTTATCCTTTCTCTGACATGGGGTAAGAAAATATAGAACATCAAAACTTGTCTTTAATTAATTTTCTTATTTCATAGCTGTTGTTTTTTTCTTTCTTTCGAAGATTGGT
>JAPXFY010000027.1:11303824-11306367 GCA_030674185.1 Monoplex corrugatus | reverse complement strand
ATTTTGCTTCCCAACACCATGATGTCCAATGCTGGTTGGCCAGGCCTCAAAATCAGCACCTACGCGTGCGTTCAGGTCTTCCAATATGAAGAGACCTTCCTTGCTGGGAACTCCTCTGACAACAGCACCCAGGGCCTCATAGAACTGGTCCTTGACGTCGGGTGAGGAGCTTAATGTTGGGGCATAGGCACAGATGAAGTTGACTGTGCCTGAACTGGTCGTCATTTTTAGAGTGAGCAGTCTCTCCGTACCTCCCGTGGGGAGCTCTACGGTTGCTAGGAGGAAGTTCTTTACAGCGAAGCCCACACCATGAATACGTGGCTCCTCTGGGTTCTTCCGCTGCCAGTAGAACGTGTAGTTCTTCTCACGCAGTGATCCGTCCCCAGGTAGCCTTGTCTCCTGTAATGCAGCGATGTCGACGTTGAGTCGCTGAAGCTCCCTGTCTATCACGGCCGTCTTCCGTGTGTCGTCTAACAGCTGTAGGTCGCTGTCAAAACCAGGACACATTGTCCTTACATTGCAGCTTGATATCAGAAGAGCTGGCATCTTCTTTTTCTTCTTTGTGTTGCCTGGTGTCTGGTATTTACAAATTTCTTCTAAGCTCCAAGCACCCATTGGAGCAAACAGGTTGTGGCGGGGTAACACCTTACTGACTTGGGGCTGCCCAGCTTGAGGCGGGCAGTAGCTACCCAATGGAATGCGAAGATTCCTCCCACCGTCGAGAGTAACCCCTGGCGCCCCGGCTCTACGCCAAAAAAGCCTAGGCTTAAAACCGGTAACTGCTACTCTCCGTGTTGTGTCGATGCTGTGTTACCAGCGAAGCTGGAGTGACCTCTCCAGGTGCAGGCCTGGGCAAGTGAATATGGAGGACGAGCTGTTGCCCATGCAGCAGATCCCCCCTCTCCTCGCCACTAGTAGAATCCAGAGGAAAGACAGAGGCCTGTACGCCTGGTACCAGGGGCGACGCAGGAGTTGCCAGAACGAGGTTGTAGACAACGACGAACTGCCTTAGGGACTCCGACTCCGGATTTTTCCTCGAGATTTACTTCTGAAGCCTTTCCCTTGAATGGGTGTAGCCGCCAGGCAGCGGAGGTTTGAAGTCGGAGTATTCCTTCTCCTAGACAGGCTGTCTTCCAGGGCTGACGAGTCCCATCTACCCGAAATGAATAACTAACTAACTAACTAAATAAATAAATAAATAAATAAAATAAAACAATTCTTAAAAAGTCCCGTGCAAAGCAGAACAGCTGTGTTTCATTGTAAAAATGACCTGTTGGCTTTTGAAGTCTTTACGCAATCATGATGTGGGATTAGCGATCGGTTTGGTAATAAAGAAAAGGCTGTCCCATAACTTTGAGCTCGTAGGGGAGTGACGTGGTAGAGACCTGTAAGTTCTGTCTGGGCCAGCATTATTTAGATGGTGTCGATCTGCGCTCTCTCTCTCTCTCTCTCTCTTTCTCTCTCTCTCTCTCTTTCTTTCTTTCTTTCTCTCACTGTCTCGTTCTCTCTCTCTCTGTGTCATACTCTCTCTCTCTGTCTCTCTCTCTCTCTCTTTCTCTCTGTCTTTCTCTGTCTGTCTGTCTGTCTCTCTCTCTCTCACTGTCTCGTTCTCTCTCTCTGTCTATCTGTCTGTCTTTCTCTGTCTCTCTCTCTCTCTCTGTCTCTCTCTCTCTTTCTCTCTGTCTTTCTCTGTCTGTCTGTCTCTCTCTCTCTCTCTCACTGTCTCGTTCTCTCTCTCTCTCTATCTGTCTTTCTCTCTCTCTCTCTCTCTCTCTCTCTCTCTCTCTCTCTCTCGTGCTACTTCACCCTCATCTTCACCTTCACCTTCATCTTTCCCTTCGTCTTCATCTTCATTTTGTTTCTTTCCCTCTTCCCCTTTTCTGTCCATTTTATTTTCATTTCTCCTTTTTCCTTCATCTTTTTCTTTTCTTTTCCCTGTCCTCTACATTTTCCCTTCTTTATTTTCCCCTTCCTCTTCTCTTTCCCCTTCACCTTTACCTTTACCTTCACCTTTACCTTACCTTCACCTTCACCTTTACCTTTACCTTTACCTTCACCTTCACCTTTACCTTCACCCTTTTCCTTTACCTTTACCTTCAACTTCACCTTCTTTTTCACCTTCGCCTTCACCTTTATCTTCATCTTCACCGTTACCTTCAACTTCACGTTCACCTTTATCTTCAACTTCACGTTCGCTTTTACCTTCCCCTTCACCTTCCCCTTCTTCTTCACTGTCACCATCACCTTCACCTTTACCTTCACCTTCAACTTCACCTTCACCTTTACCTTTACCTTCAACTTCACATTTACCTTCACCTTGAACTTTATCTTCAACTTTACCTTCCCAAGCCTGCTCAAGGTCGGGTGTCCATTCACAGATGAGTGGACTGGAGACCTCCCAAACAGCTCAACGATTTTTACCCCAGTGTGATTCTGCCCTTGTGCACCCGTGTGTACCCATGCAGTCAGACTGGGAGGGTGGGGTCTACTGAAAAGCCGACAGTTCTGAAATGTTAGGTTTTTACCCGAGATTCAGATACACT
>JAPXFY010000027.1:11291324-11293824 GCA_030674185.1 Monoplex corrugatus | reverse complement strand
CCTCCACGGATGGGCACCTCTAGTCCTGGCAGCCAATCTTTCTCACTCATCAGCAGTTGGACCATATCTCTAAAGACCCCCAGCCACCTCCAGACTCACCTTCATCTCTAACTTCCTGAAACCACCGCCTATCTTAGACATGGAAACTATAAGACATCATTCTCCTTCCTTAATTATATGACACGGTTCATCCTCAAGACAGTCCCTAAACGTTATCACGCTGGGACGTTAATACCACCGAAGAAGAAGAAGAAGAAGAGCAGGTCAATAAAAGTGTCCTGGAAAAACCAGTAGTAAGAGACAGAAGATCACATGACCAGCAGTTTAAATTAAATTAAACGCCTTGTAGGCCATAAACAGGAATGCAGGCTCTTCTCATTCTTCTCCCGAGCCATCCGTGAGTGGGATGAACTCCCAGCACACATTGTAGAGGCAGACTCCCCCGACAGTTTCAAAAACAGAGTCACCTCCCACCTCAGTGCTGACACTCTTGACAGACTCGCTGCTGCGAAACTTCAGGAGTAAGCTCAAACAAACGCAAACCCAAACTGTCCTGTATGAATGTGGGAGTGCTTGGTTAGGTAGGTAGTGGGTAGGGGTGTGCTGGTAGGAGGGCCGCTGCGGCGGGGGGTGCCAGGGGCCGTCACTAGGATGCCTGCCCGTCACTTCTCGTCCCCTCTGATCCAGTCAGTGGGCAGGGAGTGTGTAAACGTGAGGAGAATTTGTTTGTTTGTTTGTTTTTTGTTGTTGTTGGTAGTCAGGCAGCCGGTTCGTGGAAACCCCCTATTCTGTGGCAAAATAATCAAATAATCAGCGTGCTGATTGTGGACACGCAACAGAAGAAAAAGAAGAAGGCTCAGGGAATCTGGGGAATATTTCGGGCAGATTTGGGTGGAGCGCATAAAGAATTGTCCGAGTGTATCGAATTCCTCGCGAACAAACTCCAAACTTCTTGTTCAAACTTTGTCATGTGGTATTTGACCGGAGACTTACAGACTATATCATTTCTTGTTTTGCTCAGCTGTTTGGTAGTTCAGTTACAACTGTAAGTTATACTGTGTTGGTGATTTTTGTTTAACTGTGTTGTTTTCTTTTGTGGTTAAGATCAGACAGTATATTCTGTCGAGTAAGAGATCTATTTTGGGTCTTTTTTATTTTGTTTTGTGTATTGTGTTTTATTGTACTATATTTCATTTTATTTTATTCTATTTACATTATTTATTCTATTCTATTTATTTCATTTCATCTTATTTTATTTAATTATCTATCTATCTATCTATCTGTCTGTCTGTCTGTCTATCTATCTATCTATCTATCTATCTATCTATCTATCTATCCATCTATCTATCTATCTATCTGTCTATCCATTTATCTATCTATCTATTTATCTATCTATCTATCTGTCTGTCAGTCTGTCTGTCTACCTATCTATCTATTTATCTATCTATCTGTCTGTTTGTCTATCTTTCTATTTATCAATCTACCTGTCTATCTATCTATCTATCTATCTATCTATCCATCTATCGATCAATCTGTCTATCTATTTAACTAAGTATTTATTTATTCATTCATTTTATATATATATATTTATATTTGTTTTTGTCTCTTCGTTGTTGTTTTTCAATTTTGCGAAGAAGACAACCCAACCTTTCTTTTCCTCTGTCAGGGCTCGACAGTGTATTCGCATTTGCTTTACTTTATAATTATAGTCAGTCTCTGACGATCACTGTCTTTTTGTAAACCCCTTCTCTTCCCCCCCCCCCTCCCCCCCATTTTTTGTTTTTTGTTTGTTTTTCAGACCTGCTACATGCCGTTGACATCAAGGAACATGAGGAAAAATGCGAGATATCATGCGTTGAAACGAACAAAAAGTGTTTCGAAGGACAATGCATGTGTGAACCTGGCTACTACTATGTCCGCTCTACCGACACTTGTGTGGAGAGTAAGTTTGATTTTTTATGTATGTTTTTTTTGTATTGTTTGTTTTGTTTGTTGTTTATTTGTTTCTTTGTATTATTATTATTATTATTTATCATGCTCAATATAAAGTTTAATCTTAATGCATTGATATGTGTACTTAATTTTTTTTTTCAAAGTGCTTTTTTTTTCCCCATGCATGTTTTGAATCGGTCATTGCCCTGATATGGCTGTGTGCAGTCGGCTGGGCTTTATACATTAATAACAATAATGATAATAATGCTTCTTTTAAAATTTTCATTCCCCTTCCCCCCCCCCCCCCATTTTTTTTAACCCAATCCCTCCTTGATTTCAATTTACTGGGGGGGGGGGGGGGTTATGGAGGGGGGGAGGTTCCATGTCAGCTGAAGGTACGTGTGTGTGTGTGTGTCTGTGTGTGCGTGTGTGTGTGTGTGTATGTGTGTATGTGTGTGTGTGTGCGTGTGTATATGGGTGTGTGTATGTGTGTGTGAGTGTATGTGTGTGTTTGTGTGTGTGTGTGTGTATGTGTGTGTGAGTGTGTGTAAATGTGTGTGTGTGTATG
>JAPXFY010000027.1:11289201-11291224 GCA_030674185.1 Monoplex corrugatus | reverse complement strand
TGATGTGTCTGGTCCCCAGTCTGGTTAATGTTACGCTGATCTCTTCAGATGATGTATCCACTACCCTGTCCGCTTAATGTTACCCTGGTCTCTTCAGATGATGTGTCCAGTCCCCAGTCCGGTTAATGTTACCCTATCTCTCCAGATGATGTGTCTGGTAACCAGTCTGGTTAATGTTACCCTATCTTTTCAGATGATGTGCCCAGTACCTTGTCTGGTTAATGTTACCATTGTCTCTTCAATTGATGTGTCCAGTACCCTGTCTGGTTAATGTTACCCTTGTCTCTTCAGATGATGTGTCCAGTAACCTGTCTGGTTGATGTTACCCTATCTCTTCAGATGATATGTCCAGTTCATCTCAGTGATCGATCTGCTTTTTGTCTCTTCCGTTGAGAGAAGAGCAGATCAGCTTTGTGGATGTCATGGTGTGGAAAAGAGGTCCTTCCGATGACAAGGTCGTAGATGGTACAAAGATCTAGCAGCGTCTCTCCGTTGTCATTTATTATCACTATCCTTTCTTCCTCTATTCATCATCATCATCAGGTGCCCTGCCGTATAGCGTTGACGATCATGGACTTCCATCTGCCTCTATCTCTTGTTGCCCCTAGCATCTCCCCCACCCTCCTCGTCCCCAGCCACTCTGCAAGTCCGTCCAGCATTTTCTCCCTGGGTCTACCCGGTGCTCTCTTTCCCTCCAGCTTTCCCGTTGTGACCGGTACTCCAAATCCCCCTTCCTCATAAAATGGCCTATAAATGTTGCCTGTCTTTTCCTAATCTTCCTTATGAGTGATCTACTTGTGTCTGCCTCCATCAAGACTATCTCGTTTGTTTTCTTTGCTGTCCATGGAACTCTCAACATTCTTCTTAGAAACCACATCCTCGGCTGCCTCAATCCTGTTCTGGTTTTGTTTGTTGACTGTCCACGCATCGTATCCGTACAACAGTATTGGTTCTATATAACATTCAAGAACTCTCTTCCTGATGTTAATTGATAGGCATTTGTTGGTAAGAATGCTTATCATCTTCCCGAATGCTGTTTTGGCTTGGCCGATTCTGCCGGCTATTTCTGATGTGCATCTGCCGTCTGATCGTTCCCAGGTATTTGAATTTATCAACCTGTGTCAAGGTTGTGCCATTTGCTGTTATTTTACATGAGGGGATTTCATGTTTTTTACTGATCACCATGACTTCAGTCTTCCTGCTGTTTAGTTCCAGCCCCTTACCTTTGCTTTCTATTTCTAGTATATTCACAAGGTTTTGTAGGTCTCTTTCACTTTCTGCAATTAGCACAGTGTCATGTGCATATCGAATGTTGTTTATCATTTTCACTCCAACCTTTAATCCAGGGTCTTCTTCTAGGTTTCTCATGATGTTTTCGCTGTAAAGTGAAAACAGATCTGGTGACAAAACACAACCCTGTCTGACTCCTCTTTTGATATTTTGGAAAGAGCTTACATTGTTTTCTATTCTCATTGCAGCTGTTTGTTCCCAATACGTATTTCTGATTATTCGTAGATCTTTTCCATTAATATTGAGTCTCTCCAGTTGGTTGATCAATTCATCACGTCTTACCCGATCGAAAGCCTTGGTGTAGTCAACAAAGCATAAATATAAATCCTTATTCATCTCATTTGACCTCTCTATGATAGTTCTTAGGATATATATGGCATTAATAGTTCCTTTCCCTTCCACAAATCCACACTGTTCTTCTGCTATTTCTCTTTTGATTCTATTCCTTGTCCTCATCATGACTATTCTTAACAGGATTTTTGTTACATGGCTCATCAAACTGATTGTGCGATGGAGTTCGCATTCTATAGCCTCTGTCTTCTTTGGAAGTGCAATGAAAATTGATTTTGACATATCTTTGGGGATTTTTCCAGTGTCGTAAATTTCATTTAGGAGGACTGTTATTTTTTTCTTCCTCCATTGTGTTGTCATATTCAACCCTTGTATTCACGTCCCCCGCCACATTCGTCAAGGCCTTGTGTAGTAGTGTGCCTTCTAGTTCTGCATGTGACTG
>JAPXFY010000027.1:11274201-11281701 GCA_030674185.1 Monoplex corrugatus | reverse complement strand
TATATATATATATATATATATATATATATATATATATATATATGTATATATTTTTTTTTTTTTTTTTTTTTTTTTTTTACGAAGGCTTTAGAAAGGCAAGAAGGTTAATTGGCTTCCAAGGCCCTGAAAAATGAACCTATCTCTCCAATGTTTTATACCAGGGCAGCTAGGCGAATGCCCTGCTCTTCACAATTTTCAACTGCCGTGGGATCTTTAGCGTGTGCGTGGGTCCGACTTGTTTTTCGTCCCCTTCAGAAGGACTAGTCGTTCAGTCCGATATTTCGGTCAAAAATTGACGAGAAAAGTCGAGGCCTAAACGGGAAGCGAACCCTGGAACATCCAGTTTAGTTATTGGCAGGCGAACGTCTAAAGCGTTCTGTCACTCTTATCAAAGATGAATAGACTGTCAAGGTTATCAAGCTTTGAAGTGAACATGTGAGAGAAATGGGGAAGAGAGAGACATAGAAAGAGCGAGAGAGAGAGAGACAGAGAGAGAGAGAGAGAAAAACAGGCAGACAGACAGGCAGACAGAGAGAGAGGGGAGAGAGAGAGAGAGAGAGAGAGAGAGAGAGAGAGAGAGAGAGACAGACAGACAGGCAGACAGACAGGCAGACAACAGACAGGCAGACAGAGAGAGAGACACAGAGAGAGACAGAGCGAGAGAGAGAGAGAGACAGAGACAGAGAGACAGACAGACATACAGACAGACAGACAGACAGGTAGGCAGACAGACAGACAGAGACAGAGAGACAGAGACACAGAGACACAGAGACAGACAGAACTGCACGCGGGTTTTCTAAGGGAAAAAAATCGTCTTAGGTTATTACATAAAGTGACACTAATATTACGTCCCGTTATCGCTTCCGTTTTAGTTGTTCGTGGGTAATAATGGTTGGGGTGTTCTGTACAGTTGCCGTTCGTAAAATAAACATTGTCAGTAAGTACACAACATCACAGGAGCCCAACACAATCAGTAAGTAAACAACATCATAAGAGTCCAACATTGTCAGTAAGTAAACAACATCACAGGAGACCAACACTTGCAGTAAGTAAACAACATCACAGGAGCCCATCACTGTCAGTAAGTACACAACATCACAGGAGCCCATCACTGTCAGTAAGTAAACAACATCACAGGATCCCAACACTATCAGTAAATAAACAACATCACAGGAGCCCATCACAGTCAGGAAATAAACAACATCACAGGAGCCCAACACTGTCAGTAAGTAAACAACATCACAGGAGCCCATCACTGTCAGTAAGTAAACAACATCACAGGAGCCCAACACTGTCAGTAAGTAAACAACATCACAGGAGCCCATCACTGTCAGTAAGTAAACAACATCACAGGAGCCATCACTGTCAGTAAGTAAACAACATCACAGGAGCCCATCACTGTCAGTAATAAACAACATCACAGGAGCCAACACTGTCAGTAAGTAAACAACATCAGAAGAGCCCAACACTGTCAGTAAATAAACAACATCAGAAGAACCCAACACTGTCAGTAAGTAAACAACATCAGAGAAGCCCAACACACTGTCAGTAAATAAACAACATCAGAGAACCAACACTGTCAGTAAGTAAACAACATCAAGAAGAACCCAACACTGTCAGTAAATAAACAACATCAAGAGAGCCCAACACTGTCAGTAAGTAAACAACATCACGGAAGCCCATACACTGTCAGTAAAGTAAACAACATCACAGGAGCCCACACTGTCAGTAAGTAAACAACATCAGCAGGAGCCCAACACTGTCAGTAAATAAACAACATCAGGAGCCCAATCACTGTCAGTAAAGTAAACAACATCAGAGGAAGCCCAACACTGTCAGTAAATAAACAACATCAGAAGAGCCCATCACTGTCAGTAAATAAACAACATCAAGAGCCCAACACTGTCAGTAAGTAAACAACATCAGAGAGCCCAACACTGTCAGTAAGTAAAAAACAACATCAGAAGAACCCAACACTGTCAGTAAGTAAACAACATCAGAAGAGCCCAACACTGTCAGTAAATAAACAACATCAGAAGAAGCCCAACACTGTCAGTAAATAAACAACATCAGAAGAACCCAACACTGTCAGTAAATAAACAACATCAGAAAGAGCCCAACACTGTCAGTAATAAAAACATAACCATCATGAAAGAACCCAAACACTGTCAGTAAATAAACAACATCAGAAGAGCCCAACACTGTCAGTAAATAAACAACATCAGAAGAAGCCCAACACTGTCAGTAAATAAACAACATCAGAAGAGCCCAACACTGTCAGTAAGTAAACAACATCAGAAGAGCCCAACACTGTCAGTAAATAAACAACATCAGAAGAGCCCAACACTGTCAGTAAGTAAACAACATCAGAAAGCCCAACACTGTCAGTAAAGTAAACAACATCAGAAGAACCAACACTGTCAGTAATAAACAACATCAGAAGAGCCCAACACTGTCAGTAAATAAACAACATCAGAAGAGCCCAACACTGTCAGTAAATAAACAACATCAGAAGAACCCAACACTGTCAGTAAGTAAACAACATCAGAGAGCCCAACACTGTCAGTAAATAAACAACATCAGAAGACCCAACACTGTCAGTAAGTAAACAACATCAGAAGACCCAACACTGTCAGTAAATAAACAACATCAGAAGAGCCCAACACTGTCAGTAAATAAACAACATCAGAGGAAGCCCAACACTGTCAGTAAGTAAACAACATCAGAAGAGCCCAACACTGTCAGTAAATAAACAACATCAGAAGAGCCCAACACTGTCAGTAAGTAAACAACATCAGAAGAACCATCACTGTCAGTAAGTAAACAACATCACAGGAGCCCAACACTGTCAGTAATAAACAACATCAAAGAGCCCAACACTGTCAGTAAGTAAACAACATCAAGAGCCCAACACTGTCAGTAATAAAACAATCAGAAGAACCCAACACTGTCAGTAAGTAAACAACATCAGAAGAGCCCAACACTGTCAGTAAATAAACAACATCAGAAGAGCCCAATCACTGTCAGTAAATAAACAACATCAGAAGAACCCAACACTGTCAGTAAATAAACAACATCAGAAGAAACCCAACACTGTCAGTAAATAAACAACATCAAAAGAGCCCAACACTGTCAGTAAATAAACAACATCAGAGGACCCAACACTGTCAGTAAATAAACAACATCAGAAGAGCCAACACTGTCAGTAATAACAACTCAGGACAACATGTCATAAACAACATCAGAAGAGCCCAACACTGTCAGTAAATAAACAACATCAGAGGAACCCAACACTGTCAGTAAGTAAACAACATCAGAAGAAGCCCAACACTGTCAGTAAGTAAACAACATCAAAGAGCCCAACACTGTCAGTAAGTAAACAACATCAAGGAGCCCAACACTGTCAGTAAATAAACAACATCACAGGAGCCCAACACTGTCAGTAAATAAACAACATCAGAAGAGCCCAACACTGTCAGTAAATAAACAACATCAGAAGAGCCCAACACTGTCAGTAATAAACAACATCAGAAGAGCCCAACACTGTCAGTAAATAAACAACATCAGAAAGCCCAACACTGTCAGTAAATAAACAACATCAGAAAAGCCCATCACTGTCAGTAAATAAACAACATCAGAAGAGCCCAACACTGTCAGTAAATAAACAACATCAGAAGAGCCCAACACTGTCAGTAAATAAACAACATCAGAAAAGCCCAACACTGTCAGTAAATAAACAACATCAGAAGAAGCCCAACACTGTCAGTAAATAAACAACATCAGAAGACCCAACACTGTCAGTAAATAAACAACATCAGAGGAGCCCAACACTGTCAGTAAATAAACAACATCAGAAGAACCCAACACTGTCAGTAATAAACAACATCAGAAGAGCCCAACACTGTCAGTAAATAAACAACATCAGAAGAGCCCAACACTGTCAGTAAATAAACAACATCAGAAGAGCCCAACACTGTCAGTAAGTAAACAACATCAGAAGAGCCCAACACTGTCAGTAAATAAACAACATCAGAAGAGCCCAACACTGTCAGTAAGTAAACAACATCAGAAGAGCCCAACACTGTCAGTAAATAAACAACATCAGAAAGAGCCCAACACTGTCAGTAAATAAACAACATCAGAAGAAGCCCAACACTGTCAGTAAATAAACAACATCAGAAGAGCCCAACACTGTCAGTAAATAAACAACATCAGAAAAGCCCAACACTGTCAGTAAATAAACAACATCAGAAGAACCCAACACTGTCAGTAAATAAACAACATCAGAAAAGCCCAACACTGTCAGTAAATAAACAACATCAGAAAAGCCCAACACTGTCAGTAAATAAACAACATCAGAAAAGCCCAACACTGTCAGTAAATAAACAACATCAGAAAAGCCCAACACTGTCAGTAAATAAACAACATCAGAAAAGCCCAACACTGTCAGTAAATAAACAACATCAGAAAAGCCCAACACTGTCAGTAAGTAAACAACATCAGAAGAGCCCAACACTGTCAGTAAATAAACATCAGAAAAGCCCAACACTGTCAGTAAATAAACAATATCAGAAGAGCCCAACACTGTCAGTAAATAAACATCAGAAAAGCCCAACATTGTCAGTAAATAAACATCAGAAAAGCCCAACACTGTCAGTAAATAAACAACATCAGAAAAGCCCAACACTGTCAGTAAATAAACAACATCAGAAAAGCCCAACACTGTCAGTAAATAAACAACATCAGAAAAGCCCAACATTGTCAGTAAATAAACAACATCAGAAGAGCCCAACACTGTCAGTAAATAAACAACATCAGAAAAGCCCAACACTGTCAGTAAATAAACAACATCAGAAAAGCCCAACACTGTCAGTAAATAAACAACATCAGAAAAGCCCAACATTGTCAGTAAATAAACAACATCAGAAAAGCCCAACACTGTCAGTAAATAAACAACATCAGAAAAGCCCAACATTGTCAGTAAATAAACAACATCAGAAAAGCCTATCTTTAAGATTAGAAATCCGTTCAAAGAAATAAGAGGGAAGCAGGGAGAATTTTTATAATATTATTTCTTTGGTATTACCTATATGCCTTGGAATCAACCCTGTATATGTTCTGTCTTGTCTATGTGTGTGTGTTTGGTCAGTTCAAGAATAAAAGACTATGTCAATCTTGAACATAAGACCAATATATTGTATGTATTTCTCTCCTCTCTCATAGTTGTGTGTAGGGTAGTTGCAGAGTTTTGAGGTAGGCTTGGGCGCTTCATTTTTGAGGAGTGTTCTGAGTTTACGGTTTTTGTGCTTTGTATCTGCTTCTCTGCTAGCTGAATGGGTAGAGCAAACTATGTTAGATTTGAGAAGTTCTACAACATGGGAGATAATTCCTATGTGACTCTCAAGAGTTATGTCCTTTGGTTGATATTATAGAAATCCGTTCGTTTTGCATTGAGGGGCCAGGGGACGAACAAGGCGTGCGACTGGCCGAAAGCCAAGCAAGACCAAAAAATCCCCAATATCAACATCATACACTGGTACGTAAAAGGAGTAACCAACAAGTAAACAACACAAAGATTAATATAACTCGCGTAAAGAATGTTTAGCAGTGTCAGCAAGGATTTCTCTCTCGTTTATTATGGAGGGGGTTTGCTCAAACTTGGAGTATATCAGTATAATTCTTATTTTAAAAAGAAAATATTAAAAAAATACCTTGTTTGTAAAAGATCCTTGGGAGTATAAAACACAACGTTTCGAGCCCAGGCCCTTTGTCAAGTGCTTGTTTTTGTTTTCACTTGACAAAGGGCCTGGGCTCGAAACGTTGTGTTTTATACTCCCAAGGATCTTTTACAAACAAGGTATTTTTTAATATTTTGTTTTTACCCTCAAGATCCAGCAGTCACATTTTGTTTTACCTTCAGTGAATTCTTATTTTATTTATAGTGTTCCGATTTGTTTTTCTCGGATGCGTGTGCGCGCGCTGTTTTGTCCACATCGTTGCAGGCGGTACGCTGCTGCGTAGTCTACATAGTCCGTCTACGGTAGGCGTGCGTGCTAAGTGGGTTTTCATATTTCCGTGAGCCATGGGCTACAGGTTGGACATTGAATGTCTTACAGCATTTCTACTCTGCATATTTTTTGTTTGTTACTGCTCTTTTATTTATTTTTTTAGTCCTTTAACCCTTTAACTCCCCCCACCCTATCCACCAACTGCAAAAACTTAACCCTTTGACTCCCCTACCCTATCCACCAACTGCAAAAACGTAACCCTTTGACTCCCCCACCCTATCCACAAACTGCAAAAACTTAACCCTTTGACTCCCCCACCCTATTCAACAGGCGCAAAAACCTAACCCTTTGACTCCCCCACCCTATCCACCAACTGTAAAAACTTAACCCTTTGATTCCCCCACCCTATCCACCAATTGCAAAAACTTAACTCTTTGACTCCCTCACCCTATCCACCAGCTTCCTACAGGAAACTGGTGGATAGGGTGAGGGAGTCAAAGAGTTAAGTTTTTGTTTTGCTAGCATGGTCGACAATACAGGATGCTGGTGGACAGGGTGCGGGAATCAAAGGGTTAAAATTGTTTTATTTCATTCTGCTTTAGACAAGACATGAACAAACGATGTGTTAAAACGATGTGTTAAAAGCCGATGATGTAAATTTTTACATATCAGAAAAAAAAATGATATTGACATAAAGAACTCATCATCATCATCATCATCATCATCATCATCATCATCACCATCATCATCAAGTGCCCTGGCGATCATGGCCCTCCATATGTATCTAGCCCTTGTTGCCGCAAGCACATCTTCCACCCTCTCTGACCTCAGCCACCCTGTAAGTCCGTCCAATATTTTCTCCCTGGTTACGTCACCAGGACGTAAGCAGCAGGACATAACCAGGCAGGACATAAGCAGGCAGAACATAACCAGACAGGACATAACCAGCAGGACATAACCAGGCAGGACATAAGCAGGCAGAACATAACCAGACAGGACATAACCAGACAGGACGTAACCAGGCAGGACGTAACCAGGCAGGACATAACCAGACAGGACATAACCAGACAGGATGTAACCAGGCAGGACGTAACCAGGCAGGACGTAACCATTTCTGACGTTTATCAGGCAGGACGTAACCAGGCGGGACGTAACCAGGCGGCTGTAACCAGGCAGGACTGAAACAAACAGGACGTAACCAGATAGGACGTAACCATTTCTGACGTAACCATTTCTGACGTAACCAGGCAGGACATGACCAGGCAGGACGTAACGAGGCAGGACATAACCAGGCAGGACGTAACCAGGCAGGACGTAACCAGGCAGGACGTAACCAGACAGGACGTAACCAGATAGGACGTAACCATTTCTGACGTAACCAGACAGGACGTAACCAGGCGGGACGTAACCAGGCAGGACTTAATCAAACAGGACGTAACCAGATAGGACGTAACCATTTCTGACGTAACCAGGCAGGACGTAACCAGGCAGG
>JAPXFY010000027.1:11256701-11264201 GCA_030674185.1 Monoplex corrugatus | reverse complement strand
AGTGTGTCACATAAACCTACAAGTGTGTCACATACACCTACAGAGTGTGACTACGACGAAGACAACAACAACAAAATAGTTAAGCCAGACGAATACTCTCCCCTTTTCTCGAAAACTTAAATATTGTCACATGTTGCTGAGAAAGCTCTGTGCATTCACTTTCCTTTAAAAAAAACAACAACAACGTTGATTGCAGGCTCTTTAATTTAAAGCCCCTTGTGATTTTGGCCTTGAAGCCATGACTACCAAATTGATGCACTGGCGACACTTTAACGGTCCAAACATATATACACACACATGCCCTCATTCTGGTCAGTCGATGTGAACACAAAAAAATCATCCTTAATTTAAAAATAAATGACAATGAAATCAGGCAGAAAGAAGCATATGTGTGGAGGTGTTGGTAGATACAAACATAAAATCTTTGACGCAGAACTCCAGGCGCCGATCAACTGCGAAACTGCTCAATGGTCTATTTGATTCATAATTAGCGCAATAAATGAGTTATGAAGCCGTCTGGTACTAAAATGAACAGATATGAGGTCATCATTTTCAGGCCATGTAGTCTTCAAACCAGAGATGCTGATTTTATGTGACAGGTGTCTTGTTCCAAATTTGTTCCCTAGTCAATGTGTGACCCAGGCATGTTTTTTAGTGTTGTTTTAATCTCTCCTTCCGTTTTCGTTCTTTAGGGGGGCAAACCTACCCAGATTTGGGTACCAAGATTGTGATGTTCAGTGTTTCAGTTCTAAGTAACCAATCACCATGATATTTGGCAAGAAGATACCTCAGACAATATTCTTTGGATTGAATATCTTTGTTGGGGTCTGTGAGTTATGAAAAGTTGACAAAAATTAATTAATTAATGGCGATTTTTCGCGAGATTGTATACATCAGACATAATTATGTTCAAAAGTTTTCATCCGATTTCCTTGATATCTGGCACACATTTAGCAGGGACAGGTACCTATAGCCGGTAGTAAAATCTTGCAGTTCTGCTTGAAAGAAACAATTTTTATCAAAAGTTGCATTATAATTTTTCTTAAAATTATTCTAAAAATTGGTGTGATGATTGTACAGAAAATAATGATAGTAGAGCTAAGATTTTACTACATGTCATACATACTATACAGATGTGTTTGCTCACTAAGTATCAAATTCCTAACATGAATATATGTGTAGTTATAAATGTCACAGTATGTACTATATTTTTTCATTTTCGTGAGAACATTTTTAATTAATTAATTTTTGTCAACTTTCATAACTTACAGACCCCAACAAAGATATTCAATCCAAAGAATACTGTCTGAGGTATCTTCTTGCCAAATATCATGGTGATTGGTTACATAGAACTGAAACACTGAACATCACAATATTGGTACCCAAATCTGGGTAGGTCTGCCCCCTTAACAAGAAAGGAGATTCTTTCATATAGAGGTGAAGAGTGTGTGTGTGTGTTGTGTGTGTGTGTGTGTGTGTGTGTGTGTGTGTGTGTGTGTGTGTGTGTGTTTGTGTGCGCGCGTGTGTGTGTGTGTATGTGTGTTTATGCGCGCGCGCGTGTGTGTGTTTGTGTGTGTGCGTGCGTGCGTGCGTGCGCGCGAGCGTGTGTGTGTGTGTGTGATTGAGGGTGTTGCTTAAATCTTCTGACCAGCACCGCAGGTGCGTATCTCTCGGGCCTGGTTGACGGCAGGATATGTTATGATAGTAAGCGTAGAGTACAGCCCTGTCACGTAGTCTTAATCTTAGATGGAACTCCATAGCATCATGATTATCATCCTCATTGACATCATCATCATCGCATTGTTAAAAAACAAAATACTGCCCCAGATTCTATGGCCATTAAGGTGGTGCAGAAAATGGAGCGAATAAAAAATATGGTGAGCACACCTCCCTGAGTGCGATGATCCTTAAAAACACGTTTATAAAAAAAAAAATCATTGCAGCTGTCTCAAGTCTTCATTTCAAAGTAAGACTACGAATCACAGAGAGATGACAAATGTTGTTTTGAAGATTCACTGCACTGTTTTGGGTTGTGTAAATCTCGCATTTTTTACGAAAAGTTTACATTTAAGGAACAAGCGGGATATACGCTATCTACAGTTTTATCTTGTGCCTTTATCTAACGCAACCACGAAAAATAAAATTATGCAGTTCTAGATCTGTTTTGGTTTCTCACCTGCACGGAGATTTCTTTTGAGAAGTAGTAGTATTAAAAACGATTTTTTGTTTTATACTAATTTTTGAATAAAAATGGATTTTATAGAATGGCTTGACCGTCTTCTGGTTTCCACCGTGTACTTTTCGTTTTATTAGAAGCCCACTATCTCTTTATAAAGAATTAACTGTAGTTGGTTGTTTTTTCGTCCATTGATGCAAATTATTACCCGCATGTAAACATGCGAAATTAGGTGAGCTGTTAATTGCTCAACACGCGCGGGCGCGCGCGCGCTCGCATGCGCGTGCGCGCACACACACACACACACATACAAACACACACACACACACACACACACACACACACGCACGCACGCACACACACACACACACACACACACAAACACACACACATATCCGTGCGCGTGCACCAGAAACACTGCGTGTTTGTGGACAGAAGATACCACTAGTCGTATTCTTTCTTGTATTAATTAACCCTTTGACTCCAATACCCTATCCACCAACTGCAAAAACCTTAACCCTTTGAATCCCTCACCCTTTCCACCAGCTTCCTGCAAAGGGTGAGGGAGTCAAAGGGTTAAGTTTTTGCTTCGTTCGAATGGTTGACCTTGAGACAGGTTGATAATTTTAAATACCTGGGAACGATCATTTCACCAGACGGCAGATGCACATCAGAAACAGCCAGCAGAATTGGCCAAACCAAAACAGCATTCAAGAAGACGAAAAGCGTTCTTACCAACAAATGCCTATCAGTTAACATCAGGAAGAGAGTTCTTGAATGTTAGATAGAACCAATACTGTTATACGGTTGTAAGGCGTGGACAGTCAACAAGCAAAGCCAGAGCAAAATTGAGGCAGCCGAGATGTAGTTTTTAAGAAGGATGTTGAGAGTTCCATGGACAGCAAAGAAAACAAACGAGACAGTCTTGATGGAGGCAGACACAAGTAGATCACTCGTAAAGAAGATTAGGAAAAGGCAGGCCATTTTTTATGAGGAAAAGGGAATTAGAACACCTGGTCACAACGGGAAAGCTGGAGGGAAGGACAGCACCGAGTAGACCCAGTGAGAAGATACTAGACAGACTTGCAGAGTGGCAGAAGACAGGGAGGGTGGAAGAGATGCTTGAGGCAACAAGAGATAGAGACAGATGGAAGTGCATAATCGCCAACGCCATGCGGCAAGGCACCTGATGATGATGAGAATGGTTGACAAGGCAGGATGCCGGTGGACAAGATACAGGAGTCAAAGGGTTAAGAGAAAACGACGATATACACCAATACTTTCTAAGAATACTGTTTACAAAGTATTTGGCTCAGCATCATTAACATGACTATATCATAGATTGAGGCAGCCGAGATGTGGTTTCTAAGAAGAGTGTTGAGAGTTCCATGGACAGCAAAGAAAACAAACGAGACAGTCCTGATGGATGCAGACACAAGAAGATCATTCATTAGGAAGATAAGGAAAAGACAGGCAACATTTACAGACCATTTTGTGCCCCAAGGCTCTGTTTTAGGTCCCATCCTATTTGTGCTGTACACACAACCCCTCTCTGAAATTATGCGACTTCACTCTATGTCCCATCATAGCTTTTCTGATGACAACCAACTCTATACTTCTGGTTCCCTCCCACAACTGCCCTCTATAATCAGACAAACCCAAGGCTGCATTTCTGATGTTCACTCCTGGATGACTGTAAACAAACTTCAACTCAACCCCATTAAAACTGAACTTAGCCTTATCTCTACCACCACATTGGCTAAGTGTTCTTCCCTTCCTCTGTCTGTCTCTCTGCTTGGATCTGACATTCCACTATCTTCCACTGTCCGCAATCTTGGAGTCACTCTTGATAACACCCTGTCCTTTGAAAAACACGTCCAGAATGTTTGCAGATTATGCTATCTTGAGATACGCAGAATTTCTTCTATTCGCAATATCCTCTCTGTCGAAGCCACCAAAACTCTCCTCTGTGCCTTTGTTCTCTCTCGTCTCGACTACTGCAACTCCCTCCTCTCGGGCTGTCCTTTCTCTCTCATTCAAAAGCTTCAAAAAGTTCAAAACAATGCTGCTAGGCTCATCTTCAGAAAATCTCGTTCCTCTCATGTCACTCCTCTTCTCAAATCTCTTCACTGGTTACCTGTTGAAAAGAGAATTCGCTACAAGATTGCTTTGTTATGTTTTAAGTCTCTCAACGGTCTTGCACCCCCTTACATCTCTGACCTCCTCCATCTGTACACCCCCTCTCGTCAACTTCGTTCCTCGGCTGATACTCGTACCTTCCGCATACCATTCTGTCGCACTAAAACTTATGGTCAACGCTCCTTTTCCTATCAGGCCCCTGTAATCTGGAATCAGCTCCCTGTCTCTGTTCGCCACTCTGCAACTCTCACTTCTTTCAAGTCCTCTCTGAAAACCCATCTCTTCCAGTCCCTCTCATGATACTTATAAAGACTCTACCACCTAACTTCCCCAAATCCCCCCTTGTTGTCTTTTGAGCCTTGAATGTCGGCTGGTGTGTGTGTGCGTGTGTGTGTGTGTGTGTGTGTGTGTGTGTGTGTGTGTGTGTGTGTGTGTGTGTGTGTGTGTGTGTTTGGTTGTGTCTGCGTGATACCTGTAAGCGCTTAGGGCTCTTGTTTTCATCAGATTAGGCGCTATATAAATGCTCTTTATTATTATTATTATTATAAAGGGGAATTAGAGCACCTGGTAACAACAGGAAAGCTTGGTCACAATAGGACAGGTGGAGGGAAAGAGAGCACCAGCTGGACCCAGGAAAAAAGTAGTGAACGGACTTGCAATGTGGCTGAGGACGGAGAAGGTGGAAGATGTGCTTGCGGCAGCAAGGGACATGTACATGTACATATGGATGGCCATAATTGCCAACGCCATGCGGCAGGGCACTTGATGATGATGATCATTAACATACGAAAGATTTTGTCAGGCAGTCAAAAATCCCAATATTTAATTATAAATAATTCAGCGTGATTTATATATTTCTGGCCAGTTTGTTGTCAAACTGTTCAGGATGGTTACTGGATTTGGCCAGTTTATTGTTAAACTGTTCAGGTCAGTTACTGGATTTGGCCAGTTAATTGTTAAACTGTTCAGGTCAGTGACTGGATTTGGCCAGTTTTGTTAAACTGTTCAGGTTAGTGACTGGATTTGGCCAGTTTATTGTCAAACTGTGCAGGTTAGTGACTGGATTTGGCCAGTTTCTTGATAAACTGTTCAGGTCAGTTACTGGATTTGGCCAGTTTATTGTCAAACTGTTCAGGCTAGTTACTGGATTTGGCCAGTTTATTGGAAAACTGTTCAGATTAGTGACTGGATTTGGCCAGTTTCTTGATAAACTGTTCAGGTTAGTTACTGGATTTTACCAGATTATTGTTAAACTGTTCAGGTCAGTTACTGGATTTGGCCAATTTATTGTTAAACTGTTCAGGTTAGTTACTGGATTTGGCCAGTTTATTGTCAAATTGTCCAGATTAGTTACTGGATTTGGCCAGTTTATAGTTAAATTATCCTGTCCAGGTTAGTTACTGGATTTGGTCAGTATATTGTTAAACTGTTCAGGTCAGTTACTGGATTTGGCCAGTTTATTGTTAAACTGTTCAGGTCAGTTACTGGATTTGGCCAGTTTATTGTTAAACTGTTCAGGTCAGTTACTGGATTTGGTCAATTTATTGTCAAACTGTTCAGGTCAGTTACTGGATTTGGCCAGTTTATTGTTAAACTGTTCAGGTTAGTTACTGGATTTGGCCAGTTTATTGTTAAACTGTTCAGGTTAGTTACTGGATTTGGCCAGTTTATTGTTAAACTGTTCAGGTTAGTTACTGGATTTGGCCAGTTTATTGTTAAACTGTTCAGGTTAGTTACTGGATTTGGCCAGTTTATTGTCAAACTGTTCAGGTTAGTTACTGGATTTGGCCAGTTTATTGTTAAACTGTTCAGGTTAGTTACTGGATTTGGTCAGTTTATTGTTAAACTGTTCAGGTCAGTTACTGGATTTGGCCAGTTTATTGTTAAACTGTTCAGGTTAGTTACTGGATTTGGTCAGTTTATTGTCAAAACTGTTCAGGTTAGTTACTGGATTTGGTCAGTTTATTGTCAAACTGTTCAGGTCAGTTACTGGATTTGACCAGTTTATTGTCAAACTGTTCAGGTCAGTTACTGGATTTGACCAGATTATTGTTAAACTGTTCAGGTCAGTTACTGGATTTGACCAGATTATTGTTAAACTGTTCAGGTCATGTTACTGGATTTGATCAGTTTATTGTTAAACTGTTCAGGTCAGTTACTGGATTTGGCCAGTTTATTGTCAAACTGTTCAGGTCTGTTACTGGATTTGCTCAGTTTATTGTCAAACTGTTCAGGTCAGTTACTGGATTTGACCAGTTTATTGTCAAACTGTTCAGGTCAGTTACTGGATTTGACCAGTTTATTGTTAAACTGTTCAGGTCTGTTACTGGATTTGGTCACTTTATTGTTAAACTGTGCAGGTCTGTTACTGGATTTGGTCACTTTATTGTTAAACTGTGCAGGTCTGTTACTGGATTTGGTCACTTTATTGTTAAACTGTTCAGGTTAGTTGACTGGATTTGACCAGTTTATTGTCAAACTGTTCAGGTTAGTGACTGGATTTGACCAGTTTAATTGTTAAACTGTTCAGTCAGTTAGCTGGATTTTATCCAGTTTATTGTTAAACTGTTCAGGTCAGTTACTGGATTTGGTCAGTTTATTGTCAAACTGTTCAGGCCAGTTACTGGATTTGACCAGATTTATTGTTAAACTGTTCAGGTCAGTTACTGGATTTGGTCAGTTTATTGTTAAACTGTGCAGGTCTGTTACTGGATTTGGTCACTTTATTGTTAAACTGTGCAAGTCTGTTACTGGATTTGGTCACTTTATTGTTAAACTGTGCAGGTCTGTTACTGGATTTGACCAGATTATTGTTAAACTGTGCAGGTCTGTTACTGGATTTGGTCACTTATTGAAACTGTTCAGTCTGTACTGATTTGGTCACTTATTGTTAAACTGTCAGGTCTGTTACTGGATTTGGTCACTTTATGTTAAACTGTGCAGGTCTGTTACTGGATTTGGTCACTTTATTGTTAAACTGTGCAGGTCTGTTACTGGATTTGGTCAGTTTATTGTTAAACTGTGCAGGTCTGTACTGGATTTGGTCCTTTATTGTTAAACTGCAGGTCTGTTACTGGATTTGACCAGATTATTGTTAAACTGTTCAGGTCAGTTACTGGATTTGGTCACTTTATTGTTAAACTGTGCAGGTCTGTTACTGGATTTGGTCACTTTATTGTTAAACT
>JAPXFY010000027.1:11231701-11244201 GCA_030674185.1 Monoplex corrugatus | reverse complement strand
GGATAGCTTCTGTTTTGTCGTCATTAAGCTGAAGTCTATTTTGTGTCATCCAGTTCTTAATGTCCGAGTAACACTCAGTGGTGCGAGTCAACAGGCGCTGTATATTATCAGGTGAGTCACTGTCTTGAAGTTGGGTGTCATCAGCATAGAAGTGGTGTTTTATAGAATGGGAGTTGATGATGGTGGACAGGGGGGAGGTGTAAAGAGTGAAAAGAACAGGGCCAAGGACAGATCCTTGTGGAACACCACAGGTCAGGTATGCAGGTTGAGAGTAAGTGCCATTGATGAGAACGGTTTGTTTTCTGTTGGATAGGTATGAAGTGAACCAAGACAGAGCAATGTCAGAGATGCCAAAAGTATGATGAAGTCTAGAAAGGAGAATACCATGATCAATGGTATCAAAGGCTGCAGACAGATCAAGGAGTGTGAGGAGAGAGACTTTGCCAGTATCAGTTGCAAGGAGGAGATTGTTGAGAATGTGTAGTAGGGCAGTTTCAGTGCTATGGCACTGGCGGTAGGCTGACTGGAAAGGATTGAGGAGATTGTTGGCAGACAGGTGAGAGTTCAGCTGGTTGAGGACGACTTTTTCAAGGAGTTTTGACAAGAAAGAGAGATTAGAGATAGGCCGGTAATTTTTCAGTTCATTTGGATCTAAATTGTGTTTCTTGAGGAGAGGGTGAACAATAGCAGACTTGAAAGAATCAGGGACAGTTCCAGTTTGAAGAGAAGTGTTGATGATGTCAGTGATGAATGGGAGGAGAGTAGGGAGACAGTCGGCGTAGAGAGAACCTGGAAGAGGATCTAGTTCGCAGGTTTTGAACGACATGGATCTGATTGTGTTGAGAATTTCTTCTTGTGAGACTGGGGTAAAAGTAGTAAGAGGTGTGCCAGAGAAGGAAGGGTCAGGTGGGCATGGTTGACAGGGTGTCCTGTCAAGCCTGTCACGAAGAGTTTGTATTTTGGTGGTGAAATAGTTGGAGAATACAGATGGGAGTTCTTCATTTGTATGTTTTGTTGGGAGAGGTAAATCTTTTCGTGTGCCAAGGAGATGATTCATGGTTGTAAAGAGTTCTTTTGAAGAAGAGGCATTCAGGATTTTGGTTTGGAAATAGCTTGTTTTTGCTGATGCAATGAGGGTGGATACTTTTGTTTTAGAGGCTTGGAAAAGTTGCCTGTGTACAGTGAGTTTGGATTTGCGCCAGCGGCGCTCTGCTCTGCGGCGGGCACGTTTTGCACAGGCGATCTCATGAGTGAGCCAGGGGGTAGGGCGGTCAGGTAAAAGACGGGTTGTGGCTGGAGCATGAGTGTCCAGAAGATGGTGGAGAGTAGTATAGAATTCATCGGCAAGGTTATGTGACTTTTCAGAAAGGAGACGGGAGGCATCAGATGAAAATGTGGAGAGGTCGATAGATTTGAGATTGCGTCGAGTCACTGTGCGCATGGTACGGGAAGGAGGAGAAATGTCGAGAGAACAGAGAATTGCAGAGTGGTCAGATGGAAGGGCTGAAGTTAGACGGGTAGAAAGAACTAAGCAGTTGTCAGTAGCGGAATTTTGGTGATCACGAGAAATGATCCAGTCAAGAATGTGACCTTTTTGATGGGTTGGTTCAGAAATGTGTTGAGTCATATTGTGATTGGACAGAGAGTTGATGATATGTCTTGTGTCATAACGGTGAGTGTTGTCATAGTGGACATTGATGTCACCTAGAATGATGAGATTTCCAGGTAAGAGACAGTAGTAATCAAGAAGTTGATCAAAGTCAGAGAGAAACATGGATGTGGTGAGCTTGTTGGCAGAGCTAGGTGGAGGTCGATAGACACAGGAGAAGGTGATGGGGTGAGGGGTGGATTGGAAGGATACTTCAACGTGCTCGAAAGAAGGATGGGAGAAAGGCAGAGACTGCGAGAAAGACAGGCGGGAATGGAGTGAGTCGTTGTAGAGGATGGCGATACCACCACCTCGGGATGAGCGATGGAAAGAAGCAAGCCTGTAACCACTCGGAGTGAGACTCACATGTATAGGTTCATGACCAAGGGGGTTAAGCCATGTTTCGGTGATAAAAGCAATGTCAACATGCTCATCTGCGATAAAGTCAGCAATGACATCAGCTTTGCCATCAGTGCATGTTGACTGAGCGTTAAAAAGGCATAGCTTTAGTTTATCACAATGCGGCGGCCGAGGTGGAGACGAAGGCAGCACCGACGGGACAGAAGACGAAGGAGACACCAGCGGGCAGAAGACGAAGGCAGCAACGACACGACAGAAGACGAAGGAGGCACCTGCGGGACAGAAGACAAAGGCAGCACCAGCGGGACAGAAGACGAAGGCAGCGCCGGCGGGACAGAAGACGAAAGCGGCACCGGTGGGACAGAAGGTGAAGGCGGCACCGGCGGGACAGAAGACGAAGGCGAAGACGGCAGAGGAGGAGACGAAGTCTGCAGCAGCAAGGTCGAGTGCAGGGGCAGTGGAGGAGACGAAGAAGCAGAAGAGTGGTGTCGGACTGGCACAGCAGGAGGCAGATTGTGCCAAAGTCGGTGGAGACGTCCACCACGACAGGATCGCGCAGTGCGGGGCTTAGGACACAGCCCCAGTGTTCGTATGCGCTGGTAGACGCCTCCACCGAGGTAGCACTTGCTGTATTTAAAAAGTGTCAGTCCAATTTGTTTTATAAAAGAAGGGTCCATAATTGCGAGCCAGTCAGGAGAGCAAGATACTTGCAGAGAACACAAAGGTTTGGGAAAGCTGTAGCGTTGGGCGAACACAGTAGGCTAAAATGTAAACACAGTTCACAGATAAAATGTCCGACTTGAGAGGCTGAATTAAAATGATGAAAAGAGGTGTAAAAACTTTGAAATCAGATTATCTGGTAAAATATTCAAAATTTTAAAAAAATATTTACATCACCGTGTGTCGGGATTTAAAAGCAACAAACTGATACAAAATTCAATGCATAAAATCAAATAGAACCACGATAAAATCACTGTAAAACACCACACACACTTTTGCTGCCTGCTGGCGCGACATCTACTCACATCTCAAAGTCAGAGAGAAACATTTGATTTTATCAAGATTTTGCGCTATATAAAATAAATATTGTAATTATAGTATATATATATATATGCATGTATATATATATATATATATATATATATATATATGTGTGTGTGTGTGTGTGTGTGTGTGTGTGTGTGATTGTGTATGTGTGTGGTGTGTGTGTGTGCGTGTGTGTGTGTGTGTGTGTGTGTGTGTGTGTGTGTGTTTGTCTTTTCATATACCGTCCTTCCGCTATCTTCACTATGTGTGTGTGTGTGTGTGTGTGTGTGTGTTCTTGCGTGCGTGTGTGTGTATGTGTGTGTGCGTGCGTGCTTGTGTGTGTATGTGTGTGTGTGTGTGCGTGCGCGTATGTGCGTGCGTGCGTGCGTGTGCGTGTATGTATGTGTGTATGTATGTGAGTGTGAGCGCGCGAGTGTATGTGTGTGTTCGTGTGTGTGCGTGTGCGTGTATGTGTATGTCTGTGTATGTGTATGTCTGTGTGTGTGCGTGTGTGTGTATGCGCGCGGGCGTGTGTGTGAGTGAATGTACGTGTGCGTGTATGTGTGTATATATGTGTGGTTCGTGTGCGTGTATGTATGTGAGTGTGTGTATGGGTGCGCACGCGTGTGTGTATGTATGTGAGTGTGTATGTGCGCGCGCACGAGTCTGTCTGTGTAAGCTCGTGCGTGCACATATATGTGTGTGTGTGTTGTGTTTTCACTCCTGTCTTTCCATTTCATGTGTATGTATATTTATCATACACACACACACACACACACACACACACACACACACACACACACACACACACACACACACACACACACACACACACACACACATACACACCCGTCTAATATCACTTATAGTGAAAAGACGTTAAATTAAAGAACGAACGAACGAACACACATACACACACACACACACACATAAACACACACACACACATACACACACACACACATACACACACGCACACATACACATACACTTGCCCAGTTCCCGCAAAATTGATTAGATTCTGGGGAACATTAAACACTGGCCTGTTGGCTGCACACTTAAATGGTTATAATAATCATTCTGGCGGTGTCAGCTGAATATTTCATAGGTTCTCTCCCCCCCCCCCTCCTTCCCAATCAGTTCAAGATTTACCAGCACATAGGGCTCAGATAATTTTTGGCAGGTTTGGACGGAGAACATATGGAATCGTCTGAATGCAATGAATGCATTTTGAACAAATTCAAACTCCAAACTCCATGGCAACATGATTATCAGCTCCATCATGAAACTCCAAAGCATCATGATCATCAGCTCCATCATCATTATCATCATACTCCATAGCATCATGATTATCAACTCCATCATCATTATCGTCATACTCCATAGCATCATGATTATCAACTCCATCATCATTATCATCATACTCCATAGCATCATGATTATCAACTCCATCATCATTATCGTCATACACCATAGCATCATGATTATCAACTCCATCGTCATTATCATCATACACCATAGCATCATGATTATCAGCTCCATCATCATTATCGTCATACACCATAGCATCATGATTATCACTCCATCCTCATTATAAATCATACACCATAGCATCATGATTATCAGCTCCATCATCATTATCTCATACACCATAGCATCAGATTATCACTCCTCATCATTATCATCACACTCCATAGCATCATGATTATCAACTCCATCATCATATCATCACACTCCATAGCATCATGATCATCAGCCATCTCACATCAACTCCATAGCATCATGATTATCACTCCATCATCACACTCCATAGCATCATGATTATCAGCTCCATCATCATTATCACACACTCCATAACATCAGATTATCGCCATCATCATTATCATCAACTCCATAGCATCATCATTATCGTCATACACCATAGCATCATGATTATCAGCTCCATCATCATTATCTCATGCACCATAGCATCAGATCATCACTCCATCGTCATATCATCATACACATAGCATCATGATTATCACTCCATCATCATTATCATCACACTCATAGCATCATGATTATCAGCTCCCATACATCACCATCTTATCGTCATACACCATAGCATCATGATTATCAGCTCCATCATCATTATCATCATACACCATAGCATCATGATTATCAACTCCATCGTCATTATCATCACACTCCATAGCATCATGATATCACTCCATCACTTTATCATCAACCCATAGATCATGATTATCACTCCATCATCACACTCCATAGCATCATGATTATCAGCTCCATCATCACACTCAATAGCATCATGATTATCAGCTCCATCATCTATCACACTCCCATAGCATCATGATTATCAGCTCCATCATCATTATCAACAACTCCATAGCATCATGATTATCAGCTCCATCATCATTATCATCATACTCCATAGCATCATGATTATCAGCTCCATCATCACACTCCATAGCATCATGATTATCAGCTCCATCATCATTTCATCAACTCCATAGCATCATGATTATCAGCTCCATCATCATTATCATCATACTCCATAGCATCATGATTATCAGCTCCATCATCACATCACCCCATAGCATCATGATTATCAGCTCCATCATCATTATCATCATACTCCATAGCATCATGATTATCACTCCATCAATCATTATCATCATACTCCATAGCATCATGATTATCAGCTCCATAAATTTTCATCACACCCATAGCATCATGATTATCAGCTCCATCCAATCACACTCCATAGCATCAGTATTATACACTCCATCATCATTTCATCATCATAACTCCATAGCATCATGATTATCAGCTCCATCATCACACTCCATAGCATCATGATTATCAGCTCCATCATCATTATCATCACACTCCATACATCATATTATCACTCATCATCATTCTCTCATCATCATCACACTCCATAGCATCATGATTATCAGCTCCATCATCATTATCATCATACTCCATAGCATCATGATTATCACTCCAATCATCACACTCCATAGCATCATGATTATCAGCTCCATCATCATTATCATCACACACCATACCATCATGATCATCAGCTCCATCATCACACTCCATAGCATCATGATTATCAGCTCCACCATCACGCTCCATAGCATCATGATTATCAGCTCCATCATTATTATCATCACACCATAGCATCATGATTATCAGCTCCATCATCACACTCCATAGCATCATGATTATCAGCTCCATCATCATTATCATCACACACCATAGCATCATGATTATCAGCTCCACCATCACGCTCCATAGCATCATGATTATCAGCTCCATCATCATTATCATCACACACCATAGCATCATGATTATCAGCTCCACTCATCACACTCCATAGCATCATGATCATCAGCTCCATCATCACACTCCATAGCATCATGATTATCAGCTCCATCATCATTATCATCACACACCATAGCATCATGATTATCAGCTCCATCATCACACACCCATAGCATCATGATCATCAGCTCCATCATCATTATCGTCATACACCATAGCATCATGATCATCAGCTCCATCGTCATTATCATCACACACCCATAGCATCATGATTATCAGCTCCATCATCACACTCCATAGCATCATGATTATCAGCTCCATCATATATCATCATACTCCATAGCATCATGATTATCAGATCCATCATCATTATCATCACACTCCATAGCATCATGATCATCAGCTCCATCACCATTATCATCACACTCCATAGCATCATGATCATCAGCTCCATCACCATTATCATCATACTCCATAGCACCATGATTATCAGCTCCATCATCATATCATCCAACCATAGCATCATGATTAACAGCTCCATCGTCATTATCATCACACTCCATAGCATCATGATTATCAGCTCCATCGTCATTATCATCATACTCCATAGCATCATGATCATCAGCTCCATCGTCATTATCATCATACTCCATAGCATCATGATCATCAGCTCCATCGTCTTTATCATCATACTCCATAACATCATGATCATCAGCTCCATCATCACACTCCATAGCATCATGATCATCAGCTCCATCATCACACTCCATAGCATCATGATTATCAGCTCCATCGTTATTATCATCATAACACCATAGCATCATGATCATCAGCTCCATCATCACACTCCATAGCATCATGATTATCAGCTCCATCGTTATTATCATCATACACCATAGCATCATGATCATCAGCTCCATCATCACACTCCATAGCATCATGATTATCAGCTCCATCGTTATTATCATCATACACCATAGCATCTTGATCATCAGCTTCCGCCCATCATTATCGTCACACTCCATAACATCATGATCATCAGCTCCATCACCATTATCATCACACTCCATAGCATCATGATTATCAGCTCCACCATCATTATCATCACACTCCATAGCATCATGATTATCAGCTCCATCGTTATTATCATCATACACCATAGCATCATGATCATCAGCTCCATCATCACACTCCATAGCATCATGATTATCAGCTCCATCGTTATTATCATCATATACCATAGCATCATGATCATCAGCTCCATCATCACACTCCATAGCATCATGATTATCAGCTCCATCGTTATTATCATCATACACCATAGCATCTTGATCATCAGCTCCGTCATCATTATCGTCACACTCCATAACATCATGATCATCAGCTCCATCACCATTATCATCACACTCCATAGCATCATGATCATCAGCTCCACCATCATTATCATCACACTCCATAACATCATGATTATCAGCTCCATCATCATTATCATCATACTACATAGCATCATTATCATCCGCTCCATCATCATTATCATCATACTCCATAGCATCATGATCATCAGCTTCGTCATCATCGTCACACTCCATAACATCATTGTCATCAGCTCCATCGTCACTATCATCATACTCCATAACATCATGATTATCAGCTCCAGTGTCATACTCCATAGCATCATGATCATTGGCTCCATCATCATACTCCATAGCATCATGATCATCGACTCCATCACATTATCATCACACTCCATAGCATCATGATCATCAGCTCCATCATCATTATCATCACACTCCATAGCATCATGATTATCAGCTCCATCATCACACTCCATAGCATCATGATTATCAACTCCATCATCACACTCCATAGCATCTTAAACATCATCTCCATCATCATTATCATCATACTCCTTAGCATCATAGTTATCAGCTCCATCATCATTATCATCATACTCCATAGCATCATGATTATCAGCTCCATCATCACACTCCATAGCATCATGATTATCAGCTCTATCATCATTATCATCACTCTCCATAATATTATGATTATCAGCTCCATCACCATTATCATCACACTCCATAGCATCATGATTATCAGATCCATCATCATTATCATCATACTCCATAGCATTATGATTATCAGCTCCATCACCATTATCATCACACTCCATAGCATCATGGTCATCAGCTGCTTTACCATTATCATCACACTCCATAGCATTATGATTATCAGCTCCATCGTTATTATCATCACACTCCATAGCAATATGATTATCAGCTCCATCACCATTATCATCACACTCCATAGCATCATGATTATCAGCTCCATCACCATTATCATCACACTCCATAGCATCATGATTATCAGCTCCATCATCATTATCAACACACTCCATAACATCATGATCATCAGCTCCGTCGTCATTATCATCACACACCATAGCATCATGATTATCAGCTCCATCATCACACTCCATAGCATCATGATTATCAGCTCCATCGTCATTATCATCACACTCCATAGCATCATGATTATCAGATCCATCATCATTGTCATCATACTCCATAGCATCATGATTATTGGCTCCATCATCATTATCATCACACACCATAGCATCATGATTATCTGATCCATCACCATTATCATCACATTCCATAGCATCATGATTATCAACTCCATCATCATTATCATCACACTCCATAGCATCATGATTATCAGCTCCATCACCATTATCATCATACTCCATAGCATCATGATTATCAGCTCCATCATCATTATCATCACACTCCATACCATCATGATTATCAGCTCCATCACCATTATCATCACACTCCATAGCATCACGATTATCAACTCCATCACCATTATCATCACAATTCATAGCATCATGATTATCAGATCCATCACCATTATCATCACACTCCATAGCATCATGATTATCAGATCCATCACCATTATCATCACACTCCATAGCATCATGATTATCAGCTCCATCACCATTATCATCACACTTCATAGCATCATGATTATCAGATCCATCACCATTATCATCACACTCCATAGCATCATGATTATCAACTCCATCATCATTATCAATATAAACCATAGCATCATGATTATCAGCTCCATCGTCATTATCATCACACTCCATAGCATCATGATTATCAGATCCATCACCATTATCATCACACTCCATAGCATCATGATTATCAGCTCCATCATCATTATCATCACACTCCATAGCATCATGATTATCAGCTCCATCATCATTAACATCATACTCCATAGCATCATGATTATCAGCTTCATCATCATTATCATCACACTCCACAGCATCATGATTATCAGCTCCATGATCATTATCATCACACTCCATAGCATCATGATTATCAGCTCCATCATCATTATCATCATACTCCATAGCATCATGATCATCAGCTCCATCATCACACTCCATAGCATCATGATTATCAGCTCCATCGTTATTATCATCATACACCATAGCATCATGATCATCAGCTCCATCATCACACTCCATAGCATCATGATTATCAGCTCCATCGTTATTATCATCATACACCATAGCATCATGATCATCAGCTCCATCATCACACTCCATAGCATCATGATTATCAGCTCCATCGTATTATCATCATACACCATAGCATCTGATCATCAGCTCCGTCATCATTATCGTCACACTCCATAACATCATGATCATCAGCTCCATCACCATTATCATCACACTCCATAGCATCATGATTATCAGCTCCACCATCATTATCATCACACTCCATAGCATCATGATTATCAGCTCCATCGTTATTATCATCATACACCATAGCATCATGATCATCAGCTCCATCATCACACTCCATAGCATCATGATTATCAGCTCCATCGTTATTATCATCATATACCATAGCATCATGATCATCAGCTCCATCATCACACTCCATAGCATCATGATTATCAGCTCCATCGTTATTATCATCATACACCATAGCATCTTGATCATCAGCTCCGTCATCATTATCGTCACACTCCATAACATCATGATCATCAGCTCCATCACCATTATCATCACACTCCATAGCATCATGATCATCAGCTCCACCATCATTATCATCACACTCCATAACATCATGATTATCAGCTCCATCATCATTATCAATCATACTACCATAGCATCATTATCATCCGCTCCATCTATTATCATCATACTCCATAGCATCATGATCATACCACTTCGTCATCATGTCATCACTCCATATACATCATTATCATCAGATCCATCGCTCCTATCATCATCACTCCATAACATCATGATTATCAGCTCCAGTGTCATACATCCATAGCATCATGATCATTGGCTCCATCATCATACACTCCATAGCATCATGATCATCGACTCCATCACATTATCAATCACACTCCATAGCATCATGATCATCAGCTCCATCATCATTATCATCACACTCCATAGCATCATGATTATCATCTCCATCATCACACTCCATAGCATCATGATTACCACTCCATACATCACACTCCATAGCATATCTTAAACATTCATGCCTCCAATCCATCATTAATCATCATACTCCCTTAGCCATCATAGTATCAGCTCCATCATCATTATCATCATACTCCATAGCATCATGATTATCAGCTCCATCATCACACTCCATAGCATCATGATTATTCAGCTCTAATCATACATTATCATCACTTTCCATAATATTATGATTTATCACTCCATCACCATTTATCATCCCACAACTCCATAGCATCATGATTATCAGATCATCATCATTATCATCATACTCCATAGCATTATGATTATCAGCTCCATCACCATTATCATCACACTCCATAGCATCATGTCATCAGCTGCTTTACATTATCATCACACTCCATAGCATTATGATTATCAGCTCCATCGTATTATCATCACACTCCATAGCATATGATTATCAGCTCCATCACCATTATCATCACACTCCATAGCATCATGATTATCAGCTCCATCACCATTATCATCACACTCCATAGCATCATGATTATCAGCTCCATCATCATTATCAACACACTCCATAACATCATGATTCATCAGCTCCGTCGTCATTATCATCACACTCCATAGCATCATGATTATCAGCTCCACCATATCACACACTCCATAGCATCATGATTATCAGCTCCATCGTCATTATCATCACACTCCATAGCATCATGATATATCCAATCCACATCATCATATGTCCATCACTACCTCCATAGCATCATGATTATATGGCTCCATCATCATTATCATCACACCCATAGCATCATGATTATCAGCTCCATGATCATTATCATCATACTCCATAGCATCATAATTATCAGCTCCATCATCATTATCATCACACTCCATAGCATCATGATTATCAACTCCATCATCATTATCATCACACTCCATAACATCATGATTATCAGCTCCATCGTCATTATCATCATACTCCATAGCATCATGATTATCAGATCCATCACCATTATCATCACACTCCATAGCATCATGATTATCAGCTCCATCATCATTATCATCATGCTCCATAGCATCATGATTATCAGCTCCATGTCATTATCATCACACTCCATAGCATCATGATTATCATCATACTCCATAGCATCATTGATTATCAGATCCATCATCATTATCATCACACTCCATAGCATCATGATTATCAGCTCCATCATCATTATCATCACACTCCATAGCATCATGATTATCAGATCCATCACCATTATCATCACGCTCCATAGCATCATGATTATCAGCTCCATCATCATTATCATCATGCTCCATAGCATCATGATTATCAGCTCCATTCTCATTATCATCACACTCCATAGCATCATGATTATCATCATACTCCATAGCATCATGATTATCAGATCCATCATCATTATCATCACACTCCATAGCATCATGATTATCAGCTCCATCATCATTATCATAACTCCATAGCATCATGATTATCAGATCCATCACCATTATCATCACGCTCCATAGCATCATGATTATCAGCTCCATCATCATTATCATCATGCTCCATAGCATCATGATTATCAGCTCCATCGTCATTATCAT
>JAPXFY010000027.1:11216701-11226701 GCA_030674185.1 Monoplex corrugatus | reverse complement strand
CGGGTGGCATGTTCTTCCTTCCAGGGTTGCCACAATGGCCCAGGTTGAAGTTCTTCAGCTCACGAACCACGTTGGGGGAGGTATAAAAAGAATCTGTGTAGATGATGTGGCTGGTGTTGTGGAGGTCCTCCACCAGCTTCAACACCACACTCTCTGTGACACTGAACGTCCCTAGGACTGAAGCCGTCATATGTGAAGGTTTCTCTCCCTGTATATATGAGGAACTTCAGGGCATAACCAGTGTCTGCCTCTGACAGGCAGAACTGTTTGATGCCAAACCTGATCGGCTTAGCGGGTAGAAATTGTTTGAAAAAGAGCCTCCCTTTGAATTTGATCATGGATTCGTCAATGCTCAAATTTTGTGTTGGGCTGTATGCTGCTGTGTACAGAGGATCAATGATGTTCAAGAGGGGTCTGACCTTGAAGAGAGGATCATATCCCTCCTCGCCTCTCTGCTTCTGGTTTGTATTGTCATTGAAATGAAGGAAGCGACTCAGCAGCTCATATCTGTTTCGTGACATTACTTGCCCAAACTGGACCTTGGTCAGCCAATAGGTGCGCCAGTAGTCCTCTAGCTCAGGCTTGTTGCACAAGCCCATGGCAATCTGCAGGGCAAGATATGCCTTCATCTCCTCTGTAGTGGTCTCCTTGGCAGATTGAAGGCGGGAGTGGGGATCAAGATCTGTTATGCCACTCAGGAGCTGCTCAGCATATAGGTTTGACTGTGTGGCCATCAACTCAAAGACAGCATTGGGGAAGAACAGTTGAAAGTAATCAACTGGCTCAAAATTTTCTGTATTCACCAGAACACCTGAAACAGAAAAATGTCATAATAAAGTTAGTAAAGTGAAGTAAAAAAAAATGCATACAAGGCACACACACACACACACACACACACACACACACACACACACACACACACACACACACACACATCTATACACACATATGCTTTTGCGAACACACACATGCACACACACAGACACACACAAACACATACACACATACAAGTACACACACACACACACACACACACTCACACATGCATGTGACACACACACACACACACACACACACACACACACACACACACACACACACCACACACACACAAACCTCTACACACACAAGCACAGGCACACACATATACACAGAGAGACACATCTTCACCGCTCACTCCCCCCCCCCCCCCACTCCCCCTCTGATCCAGAATGAACTGATATAGTCACAACAAAGACAAACCATTTACACACACACCCTACATAATTATAATGTATGCTACTCCACATAAAACCCTGTTACAGACTTGAAAAGTCAAAACAACAACAACACACACACACACCACACACACACACACACACACACACACACACACACTGACACAGAGACAAAAACATGTCATATATATATGTAAGCTGAAATCAAATGTAAACAAACTCAACCACTTGCCTGGTTTTCTGTTGAATTTGGGCAGCCATTCCCCTGGGGCATAGGGATCATCTTGGTGGTACAATTCCCATTGAAATAGGTCAGGGTTTGGCACAGATTGACGGGTGGCTACCTTTTTGTCAGAAGGCCCATTAGTCAGAAAGCCCACTAGTCAGAAGGCCCACTAGTCAGAAGGCCCATTAGTCAGAAGGCCCACTAGAAAATCAGTATTTTTTGTTGTTGTTGGTTTTTATTTTCAATAATAGTGTTTATCCCAAAGGACTCGTTTTTTTGTGTGTGTTCATAGCTAGAAAAGCATATGTAATTAATTTCAGTTGCTTTGCCATTGAACATTGTGTGCCAATTTACAGTAATTATGTTTGGTCTCACATAACATGTTCTTTTTTTTTCTTTTGTTTTTTAATAAAGTAGCTGTTGCTCATGGTTTGTCTGTAGACTTCTGTGCATTTTCTCTGCTGGCCATGTTGAGATAAGTACATGTACATGTGTTATTCATTTGGGCTGGTGTTTATTTAATTAAGTCAGAAAATCAGTTGGCATTCAGTTGCATGAATGTAGGGCTTAAAAATGTAGGAAACATGAAAAACGGAAATCCAGTTTGTATGAATATTTGACCAATAACACCGTAGGGCAGTTACTGTAGGTCAGATAGAAATTCTGTGATCATCATTTTTGGCCTATCAGCGGTAATCCCTACATTCATGCAACTGAATGCCAATTGATTTTCTGACTAACGGGCCTTCTGACTAACGGGCCTTCTGACTAGTGGGCCTTCTGACTAACGGGCCTTCTGACTAGTGGGCCTTCTGACTAACGGGCCTTCTGACAATAAGGCATCCGCGGATTGACGACGACGAAGCCGCGCACCTCTGGTCTGACCACGCCCCCTTTGACTTCGTCTTGACACACTTCTTTCACTAGTTTCAGTCCCACTTGGTCCACGCACACTCAGTTGACCTTGGCTAGCTGCCAACTCTTCCCCATAACACACATTTCCATCACTGCTGACAGCACGAAACAAACGCTGGCCCACAGCGTGCGAGCCAACACCCCCCCTCACACTTGTTGTTCCACTAGCCTAGTCCCTGGCTGGTCACCAACACTTTCTCTGGCACGCGCAGCCTCGCTATCATCGCTATCACTGCCCCAATCGAGATCACCACAAGGGTCAGGATAATCTTCATCCGATTCTGCATTCTCTGATTATCTATTCAGTATTCTGATCACTTCATTCGTTGTAAAAGTACGACGAGTACGAATCCCGGAAGTACTTGGTTGTGAAGCCATGATAACAAAAACATTGTTGTCTTTATCAGTAGATATTGCGTCGTAATCCAGTGCCCAAGGCCTGCAAACGGCTAGGCCTACGTGACTGAAAGCAGGGAGTCCCTCTGACACTGACGTCAGTTGGTGTGTTCTTATCTCTTTAGATTAGAGAGTGAGATTGACTTGGAACCTAGTCAGAAGGCCGTTAGTCAGAAGGCCCGTTAGTCAGAAAATCAATTGGCATTCAGTTGCATGAATGTAGGGATTACTGCTGATAGGCCAAAAATGATGATCACAGAATTTCTATCTGACCTACAGTAACTGCCCTACGGTGTTATCCTGTGCTCTCTTTCCTCCAGCTTTCCCGTTGTGACCAGGTGCTCCAAGTCACCATTACTCGTCGCAAAAATGCGACGTCGGCGCTGAGACATTGTAGTCGCTAAAATGCGACGTCGGCGGCGAAAGGGTTAAAGTTAGTGATTCTTTCAAGATTGTGCCGTTTCTGCACTTTCTAGTCAGTTTTACCGGACAATCGAACTGAACATCTAGTACTTCGGAAGGGGACGAAAAACGAGTCGGACCCGTGCGCATTCTGGCTGCGCACGCTAAAGATCCGACGGCAGTTGAAAATCGTGAAGAGCGGGGCATTAAGCAGGGCATTGCTCGGCTGCCTTGGTATAAAACATTGGAGAGATAGGTTGATTTCCCAGATCCTATCTCTTGACGACCAATTAGCCTTCTTGTTTTTGTGAAATCTTGGTTAAAAAAATATGAATATGAATATGAATTTGAAACGAGGGACAGGGGATGGGCGCTGCCCTCATGGTGCTCATCATCATCATCATCATCAGGTGCCCTGCCGCACGGCGTTGGCGACCATGGACTTCCAACCATCTCTATCTCTTGCTGTCCCCAGCATCTCCCCCACCCTCTTCATCCTCAGCCACCCTGCAAGTCCGTCCAGCATTTTCTCCCTGGGTCTATCCTGTGCTCTCTTTCCCTCCAGCTTTCCCGTTGTGACCAGGTGCTCCAAATCCCCCTTCCTCATAAAATGGCCTATAAATGTTGCTTGTCTTCTCCTAATCTTCCTTATCAGTGATCGACTTGTGTCTGCCTCCATCAAGACTGTCTCTGTTTTTCTTTGCTGTCATGGTACTCTCAACATTCTTCTGAGAAACCACATCTCGGCTGCCTCAATCCTGCTCTGGCTTTGCTTGTTGACTGTCCACGTCTCGCATCCGTACAACAGTATAACATTCAAGGACTCTCTTTCTGATGTTAATTGATAGGCATTTGTTGGTAAGAATGCTTGTCATCTTCTTTAATGCTGTTTTGGCTTGGACGATTCTGCCAGCTATTTCCGATGTGCATCTGCCGTCTGATGAAATGACCGTTCCCAGGTATTTGAATTTATTAACCTGTGTCAAGGTTATGCCATTTGCTGTTATTTTGCAGGAGGGGATTTCATGTTTTTTTACTGATCACCATGACTTCAGTCTTCCTGCTGTTTAGTTCCAGCCCCTTACCTTTGCTTTCTGTTTCTAGTATATTCACAAGGTTTTGTAGGTCCCTTTCATTTTCTGCAATTAGCACGGTGTCATCTGCGTACCGAATGTTGTTTATCATTTTCCCTCCAACCTTTAATCCAGGGTCTTCTTCTAGGTTTCTCATGATGTTTTCGCTATATAGTGAAAACAGATCTGGTGACAAAACACAACCCTATCTGACTCCTCTTTTGATGTTTTGAAAAGAGCTTATATTGTTTTCTATTCTCATTGCAGCTGTTTGTTCCCAATACATATTTCTGATTAGTCGTAGATCTTTTCCATCGACATTGAGTCTCTCCAGTTGGTTGATCAATTCTTCATGTCGTACCCGATCGAAAGCCTTGGTATAGTCAACAAAGCATAAATACAAATCCTTATTCATCTCAACTGACCTCTCTATGATAGTTCTTAGGATGTATATGGCATTAATAGTTCCTTTCCCCTCCACAAATCCACACTGTTCTTCTGCTATTTCTCTTTTGATTCTATTCCTTGTCCTCATCATGATCATTCTTAACAGGATTTTTGTTACATGACTCATCAAACTGATTGTGCGATGGAGTTCGCATTCTATAGCCCCTGTCTTCTTTGGAAGTGCAATGAAAATGGATTTTGACATATCTTTGGGGATTTTTCCAGTGTCATAAATTTCATTTAGGAGGACTGTTATTTTTTCTATGCCAAATTCCTCCAGGGCTTCAATCATCTCTGTAGTAATGTTGTCTGGTCCTGGGGCTTTTCCTGGTTTCATCTTTTTCAGTGCTGCTCTGACTTCATCTTTCATTATGGGTGGTCCTTCAAAGTTCTTTTTTATAATGTGTTCTTCGTTTCTGTCATCCTCAAAAAGGTCTTTAATGTACTCTCCCCATCTGTCTAATACCTTGTCTTTTTCCATGATAAGCGTGCCATCTTTTGATTTTAAGCAACCAGTTGATGTGCATGTATTTTTCCTGTGAACAATTTCTTCATTTCGTCTATACATACCCCGAGGATCCATTTTGTGTCGTTCTTCTATCTCTTTGCATTTTGTGTTCAGCCAAGCTCCCTTAGCTTCATTGCACCTATACCTGATTTCTTTGTTTATCTTCCTGTATATCTCCTCGTTTCTCTTTGCCTTCCTCCTTTTCTCCATCAGGCCCAAAATTTCATTAGTCATCCAGCTCTTTTTTGCTTTTCTATTTGCCTAGGGATTTCCTCACAAGCTTCATTTATAGAACTTCTCAACTTTGTCCATTGTTCCTCACTGTCACCAACGTCTTCCAGAGCACTGAATTTGTTTTGAACATGTACATTAAATTTTTGACGTATCATTTCATCTGTCTCCAAGAGTCCAAGGTTTAGTTTGATGTTGCTTTTGGTCTGTTTCCTTTTCCTCAATTTCAGCCTAAACCTTCCCACTACCGGATTGTGGTCACTGTTGCAGTCTGTGCCTGGTAATGTTTTTGCTGACAGTAAAGAATTTCTAAATCTTTTGTTGATCAGGATGTAGTCAATTTGATTTTTGGTATTATCTCCTGGACTCATCCAAGTCCATTTTCTTCTGTTAGGCTGCTCAAACCAGGTGTTTCCTACTATGAACTCATTCATCTGTGCCCATTCTACAAGCTTCCCCCTCTTTCGTTTTGTGTACCAAGGCCATGAGGTCCAACTATATCCTCCACCGTATCCTGTCCCACTTTAGCATTAAAATCTCCCATTATGACTGTAACTTCCTGTGATTTACATTGGACCTTGGCCATCTCTAAAACTTCGTAGAAGTTGTCGATGTCTTCCTGAGTACTTGCGGATGTTGGTGCATACACCTGTATAATGTTGATATCAAAAGGTTTCCCTCCGAATTTGACCAGTAAAACTCTGTCGGACACTGCCCAGTATCCTTTAACTGCTTTTGATTTGTCTTTGTCCATTATGATACCTACTCCTCTTTCATGTGAATTACCACCAGAGTATATCACTGTATATTCTCCTGATGTTATCATGCCTGCCCCCTTCCATCTCGTGGTGCTGGCCCAGGGAAAATTTGAGGTCTCTGCCACCTTACTCCCCTATGACCCCAAAGATATGGAACTATCTAGGTAAGACCTCAGGACCTGGCCAGCTCGTGGGTTTATGTGCAGGCTTAAGGCTTTTGCCGTGATCTTCTCCATCACATGGCACCTGTGACGTTAGTACATATGGAATTCATTCCGAGCGCGGAGACTTCATCTTGAGAAACTGAAATTGAAATTGTAGTTTTAAACCTTACATATCTAAAATCTAATGACTATTGATTTCTAAATAATAAACCAATGATAAAAAACACTAACTTTGTGCATGCAGCTCTCAGTCCACCCAGCCGTAAACGAGGTACCCGACCCTGCTGAGGGACGGGGAAGATAAAGCACTGAAGTTGAGGAGATGGGCCAACCCTGGAGTAAACTTGGGCTCTACCACCTCACTCTCTTACGACTTCTGGGCGAGGCCTACACAGTATGCTGGCCTACAGAGATCTTAAGGTCACTACCACCTCACTCCCTTACGGCTTCTGGGTGAAGCCCACACAGTATAATGGCCTACAGAGATCTTAAGGTCACTACCACCTCACTCCCTTACGACTTCTGGACGAGGCCTACACAGTATGCTGGCCTACAGAGATCTTAAGGTCACTACCACCTCACTCCCTCACGACTTTTGGGCGAGGCCTACACAGTATGGTGGCCTACAGAGATCTTAAGGTTACTACCACCTCACTCCCTTACGGCTTCTGGGTGAAGCCAGCATAGTATGGTGGCCTACAGAGATCTTAAGGCCACTACCACCTCACTCCCTTATGACTTCTGGGTGAAGCCAGCATAGTATGGTGGCCTACAGAGATCTTAAGGTCACTACCACCTCACTCCCTTACGGCTTCTGGGTGAAGCCAGCATAGTATGGTGGCCTACAGAGATCTTAAGGTCACTACCACCTCACTCCCTTACGGCTTCTGGGTGAAGCCAGCATAGTATGGTGGCCTACAGAGATCTTAAGGTCACTACCACCTCATTCCCTTACGGCTTCTGGGTGAAGCCAGCATAGTATGGTGGCCTACAGAGATCTTAAGGTCACTACCACCTCATCCCTTATGGCTTCTGGGTGAGGCCTACACAGTATGGTGGCCTACAGAGATCTTAAGGTCACTACCACCTCACTCCCTTATGACTTCTGGACGAGGCCTACACAGTATGCTGGCCTACAGAGATCTTAAGGTCACTACCACCTCACTCCCTTACGAATTTTGGGCGAGGCCTACACAGTATGCTGGCCTACAGAGATTTTAAGGTCACTACCACCTCACTCTCCTACGACTTCTGGGTGAAGCCCACACAGTATAATGGCCTACAGAGATCTTAAGGTCACTACCACTTCACTCCCTTACGACTTCTGGACGAAGCCTACACAGTATGCTGGCCTACAGAGATCTTAAGGTCACTACCACCTCACTCCCCGACTTCTGGGTGAAGCCACACAGTATAATGGCCTACAGAGATCTTAAGGTCACTACCACCTCACTCCCTACGACTTCTGGACGAAGCCTACACAGTATGCTGGCCTACAGAGATCTTAAGGTCCCTACCACCTCACTCCCTCACGACTTTTGGGCAAGGCCTACACAGTATGCTGACCTACAGAGATCTTAAAGTCACTACCACCTCACTCCCTTACGGCTTCTGGTTGAAGCCTACATAGTATGGTGGCCTACAGAGATCTTTAGGACCCTACCACCTCATTCCCTCACGACTTCTGGACGAGGCCTACACAGTATGGTGGCCTACAGAGATCAAAAGGTCACTACCACCTCACTTCTTACGATTCTGGTGAAGCCTACATAGTATGGTGGCCTACAGAGATCAAAAGGTCACTGCCACCTCACTCTCTTACGAATTCTGGGTGAAGCCTACATAGTATGGTGGCCTACAGAGATCAAAAGGTCACTGCCACCTCACTCTCTTACGAATTCTGGGTGAAGCCTACACAGTATGGTGGCCTACAGAGATCTAAAGGACCTACCACCTCATTCCCTTACGGCTTCTGGACGAGGCCTACACAGTATGGTGGCCTACAGAGATCTAAAGGACCCTACCACTTCAATCCCTTACGGCTTCTGGACGAGCCTACACAGTATGGTGGCCTACAGAGATCTAAAGGACCCTACCACTTCAATCCCTTACGGCTTCTGGGTGAAGCCCACACAGTATGCTGGCCTACAGAGATCAAAAGGTCACTACCACCTCACTCTCCTACGACTTCATGGTTATAGCACAAGCCAACTTAAGCCGACACTAGTCCAATAGTTCACCTAACAACTGATTATCAATGCCTTCCTTCCTTCCTTCCTGTCCCTTAACCCTATCCAGGGTCGTGGGGGCTCCACATGGATGAACGTCGCACCGTCTGTCTCCACCTCTGTCTGTCATGAGCAAGGGTCTGGGTCATGGCAAAGCTTTTTCCTGTCCATTCGTCAATATTGTCCATCCACCTTTTTCTCTGTCTGCCTCTCTTTCTTCCTCCCTGAACTGTTCCTTGGAGTATTGTTTTTGATAGTCCGTTAGTTCTTGTCACATGACCATACCACCGAAGTTTCCTTTTTCTTACAGTTGTCAGAAGGTTTTCTTAGTTTTTGACATGCTGTGAAATTGTTCTTCGCACTTCCTCATTGGTAATGTGGTCTTTGTATGAGATGCCAAGCACTCTTCTAAAGCATCTCATTTCTACTGCCAGGATCTTCTTTTGCAGTTCTGCTGTTAGTGTCCATGACTCGCACGCGTAGAGAAAGATTGACAGGACCAATGCGTGCATTAGCTTCAGTTTGGAAGTGAGGGCTATGTTTTTGTCCCTCCAGATGGGCTTCAGCTTGGCTAGTGCTGCTGTTGTCTGTGCTGCTCTTGCAAGAACTTCGGTTTTCGATCCCTGTTCACTGATCATGGCTCCGAGATATTTGAACTGAGCCACGGTTTCCAGCTCACTCCCGCTGACTGTAATCTTCTTTTCTATTGGTTTTGTGCTGTTTGTCATCAACTTTGTCTTTTCGGCACTGATCTCCATGCCATATCTGGATGATGTCTCGTCCAGGTGTTTCACCAGGTTGGCAAGTTCGTCTTCATTTCCAGCCAACCCATCGATGTCGTCGGCAAATCTCAAGTTGGTGATTGTCCTTCCTCCAATACTGACTGAGCCGTGATGGTTTTCAAGGGCATCCGTCACAATGCGCTCAAGGAAGATGTTGAACAAGGTTGGAGAGAGGAGACAGCCCTGGCGAACTCCAACTGATGTGTGAAACCAGTCCCCCACTGTGCCCTCAACAAGCACTGCGCTGCTCGCTTTTGCGTATAGCTGTGTGATGGTGTCAATAAGCTTCCTTCCCATGTTGTACTTCCTCATGGTGGCCCACAGTGCTTCATGCCATACTCTGTCAAATGCCTTTTTGAAGTCGATAAAAACGTGGTAGATGTCCTGTTGGTGTTGGCTGTATTTTTCGCATAGGACTCTGAGATTGAATATTTGTTCTGTTGTGCTTCTACCACTGCGAAATCCCGCTTGTTCTTCGGCAATGATCTCCTCTGCCTGTGGTTTCAATCTGTTCAAAATGACTTTCAGCATCACTTTGCTAGCATGGCTGATAAGGCTGATCGTTCTGTAATTCTGGCATAGTTGTAAATTGCCTTTCTTGGAAAGTGTGATGATTAGTGACTGGGTCCAAGGTGTCGGCCATTCTCCCGTCC
>JAPXFY010000027.1:11199201-11211701 GCA_030674185.1 Monoplex corrugatus | reverse complement strand
ACAAGAAAACCAACGCAAGCGCGTATTCAACAAAACAAGACAAGACAAGCGCAAATTTTCGGCCAACCGGCCTTTGTCAAGCGCGAATGCACGGTCACAAACAGACCACAAACACCAAACAACGGATAATAAAAAGAGGACTAAAAACATCCCTGCCGCATCGTCCAGTGGATAAAAAGGGACCAAATTAATGCATCCTGCGTTGTCAACCATGCTAGCAAAGCAAAAACTTAACCCGTTGACTCCCGCGCCCTGTTCACCAGCATCCTGCGTTGTCAACCATGCTAGCAAAGCAAAAACTTAACCCTCTGACTCCCGCGCCCTGTTCACCAGCATCCTGCGTTGTCAACCATGCTAGCCAAGCAAAAACTTAACCCTTTGATTCCCTCACCCTGTTCACCAGCATCCTGTAAGAAGCTAGTGGATAGGATGAGGGATTCAAAGGGTTAAGTTTTTGCAGTTGGTGGATAGGGTGCGGGAGTCAAAAGGTTAAATCAAACCAGCGAGGGAGAAGAAATGAGAGGAAATTGCATCAGAATTTTTCTAAAAGTTTGATATGAAAGTAAAATTTAATTTCCAAAGGGTATACGGATATGGTATTGAATGTTATATAGAACCAATACTGTTATACGGATGTGAGGCGTGGACAGTCAGCAAGCAAAGCCAGAGCAAGATTGAGGCAGCCGAGATGTGGTTTCTAAGAAGAATGTTGAGAGTTCCATGGACAGCAAAGAAAACAAACGAGACAGTCTTGATGGAGGCAGACACAAGTAGATCACTCATAAGGAAGATTAGGAAAAGACAGGCAACATTTATAGGCCATTTTATGAGGAAGGGGGATTTGGAGCACCTGGTCACAACGGGAAAGCTGGACGGAAGGAGACCACCGGGTAGACCCAGGCAGAAAATGCTGGACGGACTTGCAGAGTGGCTGGGGACGAGGAGGGTGGGGGAGATGCTGGGGGCAACGAGAGATAGAGATGGATGGAAGTCCATGATCGCCAACGCCATGCGGCAGGGCACCTGATGATGATGATGATACGGATACAATGCTGACATAGGCCAACATGTATATCCGCTGTTGTTAATCTACCCAGGAGTACATTAAAACAACAGAAAATTGAGTACTGCTAAAGAATTACAATCCAAACAAACAAAATACCCCGAAAAATGAAATGACAAAATTTCTCGAGAATACACGAAATTGAATATATTCACATTGCGTATGTGAGTGTGTGTGAGTCTCTTGTGTGTGTGCGAGTGAGTGAGTAGAGAGAGAGAGAGAGAGAGAGAGAGAGAGAGAGGAGGGAGAGAGAGCGTGGGTGTGCGTGAGAGACAGACAGACAGAAAGAGAGAGAGACAGACAGAAAGAGAGAGAGAGACAGACAGACAGACAGAGACACAGAGAGACAGACAGACAGACAGAGACAGAGAGAGACAGAGAGAGTGTGTGTGTGTGTGTTCGTTCGTGTTCGTTCTTTGATTTAAGAGAGAGAGAGTGTGTGTGTTCGTTCGTGTTCGTGCTTTGATTTAACGTCTTTTCACTATGAGTTATATTAGACGATGAGAGAGAGAGAGAGAGAGAGAGAGTGCGTGTGTGTGTGTGTGTGTGTGTGTGTGTGTGTGTGTGTGTGTGTGTGTGTGTGTGTGTGTGTGTGTGTGTGTGTGTGTGTGTGTGTGTGTGTGTGGTGTGTGAACTGCCAAAAAAACCTCAGAATAGCGCAATACCTTCAAAATGCTGGTCCCGTGAAAAGTTGAAGCCTCTAGCTCTACCACCTCTATCCCCGTACGACCTCGGGAACATAGGGTTAACTTTGGTGGCCTTTACCGTGGACTTTATATTTTGATCATAGGACTTTACATTTTGATCATACTCAGGGGTGTTACGTTCTAGTTTTACAAAACAATCGCATAGTAGGCCTTACTAATAAGTTCATACGGGAAGAGCTGGGTGCCCGGTGCACACGTACCTATACAGCCAGTCCTTCCGGTACACATACGACACTTTTAAACAGACTTAAAAGTGAAGACACTGACATCCACACACTGTACTTTGATCCCTAAGCGGCGAGGTAAGTTCTTGTTTGTAAGCTTGCTTTAGTATTCGAGAAACTAATTTTCATCTTTTTGTTTAAAACTTCACAACATACATATGACAAAATCATAATACAGGTGGTAACTGAGACATCAGTACTTTTTCAGTCTTCTTCTTAACACTAATTTGTAAGTTGTTTGATTTAGTGTTTGGAAAAATGGTTTATATCAGTGTGTTAAGTATAGACTGTGATAGGTCTACCCGACCGTGTCGTATTTCATCCACTGGCTTCAATTTGCAGTTTCTCAAGTGGTTTCAATGTCCGTTTCTCAAGAGGTTTCAATGTCAGTTTCTCAAGTGGATTCAATGTCAGTTTCTCAAGTGGTTTCAATTTCAGTTTCTCAAGTGGTTTCAATTTCAGTTTCTCAAGTGGTTTCAATTTCAGTTTCTCAAATGGCTTCAATTTCAGTTTCTTAAGTGGCTTCAATGTCAGTTTCTCAAGTGGATTCAATGTCAGTTTCTCAAGTGGATTCAGTTTCAGTTTCTCAAATGGAATTTCACTTTCTCAAGATAGCGTCTCGTGCTCGTAATAAATTTCTGGCGTCGCCACTGATGCCACGTAATGGAGAAACTCCAAAGCGATCATGGCATAAGCTTTATAAGCCTGCGCCTAAGTCCCATACACTGGCAAGGTCTTGTGATCATATCTCATCCTCATCATCATCATCAGGTCTCTTGCCGCATGGCGTTGGCGATTATGGACTTCCATCTGTCTCTATCTCTTGTTGCCTCAAGCATCTCTTCCACCCTCTTTGTCTTCAGCCACTCTGCAAGTCCGTCTAGTAACTTCTCCTGGGTCTACCCGGTGCTCTCCTTCCCTCCAGCTTTCCCGTTGTGACCAGGTGTTCCAATTCCCCTTTCCTCATAAAATGGCCCTATGAATGACGCCTGCCTTTTCCTAATCTTCCTTATGAATGATCTACTTGTGTCTGCCTCCATCAAGACTGTCTCGTTTGTTTTCTTTGCTGTCCATGGAACTCTCAACATCCTTCTTAGAAACCATATCTCGGCTGCTTCAATCTTGTTCTGGCTTTGCTTGTTGACTGTCCACGCCTCGCAACCGTACAATAGTATTGGTTCTATATAACATTCAAGAACTCTCTTCCTGATGTTAATTGATAGGCATTTGTTGGTAAGAATGCTTTCCGTCTTCTTGAATGTTGTTTTGGCTTGGCCGATTCTGCTGGCTATTTCTGATGTGCATCTGCCGTCTGATGAAATGATGATGATGAAATGATCTAGCATATCGATTTTATGTCTGTCTCTTTATCAGTCTGTCACAGGAAAAACTACATTGTAGTCTGTCTCTCCATGTCTGTCTCTTTATCAGTCTGTCACAGGAAAAACTACATTGTAGTCTGTCTCTTCATGTCTGTCTCTTTATCAGTCTGTCACAGGAAAAACTACATTGTAGTCTGTCTCTCCATGTCTGTCTCTTAATCAGTCTGTCACAAGAAAAACTACATTGTAGTCTGTCTCTCCATGTCTATCTCTTTATCAGTCTGTCACAGGAAAAACTACATTGTAGTCTGTCTCTCCATGTCTGTCTCTTTATCAGTTTGTCACAGGAAAAACTACATTGTAGTCTGTCTCTTCATGTCTGTCTCTTTATCAGTCTGTCACAGGAAAAACTACACTGTAGTCTGTCTCTCCATGTCTATCTCTTTATCAGTCTGTCACTGGGAAAACTACACTGTAGCCTGTCTCTCCATGTCTATCTCTTTATCAGTCTGTCACTGGGAAAACTACACTGTAGTCTGTCTCTCCATGTCTGTCTCTTTATCAGTCTGTCACTGGGAAAACTACATTGTAGTCTGTCTCTCCATGTCTATCTCTTTATCAGTCTGTCACTGGAGAAACTACACTGTAGTCTATCTCTCCATGTCTATCTTTATTAGTCTGTCACTGGAGAAACTACACTGTAGTCTGTCTCTCCATGTCTATCTCTTTATCAGTCTGTCACAGGAAAAACTACATTGTAGTCTGTCTCTCCATGTCTGTCTCTTTATCAGTCTGTCACAGGAAAAACTACATTGTAGTCTGTCTCTCCATGTCTGTCTCTTTATCAGTCTGTCACAGGAAAAACTACATTGTAGTCTGTCTCTTCATGTCTGTCTCTTTATCAGTCTGTCACAGGAAAAACTACATTGTAGTCTGTCTCTCCATGTCTGTCTCTTTATCAGTCTATCACAGGAAAAACTACATTGTAGTCTGTCTCTTCATGTCTGTCTCTTTATCAGTCTGTCACAGGAAAAACTACCCTGTAGTCTGTCTCTCCATGTCTATCTCTTTATTAGTCTGTCACTGGGAAAACTACATTGTAGTCTGTCTCTCCATGTCTGTCTCTTTATCAGTCTGTCACTGGGAAAACTACATTGTAGTCTGTCTCTCCATGTCTGTCTCTTTATCAGTCTGTCACAGGAAAACCTACATTGTAGTCTGTCTCTCCATGTCTATCTCTTTATTAGTCTGTCACTGGGAAAACTACATTGTAGTCTGTCTCTCCATGTCTATCTCTTTATCAGTTTGTCACTGGAGAAACTACACTGTAGTCTGTCTCTCCATGTCTATCTCTTTATCAGTCTGTCACTGGAGAAATTACATTGTAGTCTATATCTCCATGTCTATCTCTTTATCAGTCTGTCACTGGAGAAACTACATTGTAGTCTATATCTCCATGTCTATCTCTTTATCAGTCTGTCACTGGGAAAACTACACTGCAGCCTGTCTCTCCATGTCTATCTCTTTATCAGTCTGTCACTGGAGAAACTACATTGTAGTCTATATCTCCATGTCTATCTCTTTATCAGTCTGTCACTGGGAAAACTACACTGTAGTCTGTCTCTCCATGTCTATCTCTTTATCAGTCTGTCACTGGAGAAATTGCCTTGTAGTCTATATCTCCATGTCTATCTCTTTATCAGTCTGTCACTGGAGAAACTACATTGTAGTCTATATCTCCATGTCTATCTCTTTATCAGTCTGTCACTGGAGAAACTACATTGTAGTCTATATCTCCATGTCTATCTCTTTATCAGTCTGTCACTGGAGAAACTACACTGTAGCCTGTCTCTCCATGTCTATCTCTTTATCAGTCTGTCACTGGGAAAACTATACTGTAGCCTGTCTCTCCATGTCTATCTCTTTATCAGTCTGTCACAGGAAAAACTACATTGTAGTCTGTCTCTCCATGTCTGTCTCTTTATCAGTCTGTCACTGGAAAAAATACATTGTAGCCTGTCTCTCCGTGTCTATCTCTTTATCAGTCTGTCACAGGAAAAACTACACTGTAGTCTGTCTCTCCATGTCTATCTCTTCATCAGTCTGTCATTGGAGAAACTACATTGTAGTCTATATCACCATGTCTATCTCTTTATCAGTCTGTCACTGGAGAAACTACACTGTAGTCTGTCTCTCCATGTCTATCTCTTTATCAGTCTGTCACTGGAGAAACTACATTGTAGTCTATATCACCATGTCTATCTCTTTATCAGTCTGTCACTGGAGAAACTACACTGTAGCCTGTCTCTCCATGTCTATCTCTTTATCAGTCTGTCACAGGAAAATCTACATTGTAGTCTGTCTCTCCATGTCTATCTCTTTATCAGTCTGTCACTGGAGAAACTACACTGTAGTCTGTCTCTCCATGTCTATCTCTTTATCAGTCTGTTACTGGAGAAACTACACTGTAGTCTGTCTCTCCATGTCTATCTCTTTATCAGTCTGTCACTGGAGAAACTACACTGTAGCCTGTCTCTCCATGTCTATCTCTTCATCAGTCTGTCACTGGAATAACTACACTGTAGCCTGTCTCTCCATGTCTATCTCTTCATCAGTCTGTCACTGGAATAACTACATTGTAGCCTGTCTCTCCATGTCTATCTCTTCATCAATCTGTCACTGGAATAACTACATTGTAGCCTGTCTCTCCATGTCTATCTCTTTAGCAATCTGTCACTGGGAAAACTACATTGTAGCCTGTCTCTCCATGTCTATCTCTTCATCAGTCTGTCACTGGAGAAACTACACTGTAGTCTGTCTCTCCATGTCTATCTCTTCATCAGTCTGTCACTGGAGAAACTACACTGTAGCCTGTCTCTCCATGTCTTTCTCTTCATCAGTCTGTCACTGGAATAACTACACTGTAGCCTGTCTCTCCATGTCTATCTCTTCATCAGTCTGTCACTGGGAAAACTACACTGTAGCCTGTCTCTCCATGTCTATCTCTTTATCAGTCTGTCACTGGAGAAACTACACTGTAGCCTGTCTCTCCATGTCTATCTCTTTAGCAATCTGTCACTGGGAAAACTACACTGTAGCCTGTCTCTCCATGTCTATCTCTTCATCAGTCTGTCACTGGGAAAACTACACTGTAGCCTGTCTCTCCATGTCTATCTCTTCATCAGTCTGTCACTGGAGAAACTACACTGTAGCCTGTCTCTCCATGTCTATCTCTTCATCAGTCTGTCACTGGGAAAACTACACTGTAGCCTATCTCTCCATGTCTATCTCTTTATCAGTCTGTCACTGGGAAAACTACACTGTAGCCTGTCTCTCCATGTCTATCTCTTCATCAGTCTGTCATTGGAGAAACTACATTGTAGTCTATATCACCATGTCTATCTCTTTATCAGTCTGTTACTGGAGAAACTACACTGTAGTCTGTCTCTCCATGTCTATCTCTTTATCAGTCTGTCACTGGAGAAACTACATTGTAGTCTATATCACCATGTCTATCTCTTTATCAGTCTGTCACTGGAAAAACTACACTGTAGCCTGTCTCTCCATGTCTATCTCTTTTTCAGTCTGTCACAGGAAAATCTACATTGTAGTCTGTCTCTCCATGTCTATCTCTTTATCAGTCTGTCACTGGAGAAACTACACTGTAGTCTGTCTCTCCATGTCTATCTCTTTATCAGTCTGTTACTGGAGAAAACTACACTGTAGTCTGTCTCTCCATGTCTATGTCTTTATCAGTCTGTCACTGGAGAAACTACACTGTAGCCTGTCTCTCCATGTCTATCTCTTCATCAGTCTGTCACTGGGAAAACTACACTGTAGCCTGTCTCTCCATGTCTATCTCTTCATCAGTCTGTCACTGGAGAAACTACACTGTAGCCTGTCTCTCCATGTCTATCTCTTCATCAATCTGTCACTGGAGAAACTACATTGTAGTCTATATCTCCATGTCTATCTCTTTATCAGTCTGTCACTGGAGAAACTACACTGTAGCCTGTCTCTCCATGTCTATCTCTTCATCAATCTGTCACTGGAGAATCTACACTGTACTGTTCCTGTCTCACTCCTATGTCTATCCTCTTCATCAGTCTGTCACTGGAAAACTACACTGTAGTCTGTCTCTCCATGTCTATCTCTTCATCAGTCTGTCACTGGAATAACTACACTGTAGCCTGTCTCTCCATGTCTATCTCTTCATCAGTCTGTCACTGGAATAACTACATTGTAGCCTGTCTCTCCATGTCTATCTCTTCATCAATCTGTCACTGGAATAACTACATTGTAGCCTGTCTCTCCATGTCTATCTCTTTAGCAATCTGTCTCTGGGAAAACTACATTGTAGCCTGTCTCTCCATGTCTATCTCTTCATCAGTCTGTCACTGGAGAAACTACACTGTAGTCTGTTTCTCCATGTCTATCTCTTCATCATTCTGTCACTGGAGAAACTACACTGTAGCCTGTCTCTCCATGTCTATCTCTTCATCAGTCTGTCACTGGAATAACTACATTGTAGTCTGTCTCTCCATGTCTATCTCTTCATCAGTCTGTCACTGGGAAAACTACACTGTAGCCTGTCTCTCCATGTCTATCTCTTCATCAGTCTGTCACTGGAGAAACTACACTGTAGCCTGTCTCTCCATGTCTATCTCTTTAGCATCTGTCACTGGAAAACTACACTGTAGCCTGTCTCTCCATGTCTATCTCTTCATCAGTCTGTCACTGGGAAAACTACACTGTAGCCTGTCTCTCCATGTCTATCTCTTCATCAATCTGTCACTGGAGAAACTACACTGTAGCCTGTCTCTCCATGTCTATCTCTTCATCAGTCTGTCACTGGGAAAACTACACTGTAGCCTATCTCTCCATGTCTATCTCTTTATCAGTCTGTCACTGGGAAAACTACACTGTAGCCTGTCTCTCCATGTCTATCTCTTTATCAGTCTGTCACTGGGAAAACTACACTGTAGCCTGTCTCTCCATGTCTATCTCTTTATCAGTCTGTCACTGGAGAAACTACACTGTAGTCTGTCTCTCCATGTCTGTCTCTTCATCAGTCTGTCTACTGGGAAAACTACACTGTATGTCTGTCTCTCCATGTCTATCTCTTCATCAGTCTGTCACTGGGAAAACTACACTGTAGCCTGTCTCTCCATGTCTATCTCTTCATCAGTCTGTCACTGGGAAAACTACATTGTAGTCTGTCTCTCCATGTCTATCTCTTCATCAGTCTGTCACTGGAATAACTACATTGTAGCCTCTCTCTCCATGTCTATCTCTTCATCAGTCTGTCACTGGGAAAACTACACTGTAGCCTGTCTCTCCATGTCTATCTCTTCATCAGTCTGTCACTGGGAAAACTACATTGTAGTCTGTCTCTCCATGTCTATCTCTTTATCAGTCTGTCACTGGAATAACTACATTGTAGCCTGTCTCTCCATGTCTATCTCTTCATCAGTCTGTCACTGGAATAACTACATTGTAGTCTGTCTCTCCATGTCTATCTCTTCATCAGTCTGTCACTGGGAAAACTACACTGTAGCCTGTCTCTCCATGTCTATCTCTTTATCAGTCTGTCACTGGGAAAACTACACTGTAGTCTGTCTCTCCATGTCTATCTCTTTAGCAATCTGTCACTGGTAAAACTACACTGTAGCCTGTCTCTCCATGTCTATCTCTTTATCAGTCTGTCACTGGGAAAACTACACTGTAGCCTGTCTCTCCATGTCTATCTCTTTATCAGTCTGTCACTGGGAAAACTACACTGTAGCCTGTCTCTCCATGTCTATCTCTTTATCAGTCTGTCACTGGAGAAACTACACTGTAGTCTGTCTCTCCATGTCTATCTCTTCATCAGTCTGTCACTGGGAAAACTACACTGTAGTCTGTCTCTCCATGTCTATCTCTTCATCAGTCTGTCACTGGGAAAACTACACTGTAGCCTGTCTCTCCATGTCTATCTCTTCATCAGTCTGTCACTGGGAAAACTACATTGTAGTCTGTCTCTCCATGTCTATCTCTTCATCAGTCTGTCACTGGAATAACTACATTGTAGCCTGTCTCTCCATGTCTATCTCTTCATCAGTCTGTCACTGGGAAAACTACACTGTAGCCTGTCTCTCCATGTCTATCTCTTCATCAGTCTGTCACTGGGAAAACTACATTGTAGTCTGTCTCTCCATGTCTATCTCTTTATCAGTCTGTCACTGGAATAACTACATTCTAGCCTGTCTCTCCATGTCTGTCTCTTCATCAGTCTGTCATTGGAATAACTACATTGTAGTCTGTCTCTCCATGTCTATCTCTTCATCAGTCTGTCACTGGAATAACTACATTGTAGTCTGTCTCTCCATGTCTATCTCTTCATCAGTCTGTCACTGGGAAAACTACATTGTAGCCTGTCTCTCCATGTCTATCTCTTTATCAGTCTGTCACTGGGAAAACTACACTGTAGCCTGTCTCTCCATGTCTATCTCTCCATCAGTCTGTCACTGGGAAAACTACACTGTAGCCTGTCTCTCCATGTCTGTCTCTTTATCAGTCTGTCACAGGAAAAACTACACTGTAGTCTGTCTCTCCATGTCTGTCTCTTTATCAGTCTGTCACAGGAAAAACTACACTGTAGTCTGTCTCTCCATGTCTATCTCTTTATTAGTCTGTCACTGGGAAAACTACATTGTAGTCTGTCTCTCCATGTCTGTCTCTTTATCAGTCTGTCACTGGGAAAACTACACTGTAGCCTGTCTCTCCATGTCTATCTCTTCATCAGTCTGTCACTGGGAAAACTACACTGTAGCCTGTCTCTCCATGTCTATCTCTTCATCATCTGTCACTGGAATAACTACACTGTAGCCTGTCTCTCCATGTCTATCTCTTCATCAATCTGTCAATGGAATAACTACATTGTAGTCTGTCTCTCCATGTCTATCTCTTCATCAATCTGTCACTGGAATAACTGCATTGTAGTCTGTCTCTCCATGTCTATCTCTTCATCAGTCTGTCACTGGAATAACTACATTGTAGTCTGTCTCTCCATGTCTATCTCTTCATCAGTCTGTCACTGGAATAACTACATTGTAGCCTGTCTCTCCATGTCTATCTCTTCATCAATCTGTCTCTGGAATAACTACACTGTAGTCTGTCTCTCCATGTCTATCTCTTCATCAGTCTGTCACTGGAATAACTACACTGTAGTCTGTCTCTCCATGTCTATCTCTTCATCAATCTGTCACTGGAATAGCTACATTGTAGTCTGTCTCTCCATGTCTATCTCTTCGTCAATCTGTCACTGGAATAACTACATTGTAGTCTGTCTCTCCATGTCTATCTCTTCATCAATCTGTCACTGGAATAACTGCATTGTAGTCTGTATCTCCATGTCTATCTCTTTATCAGTCTGTCACTGGAATAACTACATTGTAGTCTGTCTCTCCATGTCTATCTCTTCATCAATCTGTCACTGGAATAACTACATTGTAGCCTGTCTCTCCATGTCTATCTCTTCATCAGTCTGTCACTGGAATAACTACATTGTAGCCGGTCTCTCCATGTTTATCTCTTCATCAGTCTGTCACTGGAATAACTACATTGTAGTCTATAGGCATATCTCCATGTGGAAGATGGAATAATCGTTACCAGAGTCAGTCAGTCGGTTGTGGAATTTTAGATATTAAAAATGGAGATACTTCCGACTTCCCAAATCAACAATGTTTGCAATCCTCTTAGTGCCTTCACACCCTTCAAAGGGCATAGGCACGCCGAACACTAAATACGCACGTGTTTGTTTGTTTGTTTGTTTGCTTGTTTGTTTGTTTGTTTTGAGAGGTCGGTATCAACTCGACTAACTTACTTATTTAGTGTGTTGTGTGTGTGTGTGTGTGTGTGTGTGTGTGTGTGTGTGTGTGTGTGTGTGTGTGTGTGTGTGTGTGTGTGTGTGTGTGGTGTGTGTTGTTTGTGTTTGTTTGTTTGTTTGTTTGTTTTGAGAGAACGATATCAACTCGACTAACTTACTTATTTAGTGTGTTTGTTTGTTTGTTTGTTTGTTTTGAGAGAACGATATCAACTCGACTAACTTACTTATCTAGTGTGTTTGTTTGTTTGTTTTGTTTGTTTGTTTGTTTGTTTTTTGTTTGTTTGTTTTGAGAGGTCGGTATCAACTCGACTAACTTACTTATTTAATGTGTGTTTGTGTTTTGTTTGTTTGTTTGTTTGTTTTGAGAGAACGATATTAACTCGACTAACTTACTGATTTAGTGTGTGTTTGTGTGTTTGTTTGTTTGTTTGTTTTGAGAGAACGATATCAACTCGACTAATTTATTTACGTATTTGTTAGTTAGTTAGTTAGTAGTTAATAGTTAACGGTGGGCGTGCATGAGTGTGTGTGTGTGTGTGTGGTTGTGTGTGTGTGTGTGTGTGTGTGTGTGTGTGTGTGTGTTGTGTTGTGTCTGTTATGTGTTGTGTGTGTGTGTGTCCCTGTTGTGTATACTGTGTATACCGTGTATGTAGTGTATACTGTGGTGATACTCATGTGTGTGTGTGGTGGTGTTACTGTGTACTCTGTGTGTATGTGTGTGTTGTGGTTTGTGTGTGTGTGTGTGTGGTGTGTGTGTGTGTGTGTGTTTTGTGTTTCCTGTGTGTGTGTGTGTGTTCCTCTGTGTGTGTATACCTGTGTGTGTGTGTGTGTGTGTGTTGTGTGTATACCTGTGTGTGTATACCTGTGTGTGTATACCTCTGTGTGTGTGTGATATACCTCTGTGTGTATGTTGTGTATACCTGTGTATGTGTATACCTGTGTGTATGTGTGTATACCTCTGTGTGTGTGTGTGCCTATGTGTATACCTGTGTGTATGTGTGTATACCTCTTGTGTGTGTACCTATGTGTATACCTGTGTGTATGTGTGTATACCTGTGTGTATGTGTGTATACCTCTGTGTGTGTACCTATGTGTATACCTGTGTGTATATGTGTATACCTCTGTGTGTGTACCTATGTGTATACCTGTGTGTATGTGTGTATACCTCTGTGTGTGTGTACCTATGTGTATACCTGTGCGTATGTGTTATACCTCTGTGTGTTGTACATATGTGTATACCTGTGTGTATGTGTGTATACCTGTGTGTGTATACCTGTGTGTATGTGTGTATACCTCTGTGTGTGTGTACCTATGTGT
>JAPXFY010000027.1:11184201-11194201 GCA_030674185.1 Monoplex corrugatus | reverse complement strand
GTTTCATAGGTCCACTGGCCTGTTCACTGTCCCATCTTAATGTTTCCATCTTCTGGTGGCGTCAGCTTACTGTTTCATAGGTCACTTGGCCTGTTCACTGCCCATCTTAATCTTTCCATCATTCTGGTGGTGTCAGCTTACTGTTTCATAGGTCCACTGGCCTGTTCACTGTCCATCTTGATGTTTCCATCATTCTCAGTACTGTTTCATAGGTCCACTGGCCTGTTCACTGCCATCTTAATTGTTCCATCATTCTGGTGGTGTCAGCTTACTGTTTCATAGGTCCACTGGCCTGTTCACTGTTCATCTTGATGTTTCCATCATTCTGGTGGTGTCAGCTTACTGTTTCATAGGTCCATGGCCTGTTCACTGCCCTCTTAATGTTTCCATCATTCTGGTGGTGTCAGCTTACTGTTTCATAGGTCCACTGGCCTGTTCACTGTCCATCTTGATGTTTCCATCATTCTGGTGGTATCAGCTTACTGTTTCATAGGTCCTACTGGCCTGTTCACTGCTCTATTTGATGTTACCATCATTCTGATGGTGTCAGCTCAGTGTTTTATACGTCCACTGGCCTGTTCACTGCCCATCTTGAATGTTTCCATCATTCTGATGGGTCAGCTTACTGTTTCATAGGTCCACTGGTCTGTTCACTGCCCATCTTAATGTTTCCATCATTCTGGTGGTGTCAGCTTACTGTTTCATAGGTCCACTGGCCTGTTCACTGTCCATCTTGATGTTTCCATCATTCTGGTGGTGTCAGCTTACTGTTTGATAGGTCCACTGGTCTATTCACTGTCCATCTTAATGTTTCCATATTCTGGATAATGTCAGTTCACTGTTTCATAGGTCCACTGGCCTGTTCCTGCCCATTTTAATGTTTCCATCTTTCTGGTGTGTCAGCTCAGTGTTTCATAGGCCCACTGGCCTGTTCACTGTCCATCTTAATGTTTCCATCTTCTGTGTGTCAGCTCAGTGTTTCATAGGCCCACTGGCCTGTTTCACTGTCCATCTTAATGTTTCCATTTGTTCTCGTTACTGTTTCATAGGTCCACTGGCCTGTTCACTGTCCATCTTAATGTTTCCATCATTCTGATGTCAGCTTACTGTTTCATAGGTCCACTGGCCTGTTCACTGCCCATCTTAATGTTTCCATCATTCTGGTGGTGTCAGCTCAGTGTTTCATAGGTCCACTGGCTGTTCACTGTCCATCTTGATGTTACCATCATTCTGATGGTATCAGCTTACTGTTACATAGGTCCACTGGCCTGTTTCTGCCATCTTAATGTTATCATCATTCTGGTGGTGTCAGCTTACTGTTTGATAGGTCCACTGGTCTTTCACTGTCCATCTTAATGTTTCCATATTCTGGTATGTCAGTTCACTGTTTCATAGGTCCACTGGCCTGTTCACTGCCCATCTTAATGTTTCCATTTCTGGTGGTGTCAGCTCAGTCTTTCATAGGTCCACTGGTCTGTTCACTGTCCATCTTAATGTTTACCATCATTCTGATGGTGTCAGCTTACTGTTTGATAGGTCCATTGGCCTGTTCCTGCCCATTTTAATGTTTCATTATTCTGGCTGGTATCAGCTTACTGTTTCATAGGATCCACTGGCCTGTTCGCTGCTCCATCTTAATGTTTCCATCATTCTGGTGGTGTCAGCTTACTGTTTCATAGGTCCACTGGCCTGTTCACTGTCCATCTTAATGTTTCCATTATTCTGTGGTGTCAGCTTACTGTTTCATAGGTCCACTGGCCTGTTCACTGTCCATTTTAATGTTTCCATCATTCTGGTGGTGTCAGCTTACTGTTTCATAGGTCCACTGCCTGTTCACTGCCCATTTTATGTTTCCATATTCTGGTGGTGTCAACTTCACTGTTTCATAGGTCCACTTGGCCTGTTCACTGTCCATCTTGATGTTTTCCATCATTCTGGTGGTATCAGCTTAGTGTTTCATAGTCACTGGCCTGTTCACTGTCCATCTCAATGTTTCCATTATTCTCGTACTGTTTCATAGGTCCACAGGCCTGTTCACTGTCCATCTTGATGTTTCCATCATTCTGGTGGTATCAGCTTAGTGTTTCATAGGTCCACTGACCTGTTCACTGTTCATCTTGATGTTTCCATCATTCTGATGGTGTCAGCTCAGTGTTTCATAGGTCCACTGGCCTGTTCACTGTCCATCTGAATGTACCATCATTCTGGTGTGTCAGCTTATTGTTTCATAGGTCCACTGGCCTGTTCACTGTCCATCTTAATGTTACCATCATTCTGATGGTGTCAGCTTACTGTTTCACAGATCCCCTCTCCCCACCCCCACCCCCACCCCATTTCAAGACTTTGCCAGTACTTAGGGTTTTGCGCAGGATCAGGGAGTCTACCAGATAATTGCTAGTAGATTTTGGTGAAGCGCGTATGGAACTGTCCGAGTGTGACGAATCCCTCTTGCATAAACTACAAACTACATGTACTTTACCCGTCTGAAACCTGCACAGGGTCAGGGTCAGAAATCCGTACACAAATGAGTAGAATGGAGGTCATACACAATCGTTATCATAAATAAGAGTTGAGCTCGTACGTAACAGTCAGAGTTGCGGGCCTCAGTAGCTCAGTTGGTTTGAGCGTCGGATTCACATGCTAATGGTTGTGGGTTCGAATCCCGGGGTGCGCTACATTTTAAAACTGTCCTTTTCACTGTCCCATCTTAACATCATTGTTGTTCTGGTGGTGTCGGTATAGGATTAGATAAGTCCCCCTTCCCCCACTTCCCTGGGATGGTTATCGTCGTCGGCCATATCACCTGAGGTGGGTGTCGATGTAAAAACTGAATCAAACCAAACAGTCAGAGCGGAAAGCAGAAGCTTATCCACTGGACCAACCAAGCCGTCTTCAAGATGACCCGACTGAATGGCGACAATGGGCAGGTGTGTGTGGGGGTGGTGGTGGGGGTGGGGGTGGGGGAAGACTGTTTTTGACCCAACAACGTGGAACCTCCCTCCCAGTATCTTTGAGACAAAGAAATGCCCAGCTGAACAATAACACAACCTCAAAGCATACATCTTTTCAAAAGCATCTGCAAAAATTGCATAGATTTTGTTTAGGCCCTATGATTATTTTTTCAGAATATGGTCGGTTTGAACACATGTGTGGAGTGAGTGTTTGTGTGCGCTGTGTGTGTGTGCGTGTGTGTGTGTGTGTGTGTGTGTGTGTGTGTGTGTGTGTGTGTGTGTGTGTGTGTATGTGTGTGTGTGTGTGTGTGTGTGTGTGTGACACAGTGTATGTGTTTATGTATGCGCATGTGTATGTGTGTGTTAGAGAGAGAGAGAGAGAGAAAGAACGAGAGAGAGAGAGAGAGAGAGAGAACGTGTGTGTGGTGTGTGTGTGTGTGTGTGGTGTGTGTGTGTGTGTGTGTGTGTGTGTGTGCGCGCGCGCGCGCGCGCGCCTGCGTGCGTGTGTCACAGTGTGTGAGAGAATGCACGCGCGCGCGCGTGTGTGTCTATGTATGTGCGTGTATATGCTACGTGTGCAGTGTGTGTAACCCCGACTTGCGTTTATCAATTGATTATCCCTGATTGTTATTGTTGAAAACATGCCTTTGATCGTGTGCCGTCTCTACAATTATGTAGGTCACTAGTCGTAGACTAGGTAAAATATAGTCTAGGTAGGGCCTCAGGACAGGCTGGCCAGCTCATGGGTTTATGTGCAGGCAGGCTTAAAGGCATGTGCCATGATCACCATACACGTGGCACCTGTGACGTTAGTGCACATGGAATTCACTCCGAGCGCGGAGACGTCATCTTGAGAAACTGAAACTGAAACTGAAACTTAAACTGAAATCTTCTCCCCAGTCCCACTACCCCACCCCCGCAGCGGGTAGGCTCGCTTTTAGTGACTGAGCCGGGCACTCTCGGTTTAATGTCTCGTCTTTCATTCCAGCCTGTGACACGAAACTCAGTGGCCTGCTCGTTGCCCACCTAAACCCTTTGACTCTCGCACTCTAGCCACCAACTGCAAAAAAAAAACAAAAAAAAACTTAACCCTTTGACTCCTGCACCCTATCCACCAACTGCAATACAAAAAACTTAACCCTTTGACTCCCGCACCCTATCCACCAACTGCAAAAAAAAACTTAACCCTTTGACTCCTGCACCCTATCCACCAACTGCAAAAACAACTTAACCCTTTGACTCCCTCACCCTATCCACCAACTGCAAAAAAATTAACCCTTTGACTCCCTCACCCTATCCACCAACTGCAAAAAAACCCTAACCCTGTGACTCCCGCACCCTATCCACCAACTGCAAAAACTTAACCCTTTGACGATGCACCCTATCCACCAACTGCAAATTTTTTTTAACCCTATGACTCCTGCACCCTATCCACCAACCGCAAAAAAATTAACCCTTTGACTCCCGCACCCTATCCACCAACTGCAAAAAAATTAACCCTATCCACCAACTGAAAAAACATAACCCTTTGACTCCTTCACCCTATCAGGAAGCTGGTGGATAGGGTGAGGGAGTCAAAGGGTTAAGTTTTTGCTTTTGCTAGCATCGTTGACCATGCAGGATGCTGGTGGACTTGGGTGCAGTTGTCAAAGGGTTAATGTTCATCATTCTGGTGGTGTCAGCTTACTGTTTCATAGATCCTAGTGCAACCAACCCATTTTTAAGATATTACCAGATCATAAGATAAGATTGAGGCAGCCGAGATGTGGTTTCTCAGAAGAATGTTGAGAGTTCCATGGACCGCAAAGAAAGCAAACGAGACAGTCTTGATGGAGGCAGACTCAAGTAGATCATTCATAAGGAAGATTAGGAAAAGACAGGCAACATTTATATGCCATTTTATGAGGAAGGGGGATTTGGAGCACCTGGTCACAACGGAAAGCTGGAGGGAAAGAGAGCACCAGGTAGACCCAGGGAGAGAATGCTGGACGGACTTGCAGAGTGGCTGGGGATGAGGAGGGTGGGGGAGATGCTAGGGGCAACGAGAGATAGAGATGGTTGGAAGTCCATGGTCGCCAACGCCATGCGGCAGGGCACCTGATGATGATGATGATGATGATGACCAGATCATAAGATTTTGTGCAGGCTTGATCAAGGAATCTGCTAGATAAACACTCACACACACACACACACACACAACACACAACACCACACACACACACACACACACACACAAGAGAGAGAGAGAGAGAGAGAGAGAGAGAGAGAGATACGCACACACACACACACACATTATACACACACACGATCTGCTAGATAAAAACACACACACACACACATACACACACACACACACACACACACACACACACAACACACACACACATACACACACACACATACACACACACATACACACACAACACACATACACACACACACACACACAACAACACACACACACACACACACACACACACACACACACACACACACACACATACAACAGGACTTGCAGATTCAGGTGGAGTGGATATGCCAACAATTGTACCAGATAAGGATATATTTCTAAAACTATATAAATCTTTTGTTAGACCACATTTGGAATATGCAAATGCAATATGGTGTCCATCCTTGAAAAGACAGTCAGCGCAAATAGAAAGAGTACAAAGACGTGCAACTAAGCTATTAAAAGAATGCAAAGATAAATCTTACGCAGAACGATTGAAGTATTTGAAATTACACTCACTTAAAGGCAGAAGGACAAGAGGTGACCTTATTCAAACGTATAAGATATTTAATGGAGTTGATAATATTTGTGTTGACTCACTCTTTTCTGTTTCACAATGTAATATCACAAGAAATACGGAAGGAAAGATATGTATTCAGCACTGTCGTACTAACACAAGAAAATTTTCTTTTTCACACCGAGTAGCCCCTTTGTGGAATAAACTCCCAACTAACATAAAATTTGCACAAGATACTAACAAATTCAAGAATTTTTTTTGGACGAAATTCCAAAATTCAAAGAACTTTTCATCGATTTTGATGATTAAAGGCCTGATTAGGCTTATGCAAACAAAAAGAAAATGCGCATTTTAACACCTGTATTAGAAATAGTTGAGAAAGAGGGGACGTAAATAGGCCGCAAGGCCTAGGCCATTGAAAGCCAGTCCCTACTACTACTACTATTATATACTACTACTACTACTACTACTAGTACTACTACTACTACAGTGTAATGAATCCCTCTTGAATAAACTCCAAATTCCTATTACAAAATAGTTTTCACGATTGTAAAGAGCTTTTCTTTTTCTACAAGAATAGTGCTGAATGTGAAAATGCCCAAATGGAGGGTCGCATTCACATATCACGTTTTCTTCCTTATGTAGATCTATAAATTCTTTGTGGACTTGTGGTAGGCTACTGTTGTCTCAGTATATCTTATTTCGTTATCTGTTGTTATTCTTGATGATACTGCATTAGTGAATGTATCTGTGCTTTTTTTTTTTTTTTAATGATTAATCGTCTTTCTACGTTATGATCAAGGCTGATTATTATGTAACGTGCAATAAGTATGCGTTGAACTGGATTGTTTGTGCTATTATGAAACGGAATTATTTCTCACATTGAAGACAGCAGCGGGGAAGTTTCAGTCTTTTTCTCAAATTATTTGTATCTAGTGTTTGTTTGTTTGTTTGTAATCTTACGATTGACAAAGGCCAACTGGCCGAAAATTTGCGCCTGTCTTGTTTTGTTGTATTAAATACGCATTCATATTCTTCTGTCGTGTTTTTTCTGGTTCCTGTTTGCTTGAACGCGGGCAGTCACACTTGTTTTGGATTAGGAATTATTGTTGTGCTTCTTCTACTTTTTGTTGTTGTTCTTTTTCTTATTCTTGTCATTTATCAGTTGTAAGTAGTGCCAGCGGCAGCAGCAGCAGTAGTGACAGGAATGGTTAGGCCTACAGTAGCAGCAGCAGTAGAAGAAAGTAGGCCTACATCTAGTAGCATTAGCAATATACAGCAGCATTAGCAGCAGCAATAAAAATAGCTGAACAAGACATGATTTGCTTTTGGATTTTGGCCCTATTTATTGACTTTGGTTTGCTGAATATCACAAGCGTGCACTTATCCCAACTCTTGAACTTTGCACCTCATACTCACAGTGCACGTGTCCTCAATAATTGGTGCAAACGAGCCGACGAACTGAAGTACTTGTACACTCTCGGTCGACAAGCCAGTCAACGCGCACCAAGACAAAATGGCGACTACAGTCAACCCGGATTTGGCGAAGGAACGACAGAATGCAACGTTTGATCGAGAACAACTGACCCACTTTATTTATGGCGGAGCTGAGAGAACGAAAAGAAAGCGATATCTCCGTGAGTATGTTGCTAAACATTTTAATTGATTATGTTGTGTATTTTATTGAAGAAGACTAAAAGTCAACAGTGACAGCAAAGGTAAAACTTCTCGATGACTGATACATAATATCAGTGATAAGCGTAACCAGTCCAAAGTGTGATGGTAGTAGGCCTACAATTGAATAGATCTAGACGAGTGAGTATGTTTTGATCTAGACATGAAAGTGCTTAACCACTCACTGATCGTTGCAGGAACACACACACACACACACACACACCACACACACACACACACACACACACACACACACACACACATGATCTCGATTATGCAGACGTTAAAAAAGATGATAATGTCAACATTACGCTATCCACAGCTTGTGAACACATCGATGAAAAGTACCGTACCCACCTCCACATCTTTACTGATGGGTCAGTCTTAGCAAATCAGAGCGCTGGAGCAGCGTTTTATGTTCCAAAATTTAACATTAAAAAGTCTTTTTTCATTGGGGCAAATGTATCTATATACAGCAGAATTGGTCGCTGTTGTTCAAGCGTTGCATTATTTAATAAGCCTTCGGCCTGTGTCTTTAGTTCAAAGTAGTTCTCTTTGTTGATTCAAAATCTGTATTATATGCCTAAGTTACAGTCTTTTGATACAGACACAAGACCTGATTTAATAATTGAGGCAAATCATCTAATACACTGTTTAAAGAAAAATGGCTCGGAAATCAGTTTATGCTGGGTGCCTTCTCACGTTGGTCTTCACGGCAACAACGTAGAATTTTGACAGAGCAGCTAAATCCGGTGCACTCCGTTCTGAAAATTCCATAGAATTACATGTTAACACCTCGGTAAAAGAAGCTTACAACTCGCTAGAATTAGCATCATGGATTCGATTTCATGAACGTTTAAATGAAAAATTTGTGTCTCAAAAAAGAATCAAACTTTCAGTTCAAAATATCTGTAAAAAAATGCAGTATTCTTCGTTATATCATTTGAGATTAATTGTTACCACATATTTTCGTATTCAACTGAACGCTTTGAAATCAAAATATTTTAAAAACATTTTATGTATTTGCGGTGTACAATTCACATTGTATCACTGTTTGTTTTACTGCAGAAAGCTTCGTTATTTTTTACCAAAGATGTTTACACAAGGAAACTATCTTGAAAAGCATTTTAAAGAAGTAATATCAGATCAAGTTCTGTTAGTTAAAATTTCAGAATCATTGGTTCACAGTCCTGTTAATGCGTTACTTTAAGGTTATTACTTTTAATTATCATTATTTTATTTTGTTTTGTTTTGGTTTTTTATGACGATTTTTCTTTTACATTTGATGTTAGCGTTGTTCTAGTTTCGTTTCTCTGTTCATCCATATCCTTTTTGTAAAGACCTTGCCGATTCCTTTTAATTTTATTCCGTCTCTTACTCTGTTCCTCTCTGTCCCCTCCCCCCTTCCCCCCCCCCCCCCCAAAAAAAAATCATCCTCCATGCCATTTTTACCTGTCTAATATCACTTATAGTGAAAAGACGTTAAATCAAGGAACGAACACACATACACACACACACACGTACACACACACACACACACCACTAGTGATGAAAAAAGAAAGTGAAAAAAAAAAAAGAAAAAAAGGAAAGCATGCACATGGCTATATCAAATGTACACACACACTTTTCATCAGTTATTTATGCCAGACCATAGCATTAGCTCTGAACGGGTACAGTAGTCAAGTGGGTAAACCTTGGATTCCAACTGGAAGGTTCAGAGTTCAATCCACCTCGGCACCTCTGCCTGGTGGATAAAGGGTGGAGATGTTTCCCATCTCCCAGGTCAACACATGTTTAACCCTTTGACTCCCGCACCCTTTCTACCAACTGAAAAAACTCAACCCTTTGACTCCCTCACCCTATCCACCAGCTTCCTGCAGGAAGCTGGTGGAGAGGATGAGGGAGTCGGTTAAGTTTTTGCTTTGCTTGCATAATTGACAATGCAGGATGCTGGTGGACTGGGTGCGGGAGTCGAAGGGTTAAACCTGCCAGTACCTAAATTACCTTCATGTGTATCATCATCATCATCATGTGCCCTGCCACATGGTGTTGGTGATCATGGCCCTCCATACAAATCTATCCCCTGTCGCTGCAAGTACAACTCCCACCCTCTCTGTCAAGTCTGTCCTCAGCCACTGTGCAAGTCTGTCTGATATTTTCTCCCTGTTTCTACCTGGTGTTCTCTTTCCCTCCAGCTTTCCTGTTGTGAATAGGTGCTAAAATTTCTCGTTTACTCATCAAATGTCCTATAAATGTTCCTTGTCTTTTTCTAATCTTCTTTGTTAATGATCTTCTTGTGTCTGCCTCCTTCAAGACAGTCTCGTTTGTTTTCTCTGCTGTCCATGGAACTCTCAACATTCTTCTTAGAAACCACATTTCAGTTGCCTCAGTCTTGTTCTGACTTTGCGTGTGTATACATACACACGCAAAATATCAAATGTGCATGTTAACTCTTTTCCCGCCATGTCGCAATTAAGTGACTTGGAGGCGTCATGCTAAATGATAACTTTTCACGTGGGTACAGTCTTGATGGAGGCAGACACAAGTAGATCTCTCATAAGGAAGATTAGGAAAAGACAAGCAACATTTATAGGCCATTTTATGAGGAAGGAGGATTTGGAGCACCTG
>JAPXFY010000027.1:11159201-11179201 GCA_030674185.1 Monoplex corrugatus | reverse complement strand
AATACCTATGGTCCACGAGCCTTCTCTGTTTCTGGTCCACTCTCCTGGAACAAACTTCCTCTCTCAGTCCGTCAGCAACCTACTTTTGTCTCCTTCAAGTCCGCTCTCAAAACTCACCTTTTCTCCTCTGCATAAAATCCTAACCTCACTCAACCCCCTCTGCAGCCTATCTCCACTCGGAGGGGAATCACATTGTAATATATAATTGTATATAATATGCTCTCTATAATTTTCCATTGCTTTTATTCTTTCTCCCCATTTATAGCCGTGTGTGCGCGCGTGTGTGTGTGTGTGTCTGTTCAGCGCTTAGATTTGATTTTATCAAGATTTTGCGCTATATAAATATTGTAATTATTATTGTTATTATTATTATTATACTTATGATGATGATTGATGTAATAGTCATGTTTATGATGATGATGATGGTGGTGTGGTTGTCCTTGTTATGATAAATGATGCTGATGAAGATGATAGTGATGATGATGATGACAGCTGTTGCTGTTACTGAAGTTATTAGATTGTAATCAGTTTTCTTTGCATTGCACTTGCAGGTTCATTCTTGAGAGGCCTGGAAACAACTGCGACCTATGACCCCAAAACGCGGGAATTTATCGTCAACTCTCCCACCATCACTTCCATCAAGTACTGGCCTGGGGGACGTGAGTTGGTTGTTTCTTCTTCCTTTTCTTCTTCATCATCATTTTCTTCGATTATTTCTTCTTCTTCATTTTCTTTTTCATCATCATTTTCTTTGGTTATTTCGTCTTCCTTTTCTTCTTCATCATCATTTTCTTCGGTTCTTCTTCTTCCTTTTCTTCTTCATCATCATTTTCTTCGGTTCTTCTTCTTCCTTTTCTTCTTCATCATCATTTTCTTCGGCTTCTTCTTCTTCCTTTTCTTCTTCATCATCATTTTCTTTGCTTCTTCTTCTTTCTTTTCTTCTTCATCATCATTTTCTTCGGTTCTTCTTCCTTTTCTTCTTCATCATCATTTTCTTCGGTTCTTCTTCGTCCTTTTCTTCTTCATCATCATTTTCTTTGCTTCTTCTTCTTGCCTTTTCTTCTTCATCATCATTTTCTTTGCTTTTTCTTCTTCTCCTTTTCTTCTTCATCATCATTTTCTTTGCTTCTTCTTCTTCCTTTTCTTCTTCATCATCATTTTCTTTGTTTTCTTCTTCCTTTTCTTCTTCATCATCATTTTCTTGTTCTCTTCTTCCTTTTCTTCTTCATCATCATTTTCTTTGGTTCTCTTCTTCCTTTTCTTCTTCATCATCATTTTCTTGTTCTTCTTCTTCCTTTTCTTCTTCATCATCATTTTCTTTGCTTCTTCTTCTTCCTTTTCTTCTTCATCATCATTTTCTTTGCTTCTTCTTCTTTCCTTTTCTTCTTCATCATCATTTTCTTTGCTTCTTCTTCTTCGTCCTTTCTTCTTCATCATCATTTTCTTTGCTTCTTCTTCTTCTCCTTTCTTCTTCATCATCATTTTCTTCGGTTCTTCTTCTTTCCTTTTCCTTCTTCTTCATCATTTTCTTCGTCTTCTTCTTCTTCCTTTTCCTTCTTCATCATCATTTTCTTGCTTCTTCTTCTTCGTCCTTTTCTTCGTCATCATCATTTTCTTTGCTTCTTCTTCCTTTCTTCTTCATCATCATTTTCTTCGTTCTTCTTTTTCCTTTTCTTCTTCATTATTATCATTATTATTATTATTATTATTATTATTATTATTATTATTATTATTTAGTGTTGTTATAAGTTGTTTAGCTCTTCTTTCCTTTTCTTCTTCTCATCATTTTCTTCGGTTATTCTTCTTCCTTTTCTTCTTCATCATCATTTTCTTCGGTTATTCTTCTTCCTTTTCTTCTTCATATCATTTTCTTCGGTTACTCTTTTTCCTTTTCTTCTTCATTATTATCATTATTATTATTATTAGTGTTGTTTATACAGTTGTTAGTCTTCTTCCTTTCCTTCATCATCATTGTATTATTATTATTATGATGATTATTATTATTATTACTGTTATTATTATTATTGTTATTGTTATAGTATTATTGTGAGTTGGTTGTTCTTCTTCCTTTTCTTCTTCATTATTATTATTATTATTATTATTATTATTATTACTGTTATATATTATTTTTTATTCATTATTATTATTATTATTAGTAGTAGTAGTAGTAGTAGTATTGTTATTATTATTATTATTGTTATTAGTATTATCATTATTATTATAGTCTTATTGCTTATTATTATTATTATTATTATTATTATTATCATTATTATTATAGTCTTATTGTGAGTTGCAATTTCAAAACTCTCTGTTTTCATTTATTTGTATGAGAATTTTTTCATGACCTTACAAATGGTGCGTTTTCAGGGGAACGGCAAGGGACATAATCGTACGTAGGGAGTGAGTTAAGTGATTGAACTGATGTGGATAATGTGAATTGAACTGATGGCAGATTAAGTGAATTGAACTGATGGTGGATTAAGTGAATTGAACTGAGATGGATTAATGAATTGAACTGATGATGGATTAAGTGAATTGAACTGATGGTGGATTAAGTGAATTGAACTGATGATGGATTAAGTGAATTGAACTGATGATGGATTAAGTGAATTGAACTGATGGTGGATTAACCTGTTCAGTGCTTCCGACCGAATATTCGTGGGAAGAAACGTATGCCTTCAGTGCCACCGACCGAATATTCGGTCAGCGACTTTTCCTATTTTTAGCCAGAAAACCCCAACGCTTTCAGTGACGTATGAGATATCAACGGAAACTTCAGTATTCCCTCTACACATCGATGCTAATTATGTATGTGTGACATTTTACGGTCTTTTCTGCCCGTGAGGTTGAAAATGTGACCCCCTACAGCTGATTACTATTCAGCGAGTGTAAACAATGGCGGACGGACTCGCTTCGACACTGAGTGTCGTTCGGACGCAAAAAACAACTTCTGCAGCAAAAGAAGTTGCAGAAATCATTACTTGTGGAGCTGATTCTGATTTGCAATCTGTCGATAAGAGCGAAAATAACGGTAATTTGGCGCATGTAGGCAATATTTCGGTGTTGATGTCCGAAGTCGGACTTGACCCAGATACGAGTCGAAGTGACATTACTACAAATACTAGCACTGGTGATCATAAAAACGAATGTACTACCACTCCTGGTGTGTTGTAAAGTATACTGAACAAGAAAATTTATAGTGTTGTGGGGTTTTCTGGGCTGGATGAAGAGATATGAATTTTTTTTAATTTTAATTCAAGACGTTAAAAACTCCGTGGCACAGGTGATTCACCTTTTTATTTAAACTTTAGCAGCGAATGGGTTAAGTGAATTGATCAGACAATGAATTGATTGATGATGTGAACTAGTGATGAATTGAGTGATACGAACTGATGATGAATTAAGTGAGTTGATGACATATTTGTGATATGCATTTAGGCATCATGTAGTACAGATCTTGCCACACGTCTTACATAGTATGGCAGTCAGGGGGTTAACGCTATCGTTCTGGTTCTCATCCGAAAACACGGGTTCTCATCCGATCACCTAAGCTTAAAACGTTCCGCGTCTGGGCGGAATTCCGCGATTTCGGTTTGTCAAAAAAACAAAACAAAAAAAACAAACAAAAAAACCGAAAGGAGCAAGACATCCGTGATCGGCTTGCAAGCGTTCATAGCAATGGTGCGCAAGTTATGGCCCCTGATTTGCCCCCCCCCCCCCCTCCCTAGTTTCAGTGTTTTTTTCCTCCTCCTGTTTTAAGCTCTGGTTAGTACATGGATGGGTATTTGCCTTGGAACACCAGGTGCTGTCAGTGTCTTTTTTTGTATGAGCTGGTTGGGTCTTTTGATACAGCCATGGAGTCGACTCAAGATGTGATATCCTGACTCAAGACCCTGGTTCAGTCCCAGCTGCCACACTAAAAACTGGTTGTACCATGCCCATCTCACTGTTTTTATTATTTTGGTGGTATGGGCTTAGCATGGTTGTGAGGCATGGACAGTCAACATGCAAAGTCAGAACAAAACTGAGGCAACTGAAATGTGGTTTCTAAAAAGAATGTTGAGAGTTCCATGGACAGCAAAGAAAACAAACGAGACAGTTTTGAAGGAGGCAGACACAAGAAGGTCATTAACAAAGAAGTTTAGGAAAAGACAAGCAACATTTTACATAGGACATTTTATGAGGAAAGGGGAATTAGAGCACCTGGTCACAACAGGAAAGCTGTAGACCTAGGGAGAAAATATTGCACGGACTTGCAGGGTGGCTGAGGACAGAGAGGGTGGAAGATGTGCTTCCAGCAACAAGGGATAGATGCGTATGGAGGGCCATGATCGCCAACGCAATGCAGCAGGGCTCATGATGATGATGAGCCTAGTGTTTCTTTGCGTTGCAGACATCTGGCACATTTGGGTGCTGTGCATATGGAATAATCCAAGTGCGATGAATCTACCTTGAACAAATCCATATTTTTCTGATTCCACCTGAGAAGCCTACGGCGCATACTCGGCATTTCCTGGCTAGACAAGGTGACCAACACCAAAGTCCTGACCTGCGCTGGCCTCCCAACCATGCATACCATGCTGAGACAGCGTCGGCTGTGCTGGTTGGGCCATGTTCGCCGCATGGAAGATGGTCGTATCCCAAAAGACATCCTTTATGGTGAGCTTGCCACAGGGCAGAGAAACACTGGCCGCCCACAGCTGAGATACAAAGACGTTTGCAAACGTGACATGAAGGCGCTTGAGATCGACACTGAGTCCTGGGAGGACTTCACAGATGACCGCAACAGCTGGAGAACCACTCTCAAGAAACAGCTGCGGATTGGTGAGGACAAACTGTTAGCTGCTGCAGCAGAAAAGCGAGTTCGCAGAAAAGGGATGACAGCCAACAGGCCAGCATCGGCATACACATGCGACCGCTGCGACAGAGACTGCCTCTCTCGCATTGGTCTCTACAGTCACAGGCGACGCTGCTTGGACCAAGCAGACAGCCCATCTAGACATTAGAACGGATATACTTTGTCCATGGTCAGCCATGACTGAGGGAGGCCTACTATGTTCCTTCGATAACTCTTGGATAAACTTTTCTCTTCATGTACAGTGACATTCTTCATTTATAATGATTTATGATGTGTGCTGATGATAATGAAACATGATGGTGTGATGTTAATGTTGATGGTGGTAATGATGTTCTTTTTAAGATAATTAAGCAATGCTTTCAACTTAATTTTTGAATAAAAAATCGTTTTTGATCCAAAGATTATGATTATGATTATTATTATTATTGTTGTTTAAAGCCCAGCTGACTGCGTAGAGCCATACCAGGGCTATAAGTGCTTCAAAGCACACAAAACTTCAACAAGAAAAAAAAAAGAAGAAAAGAAAATTAAGTACACACATCAATGCATTCGCGCACATAATCTAAGGACATGCCCCTAGCGTTGACCACTCTGTCCAATTTATCGCACAGGGAATTTAAAAAAACACACCTGAATACAAATATAAGCATAAGGACACAAAAACACATATAAAAACAGGCATAAATTACCTAAAATTGCTTCCACATATCTCACCTTCCTAGAGTCAAAACTGCACTTAATACATGTACCCAATTATCAATCCTAAAAGAAAATATGAGACTTTATTGAACACATACAGGTGAATGGACTAGCAAGGCAGAAAATGATAGGAAGAAATGACAGAAAGCAAAGGAACAAGGTAGAAAACAAAGAGAGCGACAGAAAAGAGGAAACTTCTAGCACAAAGTTTCCAGAAGGTGGGGATACTATTTATACTGAAAGAGCCCCCGGCATCCCCACGGGCAATTGATCTAAAGAAAAGTTCTTTCTTTTTTTTTTCACAAACTCTGTTATCATGATACTTTCAACTTTAAATTCTAGATTAGTCAGCACTTTCAACTGTAAATTTCTAACTAGAAAAGAATTTCTTCTGTGTAAATGGAAGTTGTTTTGATTTTAGAATCTGTGTTTACCATGGCGTGTTTACTATGGTCTGTAATCAGTCAGTGCTTCCAACTTCAAATGAAATCTATGTTTACCATGGTCCATTATCAGTGAAAGTTTTCAACTTTGAAATCTAAATGAAAAAAATTCTAAAAAGTGATTTTTTTGTTTGTTCCAAAAGTCCTCTTTGTTTTGAATTTAGAATCTCAATTCTTCATTTTGATCATCGTTATTATCATTTTCTTATTTTTCAGTGGGTAAAACGTCCAACTGCTGTGTGGTGATGGCTCAGCTGATCTCTGATGGACACAAGCTGGGCATGCATTCCTTCTTGATACAGATCAGAGACCTGGACACACATCAACCACTTCCAGGTAATTTCTAAACTGTTGTCAGGAAGTCATCGATATGTCAGGGCTTAAAACGTTTCGCATCTGGGCGGAATTCCGCGATTTCAGTTTGTCAAAAAAAAAAAAAAATGAAAGAAAGGAGCAAGGCATCCGTGATCGGCTTGCAAGCATTCATAGCAACGGCGCGCAAGTTATAGCCCCTGATTTTCATCCAAAGACTACAATTGGTAAACACCTGTAAAACACTCAAGTTAAAGGGTGAGTGTTCATTTTATTATTATGTGTTTTAACCCCTTCTCCCCTTTTCCCAAATATATCTTCCTGTAATAATTATGTGTTTACAGCAATTTTTGTGCACTAAATATATTCTTGAAATTATGTCCAGAAAGCGCGGAATGGCATAGATTTACACTTGGTTTTTAAAACATTTTCCTGTGGGAGGATGCCCCTGGACCCCCCTAGTTTCAGTGGTTTTTCCCTCCTCCTGTTTTAAGCCCTGATATGTTGCACAGGCCGAGTTGCACGAGAAACCATGAAACGAGATCAGGGGTGAGATGGTGAATATTGAGATTTTTGAAACGTGAGATGCACAGATATCTGTTCTAACAATTCCTATCCACATGTTTTATGAAGAATAACTTTTAGTGTTACAAAAGATGATTTTAGTGCTACCTGTGCTGTTTTTGGTACCTGTAATTGTATTCTTTTGATAGATAAAAATAAACAGAGAAAAGACACCAAAGTTGACTGAGACATGAAAACTGCAACTTATAGCATATTTTATCTCTTTACGAATTTTGCAGATTTTGACCAGTGGCTAAAGGCTTAATAAATTTTGTGATCAAAATGTTTGAAGCCTGTTTTCTCCATCCCACAGTGACAGGCTTTTAAACATCACATCTCTCTTTGTCAGTGTTCATAGACCAGAAATAAAACTATTAGCATTATAAACTGCCGTTCATGCTTTTTACGGTGTGGCTGTTAGCATTATAAACTGCAGTTCATGCTTTTTACGGTGTGACTGTTAGCATTATAAACTGCCGTTCATGCTTTTTACGGTGTGACTGTTAGCATTATAAACTGCCGTTCATGCTTTTTACGGTGTGACTGTTAGCATTATAAACTGCAGTTCATGCTTTTTACGGTGTGACTGTTAGCATTATAAACTGCAGTTCAATCTTTTTACGGTGTGACTGTTAGCATTATAAACTGCCGTTCATGCCTTTTACAGTGTGACTGTTAGCATTATAAACTGCAGTTCGTGCTTTTTACGGTGTGACTGTTAGCATTATAAACTGCCGTTCATGCCTTTTACGGTGTGACTGTTAGCATTATAAACTGCCGTTCATGCCTTTTACGGTGTGACTGTTAGCATTATAAACTGCAGTTCGTGCTTTTTACGGTGTGACTGTTAGCATTATAGACTGCAGTTCGTGCTTTTTACGGTGTGACTGTTAGCATTTTAAACTGCAGTTCATGCTTTTACTGCAGTTCGTGCTTTTTACGGTGTGACTGTTAGCATTATAAACCGCAGTTCGTGCTTTTTACGGTGTGACTGTTAGCATTATAAACTGCAGTTCACGCTTTATACGGTGTGACTGTTAGCATTATAAACTGCAGTTCACGCTTTATACGGTGTGACTGTTAGCATTATAAACTGCAGTTCGTGCTTTTTATGGTGTGACTGTTAGCATTATAAACTGCAGTTCGTGCTTTATACGGTGTGACTGTTAGCATTATAAACTGCCGTTCATGCTTTTTATGGTGTGACTGTTAGCATTACAAACTGCCGTTCACGCTTTATACGGTGTGACTGTTACAGTGGTGCAGATCCTTCTAAAAGTCAAGGGTTTTCATACCCCCACTAAAAAAAACTTGAGGGTTTTCATACCCCCAATAATTTTTTTAGGAGGTTTTCATGTCCTTTGCCAAAATTTCTGGGGGTATGAGCCACCGATGCAAAGACTCGGTATTTTGTTTTCCCAAGTGATTTTTTGGCCTAATGGTTTAAATAAATTAAATTATAAAAAAGCAAGCAGCATGGCCTTCTACTAAATAAGAAAAAAGATCAACTCTTTACAGTGACACATGCCAGTTTCCACACTGACATCGTGACATTCAGAATCAGTAGAAGAACAGTTTCAAAAGTTGGCAAGTCAGCGCGTGTGGTCGTACACTGAGGAAAGCTTTTCCTCGAAGGGCTGCTTTCGGTTTCCGCTGCATTTTCATTGGCCCAGGCAAAGAGTTGTAGAAAAGTGTGACGTAGCCTAGTTACTATTTTTACCGCTAATGTAATGCCCGACCCCAATGCTGCATGTGCCGCGGCGGGCAAGCTAAGCGATGTCGGTCGCGTCGTTAGCTTGCCCGCCGCGGCTAGGCGAGCGAACGGAGCGATAGGTCTATACCCCCACGGCTCAAAACCTTTACGTGATGAGACCGGCAGAGGAAAAATGCTTACGTGACCACACCCTCAAGACGACAAAGTCTTACGTGTTCATACCCTTTTGACATAATTTTTGTACATGATTTCCATCTTCCTTACGTGATTTACCCCCACTCTACGTGATCTGCACCCCTGCTGTTAGCATTATAAACTGCCGTTCACGCTTTATACGGTGTGACTGTTAGCATTATAAACTGCCGTTCACGCTTTATACGGTGTGACTGTTAGCATTATAAACTGCCGTTCACGCTTTATACGGTGTGACTGTTAGCATTATAAACTGCAGTTCATGCTTTTTACGGTGTGACTGTTAGCATTAAAACTGCCGTTCACGCTTTATACGGTGTGACTGTTAGCATTATAAACTGCCGTTCACGCTTTATACGGTGTGACTGTTAGCATTATAAACTGCCGTTCACGCTTTATACGGTGTGACTGTTAGCATTATAAACTGCCGTTCACGCTTTATACGGTGTGACTGTTAGCATTATAAACTGCCGTTCACGCTTTATACGGTGTGACTGTTAGCATTATATAATAGGTATTCCAAAGTGATTTTCAAATTTGAATTTATCTGTATAAAAATTATCTTCAAGAAATACAATACAGTGACACTGAAATGAATCATATATGATAAACATATTAAGGAATTTAACCCTAATTTTTTCCAGCTTCATCTGAAAGCTGGTTGAAAAGATATCAGATGTCAAAAATGCGAAATATGCCGATTTGTCACAGTGAAAAAAATGGCGAATTTTACACATATTTGGTGCACCATAACTTTTTTCACTTTAAAGTCACAAAAATGGTTTTGATATCAAATTGTTCAGCATGACAAACTCTTTCAATGTAAAACAACCCCAGACATCTGTATGTTCAATCAAACCATATTTGGGTAAGGATAAAATACCTATTTTGAAAAAATTGTGTATTTTAGCTTTTTGCAAGACTCCGTAACTTCTGTCACATTCATCCTACTGCAAAGTACATATACCAAAATGATCAGTTTTTTATGATCTGTCAGTATAACAAACAAGACATTAGGTTTCAATCTTTCTGTAAACAAAAATCAGATGACAAAATTATAACAAATGTCAGCTGATAATAGTAACAAATAATGCGTTTTGTTTACATATCGAATCAAACAAGACATGTACATCAACAACATTCATTCAAAGAAGTCATCTTCATAGTTGTTTTTGTTTTTTTTATCATTAAACAATGATTAAAACATGTCTTGACCTTTAACTGTTCCTTAACTGTGTGTAGAACATTATCAAAAGCTTCCACATCATTGTCTTGACCTTTCACTGTTGCTTAATCACAGTAGATAACTGTCCTGGCCTTCAACTTAAACTGGAAGCACAACAGATAGAAATCATCTCTTTTTACAAAAAACATGTTGTAATGAAATGTAAAAAAAATACTTGTCAGTGTCTATGATCAGTGATTCCCCTTCACAAGTGACAGGAAATTAAAAAATGTTAAGACGCAGTTCATCATCATTGCTGTCAAAGTTGTCCAAAAGACTAGGTCTCCGCCCTCTGCCAGTCTTAAGAAATCGCTCCTTCATCCTCATGAAGAGATCATCTGTGAGAAAAATAGTGTAGAGGGAAAGTATTAGTACATCTATCTGTTCTATCCTGTAGCGTAATGTGAAAATCCCATTTGTAGGGACAAACAGGCCTATACATACAGAGCAAGAGGCAAATACTGACCAAAACAAAAACAAATCCAAAATACAAGAACATAAAACATGCAGGAACACAAGGACTTTTGTACCCCTGCTCAATTAACTTCCCTGCCTGTCAAAGAGAGAAAGGATCAAGAGAGAGAGAGATTGGCGTGGAGCTGTAAGAAGCCTACCAGTATTATTGTCAGCTTTGAAAATAAAATTATAATACCTTACCCTAACTCACAAAGCAGTGGGCAAAGTAAAATGTCCCATACATTTAGGCCTACTCAAATCAGCACAACAAAATTTATCTCATAAACACTATAGGCCTAGTTAGGAAGGTTCATAGTGTCCAACCCATTAACCTGGTAGGCCTACTTTATTTTGTTTAAATATTATTTTGATGACAATAATAGTAATGATAATAAATAGTAATGAATGATAGTAAACTAATAATGAAATAATGATAATAATATTAATGATAAATAATAATGAATGATGATAGTAAAATAATAACAATAACAAAAATATAATGATAACAATATTAATAATAATAATAAACTTTTAAAGCTGTTGAACTAGGTGATAATAATATTGGGCCTAAAAATAATAGGATTGATAAACATGCAGATTTGTTTCAATGGTACCATTCACGAAGTTTACACAAAGGCAGAAAAGAAAAAGGTGTAACATTGTGAAATTATTGAACGACACTGAACCAGATCGAGTGAAGTCAACAAGAAGCCAAGGGAGGGCACTCGGCCGATTTGACTATCGATCGATCAAAGTGTTGGTCATGTGACCACAATAAATCGCTAATCTCTCATTAACATCATTATAAATAAATATAATAAAGGCATGGATTATTAAAAAAATCTTTTGTAAACATTTTCCTTTAATCATATGCCTGATCTCACTCTCTGTAAAATTACCGCACCCCAAACCGTCACCTACCCCTACCTTCTAACATATTCATGATACTGTGGGTGCTGCAGTTGTGCGCTTTCCAAACAATTATATTCTAAAATTAGGAAACAAAATGTCGAAAAGTAATAGTAAACAAACTGCAAAATATTTCACTGACCCTCTAGATAAGTTGGATCGCTTGATTCGTCGTGGCTGGAGCTGAAACGACCGACTAAATGGAAGCCTATCAGTTCACTTTTTACATGGGATGAAAGCAAATTTAGTCGTCTTTTTGACTGTGTAAATGGTTTGTTGATATCTGACCCAGCGAATCTCCTCGAGGCGAGTTTTCAAGGTAGGGGTCAAAACCGCGTTCCGATTTCGTCGTTCCAGCAGCAGCAAAATCGCAATTTAGTACCCATCATCAAAAGCATATTTCAAACGGTAAATGTTACACTTATTGATTTATTTTGACTTTAAACAAAGCTTAAAGGGTCACAGATCAACATGATCTATGTTTTTTATTTCTGACACTGCATTTTGTTGAGAACGAGCAAGTTGAAAACCTGCGAAAAACCGCACTTTGCCGTACTTTTCGCCGCCCTCGAAGAGCACTTTGGAATACCTAATTATAAACTGCTGTTTGTGCTTTATACGGTGTGACTGTTAGCATTATAAACTGCAGTTCATACTTTATACGGTGTGACTGTTAGCATTATAAACTGCAGTTCGTGCTTTATACGATGTGACTGTTAGCATTAATGATTATAGACTGCAGTTCATGCTTTATACGGTGTGACTGTTAGCATTATAAACTGCCGTTCACGCTTTTTACGGTGTGACTGTTAGCATTATAGACTGCAGTTCACGCTTTATACGGTGTGACTGTTAGCATTATAAACTGCAATTCACGCTTTTTACGGTGTGACTGTTAGCATTATAAACTGCAGTTCATGCTTTTTATGGTGTGACTGTTAGCATTATAAACTGCAGTTCACGCTTTATACGGTGTGACTGTTAGCATTATAAACTGCAGTTCGTGCTTTTTACGGTGTGACTGTTAGCATTATAAACTGCAGTTCATGCTTTTTACAGTGTGACTGTTAGCATTATAAACTGCAGTTCACGCTTTATATGGTGTGACTGTTAGCATTATAGACTGCAGTTCGTGCTTTTTACGGTGTGACTGTTAGCATTATAAACTGCAGTTCATGCTTTTTATGGTGTGACTGTTAGCATTATAAACTGCAGTTCATGCTTTTTACGGTGTGACTGTTAGCATTATAAACTGCAGTTCATGCTTTATATGGTGTGACTGTTAGCATTATAAACTGCAGTTCACGCTTTATACGGTGTGACTGTTAGCATTATAAACTGCAGTTCATGCTTTTTACGGTGTGAAAAACTAAAAATGTGCAAAGTTCAACTTACATGTGATTTTGTGAGAATGGGTCACATTGTTGCATGTAGACACACATCGGTCACTTCAGGTAATTTGTTGTAAAATGATTCTTTTGGCTATGAAATAATTGAGCATTTTGCAACCTGTTCTTTTTGTGACTGATGCTTTATAAAAAAAATTATGTACAGCAAGCCCAAGTTACTTTGGAGAATAACACAATACTAACATTTGTTGTTATTGTTAATTTGAAATCAAAACACAAAAATTTCGCTCACTGTTTTGATTGATAGGGGTGGCTGTGGGCGACATTGGCAGCAAGTTTGGTTATCAAGGCATCGATAACGGTTTTCTGCGTTTCTCCAACGTCCGGATTCCTCGGGAGAATTTGCTGATGAAACATGCCAAGGTAAAAACACATCTATTTTTACCAAAGGTAATAAGAGGGAAGCAGGGAGAATTTTAAATATCAACTATGAATGTTCTGAGCTTACCACTTTATGCTTTGTGGCTGCGTCTATTGCTAGTTGAATGGGTAGCGCAAACTGTGTTGGGTTTGAGAAATTCTACATGGGAGATAATTCCGTGACTCTCAAGAGGTATGTTATTTAGTTGACATCTATTTTTAGTTTGATGAGTGCTGTGATTGTTCTCCCTCCCCCTGTCTTTCGTTCTTGTTTATTTTGTTCATTATTTCACATTTTTTTGTCCTACCCTTCTCTGTTTTTACTCAGTATAATTTAATATTTTGTACTTAATATTAATAATATTATGGGTACAGTGGTCAAATGGGTAAGATAGACTTCCAGTTGGAAGCTCTGGGGTTCAATCCTGCCTGACTTGTATCAAAGCAAAGACCTGTCGGTTTAACAGTTGTACAAACTCTTCAAATATTGCTAAAAAATAAAAATAAAAAAAAATAAAAAATTCCAGGATTGTTATTTTTTGTGACTACATGTGTTATATCTCAAAAGAATTAACTTTTCTACAACACCAAACCTTCATAATCCTTTGTACACTGATCAGTTATCTAAGACTGGCAGATAAAACTAATGTTCTTTCGACAGAGCCGTATACTCAAGATATGATATCTCGAGTTCGGTCCCAGTCGAAAATATTAAAAGCAGGCCTGTTTGCTGCCCACTTCAATATTTCCATCATTTTATTGATGTCTTTTTACTGTTTCATACAACCCTTTCTCCCTCCATATTTAAAAAATCTTGCCAGTGCATAGGGTTTTGAGCAGGCTCAGGGAATTTGTGAGACGATTGCTGGCAAATTTGGATGGAGCACGTATGAAATCATCAGTGTGTGATGAATCCTTTGGGAACAAACTCCAGATAAAACAAATGAGGTCAAAGAGTGATTGACAGAAATATCTGCGTTCTTGCTTCTGTTAATTTCAAAATTACGTTATTTCAGTTGCTGGAAGACGAAACCTACATCAAGCCAAAGAGCGATTGACAGAAATATCTGCTTGTTGCTTCTGTTATTTTCAAGATTATTATTATTTCAGCTTCTGGAAGACGGAACCTACATCAAGCCAAAGAGCGATCGGCTGATCTATGGGGCCATGACCTTCATACGAGTAGCCATTGTTGGGACTGTGGGCCGTGGTCTGGCCGCGGCGGTCACTATCGCTGTACGCTACAGCTGTGTGCGTCGTCAGTCAGAAATTGAGCCTGGGTATGATATGTGTATTATGTATTACATATTATGTTGCACTTACATAATTCAAGCAGTCTACGTAAAAAGCTTGTTCCCTACGTTTTCATCGTCATCATCAAGTGCCTTGCCACATGGCGTTGGTGATCATGGCCTTCCATCTGCTTCTGCCCCTTGTTGCCGCAAGCACATCTTCCACCCTGTCTGTCTTTAGCCACTCTGCAAGTTTACCTGGTGCTCTCTTTCCCTCCAGCTTTCCTAGCGTGCTTATGGTCTGGTGTCACCTGCTCAACATGATGGTCCCTATCAGATAAAGGTGCTCCGTAGGAGCCCCTATTTACGTCATTATCCTTATTTTCCTTGTTTTGTCTGGCCATGGTTCATCTTGGGAAAGTACGATGGTGGTTTCCCGTTGCATTCCATCGGTTTGTGTATGGTCTCTCCGTTAGCCTTTGTGTTCCCATGACAACCTACAAGGCAGTAGGGTGATTTTTCTTTCAGGGTCTACTCCCAACATTTTATATTAACAAAATCTTATTCAAGCTCGGACTAACATTCAGTAACAAAACTGAAATTAAAGTAAGCGTTAGGAACCACCAGTCATAAAGAAGAAAGGAGAGCAAAACAGTTTGAATTAATTCAAATAAATTCAAATCTGAAATGTGCGAGTGTTTACATGTCAGTTTATGGTCATAATAGAGAATCTTAGATTGCATCATTAACTCTTCGGAGACGTAACAGCGGATATTCCGCTGCAGCTGGCCAAACCATTAGACACGTGACAGCGGACATTCCGCTGCAGCTGGCCAAAGCATTAGAGACGTGATAGCGGATATTCCGCTGCAGTTTTTAAAAATAGATGCAAGCCAGTCGCTGGTCTAAGGGAACTAACTACACATATAGGAACACTCTTTGGTATCTTCTGAAGTGTTTGTTACTTCCCTTGCATCGATTTTATCCTGATTAGTCACAGTTTCTTGCCTTTATCCAAACCAACCGGAGTGACCGTCCTTGCACCGAAATGGCGACATTTAGGCCTACTTCTTCTTCTTCAAAGGATCGTCATAATCACTTTGCTGCTTCACCTGTGTGAAAACAAAGCTGTGTTTGTTCTTTTATATCTTCTGGTCATACCAAGGACTTGTGATTACCTGGATTTCTGGATTACCTGGTCAAGAATGGGTGTTTCACTGACTTTATGTGTTGGATTACTGTCGTCGGCTGCAATCAAAAACTTTTTTCCCAGAGCCAAAACCCTACCCCATTTCACCTTCTAGGAAGGTAAGTAGAATAGATGTATTGTCCCTGTATGTAGCTTCAGCTCAAAGAGCGTAAACTGAATTTTATTTTGATATAAAATATATTCTTGTGCTGTAAAATCTGTATTTTTGAGAATTTTTTTATACCCCTCCAAAAGCGTGCGTCACCAAGGGTTGTGGCAGGTCCCGTTGTTCGCATCCACAATGGTTGTGCAAGGCCACTATATTACGTCTTCAAAGAGTTAAACTGTCAAGGTCTTGGAAATCTCCCAAAGAGGAGAGATGTTTTTCAATATCACAAGCAAAAAAAACCCCAAAACATTCTATTCATCTCTTACAAGATACGCATTTTGAATCCATGGTAGACTCATACATTTAATAAATCTGAATGAGGATGTACATGCTATTTCACTTCTTACAGTTCTTAACCCTACCAGACCTGAGCCCCTGAGCGTAATTGTGCCCCCTGCCTGGCCTCCTGAGCAAAATTTTGAAAAAAATGTATATACGTTAGAAAACTGTTCATATCATGCACACCAATGGTTAGAATTATATGAAACGTGGAGAGTCCGCTCTCAAAACTCACCTTTTCTCCTCTGCATAAAATCCTAACCTCACTCAACCCCCGTCTGCAGCCTGTCTCCGCTCGGAGGGGAATCACTTTGTTATAATATATAATTGTATATGATATGCTGTCTATAATTTTCCATTGCTTTTATTCTTGCTTTTATTGCTTTTATTCTTTCTCCCCATTTATAGCCATGCGTGTGTGTGTGTGTGTGTGGTGCACGTGCGTGCGTGTGTGTCTGTTTCAGCGCTTAGATTCGATTTTGTCGAGATTTTGCGCTATATAAATATTGTAATTATTATTATTATTATTATATTATTAGAGATTGTAGAAAATAGGCCTACCTTTCATCTAACGTAGTCCAACCCTCAATCACACAAGCATCTCCCCTATCACTTGGTTGGGGGGTACGGGCACGCCCCCTTCTTCCAACACTCTGTCTCGACCTACTTCTTTCATTGTCAGAATCATCACTTTCACTCAATGCTTCATCAACGTAATCATCGTCACTTGAATCGGAAACGTATTCCTGATCAAATTCTCCAATCTGCAAAATGTCCACCACTTGTTGAACTGTGAAGCGAGTTGGCCTCGCCCGTTTACCTGTTGAAGTGCTTGGTTCATCACTAGCTCACTTCATGGTCAATTTTGCACCCAAATCACCTCAAAATACCATCAACACAAAGGCAGACATTTGCAATAGGCTGAACACACGCTCACGCGACACTTAGCAACGGTTGCGTGGTTATTTTTAGCTCTTGATAAAGTGACGATCATGTGAGTGTGCTATTCCCGCTATAGTGGGAACTCGGTATATAATCATTTTCGTCATTCCTGCAATAGCGGGAACTTGGTCTGGTAGGGTTAAACCAGAGGAGTAGCAGTAATGTTTATTAACAATTAAGAAAGTCTGTAAAGATACAGAATCTTATAAGTTACTCAAGATGTGGATAAAATGATTAATCACCCCACACTGGGATGAAAAGTTGGTCTGAAATCTTTGATTTTATCTAAAATCATGACCTCCCACCACGAAAATCAGTCTTAACTAGAATTTTGGTCATTTTGAGATATACATATCACTGGAAAGTGTACATTCTGCTGATTATTTTGGTATTTGAATAAAGCTTGTACTCTACAAATTGTAGAAGTTATGTATGTTTAAAATCATTAAGTGATATGATGGCCATTTTGAGAAAACGGCCTCTAAAGTTTTTGTGTGCTCTCCTACACATTTTCCTTAAATTTCTTTATTTGGTGGCTTTGACCCAGTTTGTTTCTGATTTTCGCTGTCATTATCTGAAAGGTGCACCAAAGAGCTTTCCATCAGTATATTACATGTGCGGGTATAATACAGGTTACGGTTCATAATAAGAGACAAAAATAGGTACTTTTGATAGGAAATTGCGTTCTTTCTGCTGCAATCAGTGCATTGAAATACCGATTTAAATTGATTAATAATAGTTTTTCAAGAAAAAAATTTCTGTGGGGGATAGATTATAGTCTACAGAAATCAATTTTGAGAAAAAGTCAAAACACACCAGATAGACCCTCAGTCACCTTTTCAGCTCCTAGTGCTGTTCGACTGACTGCGAGTTAAGACTGATTTCGTGGTGGGAGGTCACAATCAAACATCTGTGGACACTTCTGTCTAATCTACTTGATAGTTTTACTAAAAACTTACGAAAGTTGTGCTTTAAATTTACATGGAAAGCAAAATTAGACCATATTAATAGAAAATCTGCTGTAAAATGTATCTATGAAGGAAGAATGGGTTTGGTTGATATAAAACAATTTATAAACAAGCTAAAACTTATCTGGATAGTTAGCACAAACTATAAATGGAAAAATGTTATAACTGCTGTTTCCTATCATTTATAAATTTCATATATATATGGATCATTTTACAGCCACAAAGACTTTGATAAAGTGTAGGATTTGCTTTTTTAAATTTTTTTTTTACTATTTTATTGATGATAAACATCCTTTGTTTAAAGAATATTTTTTTGCTGTTGACAGCATAAGGTCACTCACTGACATACGAATGTAATTTAGTTTCAGTACTGTTCATCCATGGACAGCAAAGAAAACAAACGAGACAGTCTTGATGGAGGCAGACACAAGTAGATCACTCATAAGGAAGATTAGGAAAAGACAGGCAACATTTATAGGCCATTTTATGAGGAAGGGGGATTTGGAGCACCTGGTCACAACGGGAAAGCTGGAGGGAATGAGAGCACCAAGTAGACCCAGAGAGAAAATGCTGGATGGACTTGCAGAGTGGCTGAAGATGAGGAGGGTGGAGGAGATGCTAGGGACAACAAGAGATAGAGACAGATGGAAGTCCATGATCGCCAACGCCATGCGGCAGGGCACCTGATGATGATGATGACTGTTCATCCATTTGTTTATTTTGTTTATTTGTTTTTGTTGTTGTTGTTTTTTATACTTTCGTGTAATTATCTGTTAAAATATGTATTCATTTGTATCTCTTTACTTGCTGTATTTCAGTATATGTATACATTGTAATGAATGCTTACATTTGTTGTTTATAAATGTATATATAAAACATTGTAATGAATGCTTACATTTGTTGTTTATAAATATATATATACATTGTAATGAATGCTTACATTTGTTGTTTACAAATGTATATATACATTTCAAGATGTATGCTTTGTATCATATATTTCAAAATGATTAAAAACAAGTTAAACATAAAAATAGCAGCAATAAAACAACATGAAGAGGGGAGGGACAGTGGTAAATAATGACAAAACAGTCGCCTTTATAAATGTCAGACAAATTTATGCACAGAAACAGATTTGCTTATTGGGCAGAAATAGACATGTATACCTTTGGACAGATGAGGTTAAACAATGTGAAAAAGAAGATTAATGAAGAGTTCTGGGAATGATCATAGATGGAGAAAGAGAGAGAGAGAGTTTGGAATTTATTCAAGAGAGATTCATCACACTTGCGAAGCTATGTAGCGTTTTACCCAAATCTGCCAGCAATTACTGGCAGACCGTCGGCCTTTCTAAAACCCTGAGTGCTGGCAATGTCTTGGGATGGGGTAGAGAGGTGCCTGTGAACACTAAGTTGACATGACCAGAATGGTAAAAACATTAGCATAAGTAGCAAACAGAGCAGCTTTTAATTATGCAGGCTGGGAGGGAACTCAATATATCACATCTTGAGTCCATAATTCTTTCAAAAGAACCAACCAGAGATTAAGCATGTCAACTGATACAGAAAGACAATTCAAAACAAGTGTGACTGCCCGCGTTCAAGCAAACAGGAACCAGAAAAAACACGAAAGAAGAATAAGAATGCGTATTTAATACAGCAAGACGAGACAGGCGCAAATTTTCGGCCATCTGGCCTTTGTCAAGCGTAAGATCACAAACAAACAAACACCAGATACAAAGATTAGGAGAAAAAGACTGAAACTTCCCTGCTGCTGGGTCCAGTGTGAGAAAAGGAATCATGCACACGCTTGTGTGTGCGCACGCGTGCCGCGCGCACACACACACACACACACACACACACACACACACACACACACACACACACACACACACACACACACACACACACACACACACACACACACACACACACACACACACACACACACACACACACACAGTCTCTGTCTGGCTGTCTGTCTCACACCGGACGGAGCAGCAGGGAAGTTTCTGTCTTTTTCTCCTAATTTCTGTATCTGGTGTTTGTTTGTTTGTGATCTTGCGCTTGACAAAGGCCAGTTG
>JAPXFY010000027.1:11144201-11154201 GCA_030674185.1 Monoplex corrugatus | reverse complement strand
TCATCGTCAGAACCGGCCTGAATAATCAATTCTGCTACTTCAGCGGCTGTGAAAGTTGTCCGTCTGGCCATGTTTACAGTAGTGTGAACGATGCGCGTAACACGAAGAAACAAAGAATTGGAGTTGGTTGCTTTCAACACAAATTAACCAATGAAATTGCCCCTTTTAAGCTGAAAAAGTGGCATCATATGACGTGAAAGGGTTCCATTGTGTAGTTTCGACACGTTTTGAGGGAATTTCCAATGACATATTGACGCATTTAATTTTAGAACAGGTGTCGCGAACATTCTTGCTATGTGTCCTCAGTGACCTTTCGGCCATAGTGAGCGGGCTCGCTACTTGTCCTGATGGCATAGACAGCCATAGTGAGCGGGCTCGCTACTTGTCCTGATGGCATAGACAGCCATAGTGAGCGGGCTCGCTACTTGTCCTGATGGCATAGACAGCCATAGCGAGCGGGCTCGCTACTTGTCCTGATGGCATAGACAGCCATAGCGAGCGGGCTCGCTACTTGTCCTGATGGCATAGACAGGCATAGCGACGATTCTTGCGTCACGTCACGGAAAGGTTAAACAGGTGTAGCCAATTTGGAAGCATTCATAGCAGTCATTTGGGGCTGAATGAGGCATTATGTATGGGGAGATACTTATCACTGCACTATGGTCAAAATCTGCCTGAGTGACAGATAGATACTAGGACAAACAACAGTACTGTCATCATCATCATCATGTGCTTGCAGCATGACGTTGACGATCAGTGCCCTCCATATGTATCTGTATAACTATAAATCTGTTTGTTTTAAGAATCATTCCACTTTGGCAGTTTCATTTGTGCTCCTCTTTTTGTTTTTGTTTTTGTTTTCGTTTTTGTTTTGTTTTGTTTTGTTTTCTCCTATTTTGTACGCCACTTTAATGGCCACAGAAGCTGGGGCAGTTTTTACAATGCTGTGATGATAAAGAGAATGATGATCATGATGCTACGAAGTTCCACGTAGGATTGAGACTGTATGGCAGGGCTGTACTATGCGCATATAATCATAGTACATCCTGGCATCAACCAGGCCTGAGAGATACAGACACCTGCATGGTCTGGAGATTTGAGCAAAACCCTCAGTGCGCTTCCATGACATGGATGAGGCTCAGCTGAGTGGTGCTAGACTTTCCAGTGAGCCCATAGCATGCGGAAGTCGATAGGAGCAGTATGGGGCTGAAAAATCCAAATCCCTCAGTGATTTTTACAGGATTGTAGATAGGAGCCATTTGGGTCTGAAAAATCCCTCAGTGATTTTTACAGGATTGTAGATAGGAGCCATTTGGGTCTGAAAAATCCCTGTGATTTTTACAGGATTGTAGATAGGAGCCATTTGGATCTGAAAAATCCCTCAGTGATTTTTACAGGATTGTAGATAGGAGCCATTTGGGGCTGAAAAATCCCTCAGTGATTTTTACGGGACTGACAGGGTTCAAACCCACAATCTTCCGGTCGGTAGTCCACAGCACTGTCCTCTGCACCACAGCACTTGGTATAGTCACAGGTTAGACAGAACTCCAAGATCCTGCCAGTGTGTAGGATTTTTGCACAGGTTTTCAACATATGCCATGACTGATGTGCATTTCCCATCTGAACTGCGACATTTTTTACTGTAAGTGCATCGTGTAGACATGTTTCCATAGTGGAGACACTGTCTTGAACAAATTGAAACTGATAGCTTCATTAGCATTTCTGTTCTGTTTTGCTGTAGACCTTCATTCCTGATGAAAACAAAAATCTTAATTACAGCTGCATGCTCTGTCAGCGGGACTGAAGGCCGTGAGCTCATGGCGAGCGTCAGAGGGGGTGGAGGTGTGTCGTCTGGCATGTGGGGGTCATGGTTACAGCCTGGCCAGTGGTCTGCCCAAAATCTATGTGGATGTCACACCTGCTTGCACATACGAGGGTGAGAACTACGTCATGGCTCTGCAGACCGCCAGGTAACACTTAGAGTGGTGAATATGTCTGAATGTCTTCTTTATTTTTGTGGAAGTTTATTCCTAATTTTGTTATTGCAAGAAGTTTATTCCTAATTTTGTTATTGCAAGAAGTTTATTCCTAATTTTGTTTTTGCAAAGTAGCAAATTTGTTTAACAATTGTCTTTTTTTCTGTGGAAATTTATGCTCCATTCTTTGACCTTAAAGTGGAAGATTTGTTCAAAAATTGTCTTTTTTCTGTTGAATTTTATTCCTCGTTTTATTGTCTTAAAAAAAAAAAGATTTTGCTGACAATTCATCTTGTTTTTTGTGGAAATTTATTCCAGTTCTGTTGTATTAGAAAAGTGTATTCGTTTTAAATGTGTTTTTCATCTTTATGAAATTATTCTTAATTCTGTTATCTTAAAGTAAAGGATTTGTATGAAAACTGTGATTCATAATTATGCTATTTGCAAAGGAAAGAAAAGTCCTTCATTAACCCTTAGCTGTTCACAAAGCCGGTAATCGCCCTGCGGAAGAATGTGCCAATCCGTTCGCAGCGGTTGAGATTGCCGGACCTTTTCGGCACATGTGTGGGGAATTTCCATCACTGCTGGCCTTGCTGTCTTATCGCGCGTGTGGTTAGAATCTTGGTCAGTTTCGCGTTGAATGTTCTAAAAATAGTACGAGCATTCTGGGATGCAAGGAACTTTCCATTCACTACTGAAAGACTTTGTACTGACGCTGTGCTACATTTGAATGTGAATACTAGGAGCTAGTTTTACATCTAGCAGTGCAAATGCGAAAGGGTTAAACCACTAGATTTTATATTTTGGTGGTTATAGTCTGGGTTGCGAAGACCCTTTCAGGTCAGTTTTGTTGATTACTCAAAATTTTAAAGTATGTGTAATCAGCGTGTTCCCCCTTCCTCTGTAAGTTCTTTTTTCATTAAAAAATAGAACAAAAATGAAGAATGAGCAACAAAAGAAGGTGCACAGTTAGTTTGTATATAAATGCACAGAATTATGCTGTATGCTCACTGCAATGGATTTTATGCTCTGAGACAAAACAGCACAGGCAGCATGAAATGTTATATATAACAAAACAACAACAACAAAAACGGTCATGGCACTGTATTCAAGGAAAAGGAAACTGTCAAAGAAAAGATGAAAACAAAGAAAAACCTAAACAGTGCTCGCGATAGTCACAAAACGCTGTGACATTGTGCTCGCGATAGTCACAAAACGCTGTGACATTGTGCTCGCGATAGTCACAAAACGCTGTGACATTGTGCTCGCGATAGTCACAAAACGCTGTGACATTGTGCTCGCGATAGTCACAAAACGCTGTGACATTGTGCTCGCGATAGTCACAAAACGCTGTGACATTGTGCTCGCGATAGTCACAAAACGCTGTGACATTGTGCTCGCGATAGTCACAAAACGCTGTGACATTGTGCTCGCGATAGTCACAAAACGCTGTGACATTGTGCTTTCCAGCTCTTGGCCACCACTGCCATGGATGCCAGGATTACAGTATTTTCTCAATATTTTCACTGCTTCTCTAAACTCTTGTGCAGAAGAGTGTCTCCTATTTTAAACATAGTCTTGGAAGCAAAAGGGAAACAGTGTTGGTGAACCATGTGCAACAGCTTCACTGCCCTCAAACACAGACTGCATGATTCCACAAACACGCTTTCGGCAGACTGCATGATTCCACAAACACGCTTTCGGCAGACTGCATGATTCCACAAACACGCTTTCGGCAGACTGCATGATTCCACAAACACGCTTTCGGCAGACTGCATGATTCCACAAACACGCTTTCGGCAGACTGCATGATTCCACAAACACGCTTTCGGCAGACTGCATGATTCCACAAACACGCTTTCGGCAGACTGCATGATTCCACAAACACGCTTTCGGCAGACTGCATGATTCCACAAACACGCTTTCGGCAGACTGCATGATTCCACAAACACGCTTTCGGCAGACTGCATGATTCCACAAACACGCTTTCGGCAGACTGCATGATTCCACAAACACGCTTTCGGCAGACTGCATGATTCCACAAACACGCTTTCGGCAGACTGCATGATTCCACAAACACGCTTTCGGCAGACTGCATGATTCCACAAACACGCTTTCGGCAGACTGCATGATTCCACAAACACGCTTTCGGCAGACTGCATGATTCCACAAACACGCTTTCGGCAGACTGCATGATTCCACAAACACGCTTTCAGCAGACTGCATGATTCCACAAACACGCTTTCGGCAGACTGCATGATTCCACAAACACGCTTTCGGCAGACTGCATGATTCCACAAACACGCTTTCAGCAGACTGCATGATTCCACAAACACGCTTTCGGCAGACTGCATGATTCCACAAACACGCTTTCGGCAGACTGCATGATTCCACAAACACGCTTTCGGCAGACTGCATGATTCCACAAACACGCTTTCGGCAGACTGCATGATTCCACAAACACGCTTTCGGCAGACTGCATGATTCCACAAACACGCTTTCGGCAGACTGCATGATTCCACAAACACGCTTTCGGCAGACTGCATGATTCCACAAACACGCTTTCAGCAGACTGCATGATTCCACAAACACGCTTTCAGCAGACTGCATGATTCCACAAACACGCTTTCGGCAGACTGCATGATTCCACAAACACGCCTCAGCAGACTGCATGATTCCACAAACACGCTTTCAGCAGACTGTATGATTCCACACACATGCTTTCGGCAGACTGCATGATTCCACACACATGCTTTCGGCAGACTGCATGATTCCACACACATGCTTTCGGCAGACTGCATGATTCCACAAACACACTTTCGGCAGACTGCATGATTCCACAAACACGCTTTCGGCAGACTGCATGATTCCACAAACACACTTTCGGCACAAACAGCGGCAGAACAAAAGTTTGACTTATACACAGTGGAAATCGGCTGAATAGCTGAAAAAAATCACATGCCTGAAAAAAGGAAAAATAAGTTATGAAACTGATACTGATTTTGATTTATGCAATGGGGTAGGGTAGTATTTTAACTCTTTGGAGACACCCTAAAATGGCTGCTGAAACTCTCGAGATGCACAGTTTTTGGTACTTTTAAAAAAATTATGAAGAATATTCAACGACAATGAACCTATCCTGTTATATATGTTTTAAAAGGTCAATGGTTAAACTCTGCTGTCAGTATAATCTCCCTTATTATAGTATACACGTAGTCTTGGTGAAAAAACCCATAACATCTCTGCAGATATAGCTGCGTAACGTCACAGTCGAGACACAGAGCTCCGCAGCGACACGGAGCTCCGCAGCTATAGCTGCGGAGCGTCGCCATTGAGTTGATGATCATTCAGCTATGTTGTTTGAAAATAATTATGTTTTTCATGTGATATCCATCTGTAATTGTCTGTCCTGACAGAGCTAGAGTATCTTTGATTTGCATCAATTTATTGATTTCCAACGAGATCTTTTTCTTCTGTTTTTGAGTAAAACTGATTTAAATGCATGTATATGTCTTGTCTGGTTTGTTATGGACTATACTGTGCAGTCATTTTTGTCAGTGCACAATATGCAAACTCCCATCGTCGGTGGGTACAACTCTATCGCCTGTTTTGAAATTAATATTGTTGCAGAGTTCTGTGTGCATACATTATCTGTTTACTGTTCAGACTTGATTTTTGTATGAAAATTTCCCATAAACAACTTCTTTTGTTGCCATGGGATCTTTCGCGAGTGTAGTGCATACTTCACATGGGACCTGGGTCAATCGTCTCATCCAAGAGACTAACACCCCAATCACCGTTAAAGGAGAGAGACCGACTTTGTCCAGTCATAATGCACACTGTGGATCCCTGGTCTCTGTGCTGTCAATGGGCCATCACTTCACTAATCGGGGATGGTAAAGCAGCAAGACAAAGAAATGGGACTTACCCTCAAAAAAGCTGATCTGAAGTTTCTACTACCTGATTTAACTAATGCAGAATAATTGGTAGACCCAGGGAGAAAATATTGGACGAACTTGCAGGGAGACTCAGGACAGAGAGGGTGGAAGATGGGATAGATACATATGGAGGGCCATGATCACCAACGCCATGTGGCACAGCACATGATGATGGTAATGGGAATAATTGGACTTCTTTTTTTATCTTTGTAACTTTTGATTTCAAAATCATTTGTTAAACTTTGATTTAAAACTGGATAAACAATGCAACAGTGATTAGAAAAGCTTACACACTGTTGTCTTTCAAGGTATTTGCTGAAATGCATGACCTCCGTGCAACAAGGGGAACAACTGCCTGATGCTCTCAAGTACCTGCTGAGCCCACCAGAGGGCAGGAGTGGTCTCAATCAGCGTTTGGAGTTGTCTGACCTGATTGCTGCTTACGAGCACAGGACTGCCAGGTGAGCTTATTTTTTGCAAATTTCATTTGGGATTTTTTTTCTCAGTCGTTCTACTTTCCTTTTCTTTTTTAGTGTTTTTTTTAAAAAAAAATTTGGAGAAGGAAGAGCCCCCCAGAGCTTGAAAACACCATTTTACTAAAAGATCATAGCATGAGATCCTACTGTATTTTGTCTTAAGCCAGTCTTTGCTGTACTACACACATATAAGCATACAAACATAGAAAAAGCAAAATGCATGAATGAAAACTTCAGAAATAAAATGAAGAATCACAAACATATAGATAAGAGGGGGGAGGGGGGAATGCAACAGTGACAACAGAAAACAATAAGGGTGATGGTAAACAATGATGAAATGGCCACCTGGATAATTATCTTGCACAAATTCATGTACAGAAACAGGCTTGCTTATCAGGCTACAAATACACGTATATGTCTTTGTATAGATGAGGTTAAGAAATTGTGAAAAATATGAATCAAAGAACATGACTCTTGAGAGTCATGTAGGAATTATCTCCCATGTTGTAGAATTTCTCAAATCTAACACAGTTTGCGCTACCCATTCAGCTAGCATAGAAGCAGATTCTGAAATTTGCAAGTGATCATAGGGATAGGAAAGGAGAGAAAGAGAGAGACGGGGAGAGAGGAGAAAGAAAGGCAGAGAGAGAGAGAGAGAGACAGAGTACCTAATTTAAATGAATAGAGAAAGAATAGGAAAGGGACCTGCAAAACCTTGTGAATATACTAGAAATAGAAAGCAAAGGTAAGGGGTTGGAACTAAACAGCAGGAAGACTGAAGTCAGTAAAAAACATGAAATCCCCTCATGCAAAATAACAGCAAATGGCACAACCTTGACACAGGTTAATAAGTTCAAATACCTGGGAATGGTCATTTCATCAGACGGCAGATGCACATCGGAAATAGCTGGCAGAATCGGCCAGGCCAAAACAGCATTCAAGAAGATGACAAGCATTCTTACCAACAAATGCCTATTAATTAACATCAGAAAGAGAGTCCTTGAATGTTATATAGAACCAATACTGTTGTACGGATGCGAGGCGTGGACAGTCAGCAAGCAAAGCCAGAGCAAGATTGAGGCAGCCGAGATGTGGTTTCTCAGAAGAATGTTGAGAGTTCCATGGACAGCAAAGAAAACAAACGAGACAGTCTTGATGGAGGCAGACACAAGTAGATCACTCATAAGGAAGATTAGGAAAAGACAAGCAACATTTATAGGCCATTTTATGAGGAAGGGGGATTTGGAGCACCTGGTCACAATGGGAAAGCTGGAGGGAAAGAGAGCACCAGGTAGACCCAGGGAATGCTGGATGGACTTGAGAGTGGCTGGGGATGAGGAGGGTGGGGGAGATGCTAGGGGCAACGAGAGATAGAGATGGATGGAAGTCCATGGTCGCCAATGCCATGCGGCAGGGCACCAGATGATGATGATGATGAGAGAAAGACAACTGCTTAGAATGGGGGAAAAGGGACTTACGTATGGCAGTGACAGTGTCTGAAAAGTTTCATTTGCTCAGGGTAGAAGAGGAGTTTTAGAGTAATTGCTATTTCAGAGAAATTTGTTTTAAGCTGATCATGTGTAAGTGTGTGTATCTCTATTTGTCTGTGTTTCACTCTGTATGCTACTGTCTGTCTGTCTATACCTATCTGTCTGTTTGTCCTGTCTGTCTGTCTCGGCCTGTCTATCTGTATGTCTTGCAGATCTGTCTGTCTATACCTATCTGTCTGTTTGTCCTGTCTGTCTGTCTCGGCCTGTCTGTCTGTATGTCTTGCAGATCTGTCTGTCTATACCTATCTGTCTGTTTGTCCTGTCTGTCTGTCTCGGGCTGTCTGTCTGTATGTCTTGCAGACTTTGTTGGCTTTCTGTCGCAGTCACAGTTTGCCGGAGAAACTTGCCTTTACTTGGGTAGTTGTTGTTGTTGTTGTTGTTGTTGTCGGTGGTGGTGGTGGTTGTGTGTGTGTGTGTGTGTGTGTGTGTGTGTGTGTGTGTGTGTGTTTGTGTGCACATGCATGCACGAGCATGTGTGTTTTTGTGCCCATATATGTGTATGTCTGTGTGTATGTATGTATATATGTATGTATGTATGTATGTATGTATGTATGTATGTATGTATGTATGTATATATGTATGTATGTATGTGTGTATGTAGTTTAGTTTGTATATATGTATGTAGTTTATAACTATCCAGGTATTTACATTTAAATACAGGTTTACCTATTTTAAATATTTCATCACAATCAGCAAGTTTGATTATATAAGTTCATCCATAAATCCACAGAATGGTTCAAGAGTTGCCAGAAGGTACAAGTTTGGCAGTGTCCAAGGCAGTAAATCTTACCACGCTGGAACAACAACGCTGTGGAACTGGTGGCGGCTGGAAAGGTTTGGAATTTATAGAATGCACAATGGAGTTAGAGGTTTGTTCAAGAGAGATTCATTGCACCCAACAATTCCATACACGCTCCACCAAATCTCCCATGCAATTCCTGGCAGACTTCTGGAGCCTGCATAAAAATCCTATGTGCTGGCAAGGTCTTGAAATGGGGAAAAGGGCTGATGGACATGTGAAATGCTGCTAACTGACATCACCAGAATGGTGAAAACATTAATACAAGCAGCAAGCAATCAGTGCTTTTTTTGATTTGCAGGCTGGAGTGATTTCGAGATACTGATCAGATCTGGAGTCTGAGGCCTGGAGATACTGATCAGATCATGGAGTCAAGGCTCTGGAGATACTGATCAGATCTGAGTCTGAGGCCTTGAGATACTGATCAGATCTGAGTCTGAGGCTCTGAATACTGATCAGATCTGGAGTCTGAGGCTCTTGAGATACTGATCAGACTGATCTGAGCTGAGATACTGATCAGATCTGGAGTCTGAGGCTCTGGAGATACTGATCAGATCAGGAGTCCAAGGCTCTGGAGATACTGATCAGATCTGGAGTCAAGGCTCTTGAGATACTGATCAGATCTGGAGTCTGAGGCTCTTGAGATACTGATCAGATCTGGAGTCTGAGGCTCTTGAGATACTGGTCAGATCTGGAGTCTGAGGCTCTTGAGATACTGATCAGATCAGGAGTCTGAGGCTCTTGAGATACTGATCAGATCAGGAGTCTGAGGCTCTTGAGATACTGATCAGATCTGGAGTCCAAGGCTCTTGAGATACTGATCAGATCTGGAGTCTGAGGCTCTTGAGATACTGGTCAGATCTGGAGTCTGAGGCTCTTGAGATACTGATCAGATCTGGAGTCCAAGGCTCTTGAGATACTGATCAGATCAGGAGTCCAAGGCTCTTGAGATACTGATCAGATCTGGAGTCCGAGGCTCTGGAGATACTGATCAGATCTGGAGTCCGAGGCTCTGGAGATACTGATCAGATCTGGAGTTCAAGACTCTGCCAGAATAACCAACCGGCCTGTGTATAGAGTATGTGGCCTCGTGGATACAGAACCTGTCCAGGGTGTGAGAAACCCAAGTTTGATTCTCGATCAGACATGAATTTTCTGTTTCATCTCCCCATCTTCCCTTCCTGAGGGTCTTGGCTGGTGGTCTGGTGCCAGTCATTTCGATAAGACTAAAAACTGAGGTGCTGTGTGCTCCATGTAGCCT
>JAPXFY010000027.1:11104201-11139201 GCA_030674185.1 Monoplex corrugatus | reverse complement strand
TATGTTTGTGTGCGCTTGTGTCTGTGTGTGTGTGTGCGTATGTGTGTGTGTGTGTGTGTGTGTGTGTACATGTGTGTGTGTGGAATCCTTGATAGCCTGGGAGACTTCATAAAGGTATAGCTTTTGGCATTTTCTTTGTGTGTGTATGTGTACATGTGTGTGTGTGTGTGTGTGTATGTGTTTGTGTATGTGTTTGTGTTTGTGCACGTGTGTGTATGTGTGTGTGTTCATATGTGCACATACATATATATGTGTATGTCCATACATATATGTGTGTTTGTTATGTGCACATGTATTTATATGTGTTTGTGTGTGTTGTATGTATGTGTGTACGAGTGAAACACGTTATGGTGTTTGAAGTATGCCTCTTGTAATTTGTTTAACCCTTTCACTCCCGCACCCTTTCCACCAACTGCAATGTTTTGACTCCAAAGGGTTAAGTTTTCACTTTGCTAGCATAGGCCATTTTATGAGGAAAGGGGAATTGGAGCACCTGGTCACAACAGGAAAGCTGGAGGAAAAGAGAGCACCAGGTGGACAGAGAGAGAAAATATTGGACAGATTTGCAGAGTGGCTGAAGACAGAGAGGGTGGAAGATGTGCTTGCCGCAACAAGGGATAGAAACAGGTGGAAGGCCATGATCGCCAACGCCATGTGGCAAGGCACTTGATGATGATGATAAGCATGATCTGGTGGACAGGGTGCAGGCGTCAAATGGTCAAGGACATGGTGGTCTGTGAATGCAGACTGTATCATTAGTACAGTACAACTGTGTGTGGCTGGCGGAGTCACTGATTAAGATCATGATGAGTGACAACGGTAACTGTAATAATGATCAGGGCTTAATTCTTTCAAGACGGCCAGTGCGCACCGCTGCGAGTTCCCAGCTGCCGGGCCGTCGGCGTTTGTTTTCTTCCCTGCTGATGCACCATTTTTACTACTTTTCTATTTTATTTTACAGCTACAAAAGTATGATTGATGGCAAAGTATTTGATATTACCAAAAATCTCAAAACGTGATCTTTGCTAGCATACTATTTTCAATTAAGAACTTCCAACATTTATACACATCGCTACGACAAGAACAATGTAGGTATGTAGGTCACAAGAGTATAACCCAGACGCAAGCTCACGTCCCAGTAGTAACTGTACTGTGCTGTACTGAAGTCTAAAGGAACCTTTGAAACCACTCTCTCTCTCTCTCTCTCTCTCTCTCTCTCTCTCTCTCTCTTCTCTCTCTCTCTCTCTCTCTCTCTCTTCTCTCTCTCTCTTCTTTCTTTCCTTTCTTCTCTCTCTCTCTCAAACACACACACACACAGAGCGAGCAAGAAAGAGAGAGTGAGTGTGAGAGATTAAGAGACAGAGATAGAGAGAGAGAGAGAGAGAGAGAGCAGTCAACTTAGATGGTGAAGTTTATAATAACTCCAGAATAAGTGAATTCCCACGTCCGGTAGCCAGCAAACAGTTTATGAAGGAAGATAGTGCAGACCTAACACATGGCATTGGAATTTCCTGGTCAGGGGGGTTACTTCATTCCGTTATCAGTCAAACCATCAACTGTAAAGCTACACCAACTAAACAGACTCTGTCCCTTTGCTGAAACCTTCTACTAAACAGTACTGACAGTTGTTTTGGATATTCTTTACAGTGAAAGCTGCCAGAATTTTTCAAAACTTGACCGGCACCGTACGGTCGGTGCGTCTGTGGGGAACAGACGCCTTACCGGCACTGGGGGTACGGTGCGTCGGGAGGGAACTTTTTTGGCACCGTCTCCCGGCAACCGGTGCATCGCGAAAAGGTTAAAACGTTCCGTGTCTGGGCGGACTTCCATGATTTGGGTTTGTCAAATAAAATATATAAAAAAAAAATAATAAAAAAACCACCAAAGGAGCAAGGCATCCGTGATCGGCTTGCAAGCATTCATAGCAACGGCGTGCAAGGTATGGCCCCTGATTTTTCTTCGAAGAAGTTTCTGGTCGGACTTCTTGGAAAAAACAAAATGGCGGAGCGCGCAGACATTGTTCAAGGGGGTCAGACTTTTGACGACTCTTTAATTAAAAACAAGTGGAAATGGGAGTGGACGCTTCAGAAAGTTGACGAAGAAGTAATAATTATGTGTTTACAGCAATTTTTATGCACTAAATATCTCTTGAAATTATGTCCGGGAAAGCGCGAAATGGCATTGATTTACACTTGGTTTTTAAAACATTTTCTGGGGGACCATGCCCCCGGACCCCTCTAGTTTCAATGGGGTTTTTTTTCCTCCCGTTTCAAGCCCTGAATAATTAATTCTTGTATAGCGCTGGGCTCCATGCTCTTTTGGACTTGTTGTGCCTTACACATTCACAAGACAGGGAGCGTAATACACAAAGAAGGACTGATACATCACACACACACACACACACACACACGCACGCACGCACACACGCATGCACGCACGCACGACCACACACACATGCATACACATACACATGCGCGCACACGCGCGCACACACACATGCACAAACACACACACACACACACACACACACACACACACACACACACACACACACACACACACACACACACCACACACACCACACACGCACCACACTACACCACACACACACGCAGCACACACCTACACACACACACACACACACATACACATGCATACACATACACATACATATACACATACACATACACATACACATATGTGAATATACACATTCATACATGTACACAAATGAATACATAATAATATTTAACCTATCTAGCACAGCCTGATAGACAGATGTGACATGGCAATACAAGCCTGATAGACAGATGTGACATGGCAACACAACCTGATAGATGTGACATGGCAACACAAACCTGATACAGATGTGACATGGCAATACAAGCCTGATAGACAGATGTGACATGGCAACACAAACCTGAAGATGTGACATGGCAAACAACCTGATAGACAGATGTGACATGGCAACTACAAGCCTGATAGACAGATGTGACATGGCAAACAAAGCCTGATAGATGTGACATGGCAAACAAGCCTGATAGACAGATGTGACATGGCAATACAAAGCCTGACAGACAGATGTGACATGGCAATACAAGCCTGATAGACAGATGTGACATGGCAACACAAGCCTGATAGACAGATGTGACATGGCAACACAAGCCTGATAGACAGATGTGACATGGCAATACAAGCCTTGACAGATGTGACATGGCAACACAAGCCTGATAGACAGATGTGACATGGCAACACAAGCCTGATAGACAGATGTGACATGGCAAACAAGCTGATAGACAGATGTGACATGGCAAACAAAGCCTGATAGACAGATGTGACATGACAATACAAACCTGATAGACAGATGTGACATGGCAATACAAACTGATAGACAGATGTGACATGACAATACAAACCTGATAGACAGATGTGACATGGCAATACAAGCCTGATAGACAGATGTGACATGGCAATACAAGCCTGAAGACAGATGTGACATGGCAATACAACCTGATCAGACAGATGTGACATGGCAATACAAGCCTGATAGACAGATGTGACATGGCAATACAAGCCTGATAGACAGATGTGACATGGCAACACAAGCCTGATAGACAGATGTGACATGGCAGTACAAGCCTGATAGACAGATGTGACATGGCAATACAAACCTGATAGACAGATGTGACATGGCAAACAAGCCTGATAGACAGATGTGACATGGCAATACAAACCCGATAGACAGATGTGACATGGCAATACAAGCTGATAGACAGATGTGACATGGCAACTACAAACCTGATAGACAGATGTGACATGGCAATACAAACCTGATAGACAGATGTGACATGGCAATACAAGCCTGATAGACAGATGTGACATGGCAATACAAACCTGACAGACAGATGTGACATGGCAATACAAACCTGATAGACAGATGTGACATGGCAATACAAGCCTGATAGACAGATGTGACATGGCAGTACAAACCTGATAGACAGATGTGACATGGCATACAAGCCTGAAGCACAGATGTGACATGGCAATACAAACCTGATAGACAGATGTGACATGGCAGTACAAGCCTGATAGACAGATGTGACATGGCAGTACAACCTGATAGACAGATGTGACATGGCAATACAAACCTGATAGACAGATGTGACATGGCAATACAACCTGATAGACAGATGTGACATGGCAAGACAAGCCTGATAGACAGATGTGACATGGCAATACAAGCCTGATAGACAGATGTGACATGGCAACACAAACTGATAGACAGATGTACATGGCAATACAGCTGATAGTCAGATTGTGACATGAAATACAAGCCTGATAGATCTGACATGGCACCACAACTGTTAGACAGATGTGACATGGGAATACAACCATGATAGACAGATGTGAAATGGCATCAAAGCCATGTGACGATGTTGACTTGGCATAAACCCTGATAGACAGATGTACATGCAATACAGCCCGATTGATGATTGTGACATGCAATGCAAACTGTATAGGGAAACATGTGTATGCAAACACAAAGGCTGTTAACACGTGTGGAAATGGCTTACTAAGCCTGATAGACAGATGTGACTGGCAACACAACGATAGAAGAGTGACATGGCTGCAATACAATCCTGCAGACAGATGTGCTGGCTATTTTATACTGCATGACAGATGTGACATGCAATACAAACCTGATAGACAGATGTGACATGGCAATACAAGCCTGATAGACAGATGTGACATGGCAATACAAACCTGACAGACAGATGTGACATGGCAATACAAACCTGACAGACAGATGTGACATGGCAATACAAACCTGATAGACAGATGTGACATGGCAATACAAACCTGACACACAGATGTGACATGGCAATACAAGCCTGATAGACAGATGTGACATGGCAACACAAGCCTGTTAGATAGATGTGACATGGCAATACAAACCTGACACACAGATGTGACATGGCAATACAAGCCTGACACACAGATGTGACATGGCAATACAAACCTGACAGACAGATGTGACATGGCAATACAAGCCTGATAGACAGATGTGACATGGCAATACAAACCTGACAGACAGATGTGACATGGCAATACAAACCTGATAGACAGATGTGACATGGCAATACAAGCCTGATAGACAGATGTGACATGGCAATACAAGCCTGATAGACAGATGTGACATGGCAATACAAACCTGATAGACAGATGTGACATGGCAATACAAGCCTGATAGACAGATGTGACATGGCAATACAAACCTGATAGACAGATGTGACATGGCAATACAAGCCTGATAGACAGATGTGACATGGCAACACAAGCCTGATAGACAGATGTGACATGGCAATACAAACTGACAGACAGATGTGACATGGCAATACAAGCCTGATAGACAGATGTGACATGGCAACACAAGCCTGATAGACAGATGTGACATGGCAATACAAGCCTGATAGACAGATGTGACATGGCAATACAAACCTGATAGACAGATGTGACATGGTAATACAAGCCTGATAGACAGATGTGACATGGCAGTACAAGCCTGATAGACAGATGTGACATGGCAATACAAACCTGACACACAGATGTGACATGGCAATACAAGCCTGATAGACAGATGTGACATGGCAATACAAGCCTGATAGACAGATGTGACATGGCAATACAAACCTGACACACAGATGTGACATGGCAATACAAACTGATAGACAGATGTGACATGGCAATACAAACCTGACACACAGATGTGACATGGCAACACAAGCCTGATAGACAGATGTGACATGGCAATACAAGCCTGATAGACAGATGTGACATGGCAATACAAGCCTGATAGACAGATGTGACATGGCAATACAAGCCTGATAGACAGATGTGACGTGGCAATACAAGCCTGACACACAGATGTGACATGGCAATACAAACCTGACACACAGATGTGACATGGCAGTACAAGCCTGATAGACAGATGTGACATGGCAATACAAGCCTGATAGACAGATGTGACATGGCAATACAAGCCTGATAGACAGATGTGACATGGCAATACAAGCCTGACACACAGATGTGACATGGCAATACAAGCCTGATAGACAGATGTGACATGGCAATACAAACCTGATAGACAGATGTGACATGGCAATACAAGCCTGACACACAGATGTGACATGGCAATACAAACCTGACACACAGATGTGACATGGCAATACAAACCTGACACACAGATGTGACATGGCAATACAAACCTGACACACAGATGTGACATGGCAATACAAACCTGACACACATATGTGACATGGCAATACAAGCCTGACACACAGATGTGACATGGCAATACAAGCCTGATAGATGTGACATGGCAATACAAGCCTGACACACAGATGTGACATGGCAATACAAACCTGATAGACATGTGACATGGCAATACAAACCTGACACTCAGATGTGACATGGCAATACAAGCCTGATAGATGTGACATGGCAATACAAGCCTGACACACAGATGTGACATGGCAATACAAACCTGATAGACAGATGTGACATGGCAATACAAACCTGATAGACAGATGTGACATGGCAGTACAAACCTGATAGACAGATGTGACATGGCAATACAAACCTGATAGACAGATGTGACATGGCAGTACAAACCTGATAGACAGATGTGACATGGCAGTACAAACCTGATAGACAGATGTGACATGGCAGTACAAACCTGATAGACAGATGTGACATGGCAGTACAAACCTGATAGACAGATGTGACATGGCAACACAAGCCTGATAGACAGATGTGACATGGCAATACAAGCCTGATAGACAGATGTGACATGGCAATACAAACCTGATAGACAGATGTGACATGGCAATACAAGCCTGATAGACAGATGTGACATGGCAATACAAACCTGATAGACAGATGTGACATGGCAATACAAGCCTGATAGACAGATGTGACATGGCAGTACAAACCTGATAGACAGATGTGACATGGCAATACAAGCCTGATAGACAGATGTGACATGGCAATACAAACCTGATAGACAGATGTGACATGGCAATACAAACCTGATAGACAGATGTGACATGGCAGTACAAACCTGATAGACAGATGTGACATGGCAATACAAACCTGATAGACAGATGTGACATGGCAATACAAGCCTGATAGACAGATGTGACATGGCAATACAAACCTGATAGACAGATGTGACATGGCAATACAAACCTGATAGACAGATGTGACATGGCAGTACAAACCTGATAGACAGATGTGACATGGCAATACAAACCTGATAGACAGATGTGACATGGCAATACAAACCTGATAGACAGATGTGACATGGCAATACAAGCCTGATAGATGTGACATGGCAATACAAACCTGACACTCAGATGTGACATGGCAATACAAGCCTGATAGATGTGACATGGCAATACAAGCCTGACACACAGATGTGACATGACAATACAAACCTGATAGACAGATGTGACATGGCAATACAAGCCTGATAGATGTGACATGGCAATACAAGCCTGACACACAGATGTGACATGACAATACAACCTGATAGACAGATGTGACATGGCAATACAAGCCTGACACACAGATGTGACATGGCAATACAAGCCTGATAGATGTGACATGGCAATACAAGCCTGACACACAGATGTGACATGGCAATACAAACCTGATAGACAGATGTGACATGGCAATACAAGCCTGATAGACAGATGTGACATGGCAATACAAGCCTGATAGACAGATGTGACATGGCAATACAAACTGACAGACACATATACATGTGCAGTAACTTATGTAGTCTGTTCAGCCTATGAACATGAAAGCTGCGGTGTCCAAGATCCAAGAAATGGCATCCCTCTTTTCACTATCCATGTCCAAGAATGAATACACCTCCCAGTGTGCCCAGCTGTAAATGGTTACCTTTCCCTCCTTAACATTTTGCCAATGTGCTGATGCCATTGTACTGGTGCTGATAAATCCCTGATAAAATGACAATGCACATGCGTTACTGATTTGTTTCCTAGAAACCGGAATCGGTTACAGAGAAGCATCTTTTGTATTTTTCAAAAGCAGAGAGTCTCTGCTGTTAATTCCCTTGTGCAGAATATGGTGTTGTCTAGCCATGCTTCTTCAGTGTATGGTTATCAAAGATGAAAAGAACGAGAGTTGGGCCTGCAGATGTGGAATATATTCCATGCGAAAAAGTTCTGTGTCTGCTATTTTTTTAGGTCTGTCATACCAAGCAAGACAAATGTGACCTACCACCACAAAATCAGTCTTAACTCGCAGTCAGTCAAACAGCACTAGGAGCTGAAAAGGTGACTGAGGGTCTATCTGGGGTGTTTTGACTTTTTCTCAAAATTGATTTCAGTAGACTATAATCTATCCCCCCCAGAAATTTTTTTCTTGAAAAAATATTATTAATCAATTTAAAATGGTATTTTAATGCACTGATTGCAGCAGAAAGAACGCAGTTTCCTACCAAAAGTACCTATTTTTGTCTCTTATTATGAACCGTAACCTGCACAGTACCCGCACATGTAATATACTGATGGAAAGCTCTTTGGTGCACCTTTCAGATAATGACAGCGAAAATTAGAAACAAACTGGGTCAAAGCCACCAACTAAGAAATTTAAGGAAAATGTGTAGGAGAGCACACAAAAACTTTAGAGGCTGTTTTCTCTAATCATCTGGAAAGCACAGTTTTCAAAGTACAGAATAATGTGCATTTCTTCAATGAGTTTGATTTTTTTTTCTCTTTTGTTAAAGTTTCACAAATAGTGCATCACCAGGTTATCTCCACCACCAATCGCCATGTCAGCAAAGAGTCGACTATAGAGATGGTAAAACAGAGATGGAGAGGTGGGGATGGGCAGTTATCTCCTCATGCTAGCTGCCAGAAAAGTTGAGGTCTCTAACTCCTCCACGGCCAAATGACTGCGCAGGTTATGAGGAATATTGCTATTTTCAGTTCAGTCTAAAACTTGGTTATTTCCAACACACTTCACCATGCTTATCAGTTAAATGAACAGTCTCTCTGCCTGTTTCTTTCAGGATGGCTACATCAACAGTCAGCAGGCCTCCATGCTTGAAACTAGTGTCCTTGACCTTCTGAAAGAGCTGCGACCCAATGCTGTGGCCCTCGTTGATGCTTTTGACTTTCCGGACGAAGTTCTGGACAGTGCGCTAGGACGCTGGGATGGGCAGGTGTACCAGGCTTTGTACGACTATTCCTTGCAAAGCAAACTGAACAAAAAAGAGGTATTTTGTGTGTATATGGCGTGTGTGGTGTATAGGTGTTATATATATTGTGTGTGTGTGTGTGTGTGTGTGTGTGTGTGTGTGTGTGTGTGTGTGTGTGTGTGTGAGGAGACAGTTGTTTGTAGGGGTGAAGGTGTTTCCAGGGCTGATCCAAAAATCTTGTTAGTTGGGCTGCCATAGATGAGCTATTTATAATAAATACTTTTAGTTTTGTATTCAGACAAAATCTATCCTTTGCGCTGTCAATGTGCACAAAATTAAAATTGTATCTTGCAAAGTAGCGCTAGCCCAAGGAAGGTATACATGGAGGCACAACCAAGTTCTGAAAGTGATCACAGATGTGGTTAGCGAAAAAACCATGACCCCAAACACACCAATTGCTATGACAACGTTCTACAAAGCAGGAGGGAAACAGGTCTGGCCCGAAAGTGCTATGACAACCAGCACATTGCCAAAGGGTCTTCTGGATGGAGCAGTCGACTGGGAGTGTACAGCAGACCTCCCAGAGTGGAGAAATTACCCAGATGTCATCAGCAAGACAGGCATGAGACCAGACATCGCTCTCCACTCTGACTCCTCGAAACAAGTGATTCTGATAGAACTCACTGTGCCATACGAAAGCAGAATGGAAGAAGCACATATCTACAAGACCGAAAAATACGCCGGTCTTGCCAGCACCCTGAAGAAAGCAGGTCTGCGGGTCAAAATCTTCGCCATAGAGGTCGGGGCAAGAGGGTTTGTGGGCACCTCCGCTTATGATCTCATGAAACAACTCGCCATTTCTGGGAAGAAGAGGACTAGAGCCCTTAAAGCGATGGCAGAGGCAGCAGAAAGGAGCTCAAGCTGGATCTGGGCAAGGAGGAACGAAAAAAGTGAACTTCATAAGGATTAAATTCCCTACAGATGATGTGTGCCCCGTTAGCACATTGGTAAAACCGCGTACCGCAGTTCTGAAGCGCAGAATCGCCCAGGTTCGATCCCCGGCGTGGGAAAAAAAAAAAAAAAAAAAAAAGACAACAGCAGAAGGGCATCCAGGAGTCATGACCTGGATGTGGCCCGGCCCCCCGAGAGTGTAAGGAATTCAGGGCCGAAACACTTGTCTAAAGGGGGTTACTTCTCTGAAGACCTTCTGTTGTCTAGCTCTCCCTAGAGTTTCTTTCTACCTATCCTTTGCGCTGTCAATGTGCACAAAATTAAAATTGTATCTTGTTAAACTGTATGACATTGCAGAGTATGTGATGTAATTAACTGTGCATTAGAAAAATCGATCCTACCATTTAGCAATCCAAGTGCTATGTCTCCACATGGCTCAGACATGGTCCAGTTAAAATTCATACCGATTTGACAGCTATATAGAATTATCACTGGCAGGTCCAGGTGGCGTGCGTATAGAATTATCTGTGTGTAATGAATCCCTCTTGAATCCCTCAGATTTCCTAACTAGAACCTCCCTCAGCACAGTTTAAAAGAGGAAGGCCGAGCACATTATTATTTACTAAAAACCCAGCTGACTGTGCAGAGCCATATCAGGGCTGTAGCCATCTCAGCACCTCTTTGAACCTGTATTAAAAAAAAACTGGAAAAGAAAATTAGGTACATATATATCAGTGCTTTTGTGCACATAATGTGAGGCTATGCCCATGACCCTGACCACATGTTCCAATTAATCATCAGCAGGGTTAGGGGGGAAAAAAGCCTGAACACAAATATGTGACCCTCCACCACGGAATGAGTCGCAATGCATCTGGGGTGATTTTTTTTTGTTTTTAAATGAAATGAATAAGCAAAAAACGCAGTTTTCACAGATCCAAATTTTATTAAAATCGGGCATTCCTTTTCAAAGTTATGACCTTTTAATGTTGGAAATGTGGAAAAATGCATATTTGAGAAATCGCAGTTTGAAAATGTCACACCTATGCCCATAGCAACCAGGTACTTCTAATAGGGCTACACTTTTCACCCGTTTATAAGATCAAATAAGCACAAGTATTTTAGCAAGACATAAAATAATGACCACAGAATCATTATCAGTGAAAATCTCAAAATTGGTACCCTGACCCCCCTACATGAACTATCGCTGCTAGCGAAAAAGTGTGTCAGGTGCAATCCGACTCATTCCTTGGTGGATGGTCACATATATAAACACTACCAAGTACACTAAAAATACAATGCATGTGTCCAGTTATCAATCCTAAGAGAAAATATTGAAGGCTTTATGGAAGATATACAGGTGAATGGACCAACAAAGCAGAAAATGACAGGAAGAGTGATAGAAAACAAAGGAGCGAGGGAGAAACAAAGAAAGTGTCAGAAAAGAGGAAATTTCTAGCACAGAATTTCCAGAACAGGGGACTCTGTTTATACTGAAAGCGCCCCTGGCATCCCTGTGGGGAAACCTGGTTCGTAAAGGGTGGTGATGTTAGACGTTATCATGTTTGCACGCATTACTCTGGGAAATCAGGAAAGTCTTTCCACACCAGGTGATTGTTCTGATCTCCCAGGTCAGCATGTGCAGACCTGCTAGTGTCTGAACCACCATTTGTGTGTATACATACACAGAACATCACATATGCATGTTAAACATCCTTTAAGTCATATCAGTGTCCAGTGGTTCACAGAAACATGAGAACACCCAGCATGCATGCCCTCTGAAGACTGAGAATGCAGATTGTGCAGCAACAAACTGCCTGCACAGTGTGGGAAAAACAACATACATACACAATTTCAAGAAAATTGGAACACTGTGAAAAAGAAAAAGATATGATTTTGAAAATGCAACATTATACAGTCTCATGGTCTTTATAATTTTTATAATATGGTCTGTATGTATGATATGGTTTGTATAATTTGCATAAATCATGCAGCTTAGACAGGTGCTAGATGTATATGGTCTGTGCAATTTGCATAATTTGTTTGGTTAAGACAGGTACCAGATTATTATGATTGGTATAATTTGCATTGTTTGTGATATCTTTTATTAACAAACTTCCTTTGGAAAATGTTAAGGATTTCAAATATCTTGGCTCTGTAAAAACTGATGATGGAACCTGCTCCAAAGACATCAAAATAAGAATTGGAATGGTAAATAAAAAAAAAATGGTCCAACTGAACAACATCTGGAAAGACAGAGGCATACCAAACAGCCTGAAAGTTAGACTGTTAAAATGTTTGATCTGGCCAGTCATGATGTATGGCTGCAAAGCCTGGACTCTGAGAAAAACTGATTGCAGAAGAATTGAGGCAGCAGAGATGTGGTTTTATTTGAGACTTCTAATTGTCAAATGGACAGATTGAAGAACTAATGAAAGTATCCTGGAAGAATTTGGTACCATCAGAAAACTACTAGCAGACATCAACAAGAGAAGACTAAAATACATTGGCCATGTGTCATGCAACAAGAACACGGACCTCTTCGCAACCATTTTTCAAGGACAAACAGTGGCAAAAAGGAAGAAAGGCAGACTTCCAATCTCATACATTGAGAACATAACCAATATCAGTGGCCTAAATATTCGAGAAAATGTCCACAAAAGTCAAGACAGAGCAGCCTAGGGGGTTATGGTGGTGTCCAGGTGTGCAGCGGCGAACTCCGAACCGGATGACGTCGGCAGGTGAGATGGGTGATATGAGTGCTGTTAAACTGGTACTGGATGTTTGTGGTCTGTATAGTTTGCATAATTCAAGTGCTTGAAACAGATGTCGGATAATATTATGGTCTGTATAATTTGCATAATTTGTGTGATGAAAACAGATGTCATATGCTGTTATGGTTAGTTAACTTTGCATAATTTGTGTGGTTAAAACAGGTGCCAGATGCATATGGTCTCTATAATTTGCATAATTGTTGTGTGGTCAAAACAGGTGCTGGATGCGTACCACAAGTACCAGCGTCCCTTCATGCAGTCCCAGTGGCGGAACGGGCAGACAGCTGTGAACTCTCGTCTCTAGGAGGTTAGGGGTCACAGAGATGATGTGCATGTCATCTTGTCTGGAAGTTAGATACATCTGGACGTCAGGGGTCAGACAAATTCTATCATGTTGAGCAGTCTGATTCAGCTTGATAGCTACAGTATAAATAAACAGAAACCAGAAACATGTAGTTTGAAAAGATCTTTTGTTTTTTTTAGAACTCAAGATATCAGTAAGCAATGTAAATCGAAGTGACTGCCTTTGTTCTTCTTCATGTAGAGATCATACAATTGTTTGTAAAGTTTTAATTTATTCCCGTATGTTGGTGTCATAGGTTATGCATACTTTACAGTAGAGTGGTCAGAAGGTTGCTTATAGGAGTTAAACCATAGACACGTATAGAGAGAGACAGGCAATTAGTTGGTCGCTCTGTGTGGTATAATCATCACTCTTTGCCATGGGGCTCGAGAGTGATGAGAGCTAAATATTGATGTGTCATTCAGCCAGCTTCAGTTCCATTTTTGCAGCAAATTTGTCTTATGAGAAAAACAGAGGTTGGTAAACAGCCATGTTGCAAATTATTCTTAACAGAGAAAAAAAGTGTAAATTACACGAAAAGAAAGATTTAAGCAGAAAATGAGAGACTTGAGAAAAAATTCCCATTTTGGTCAATCATATACAGATAGGCAAAAACTATTGCCACATTGATACAGTATTTTTGTTTAACCAAACATTGATACAATGGTTTTCACCAAACAATAACCTCTAACTTGTCTCAGCACCATTTCAAGGTTTGAAGGTGTTAATCTGAGAAAACAAGTAGGAATCAACCTTGAGGCTATCACTGAAAAATGGTAAGATCAGGGGAAAAATCATTGAACTGACAGCTATGCTCCTGAAGCAGCAAAAATACCAGTTGTCGCTGACCATCTTTCTGCCACCACCTGCTCTCTTCAGTTTTGTGCGTTTGTTTTTCTTGTTCTCCATTGAGACTTCTCATACCTTCTGATGTGTCTTGATTCAGGCAGATGAACTCTGTTTTGTTCGCATTGAGGTGGAGCCTGATCTCCATTGCTGTTCTTTCGATATTGTGAAGGAGAGATGTTGCATCCTTTAGGTGGTCTGCGAGAACAGCCAGGTCATCAGCGTAATCCGCATCTGTTATCTTTACCGCAGGGTAGCGTCTGCTCTTCTGTTTTGTGAGGGTAAAGCCGAGTTTTTTGTTCTTATCCACTGCTTTCCACAGCACTTAATTGAGACAGATGATGAAAATGTAGGGGGCCTAACAACGACATTGGAGAAGAAGATTGATGGAGCATACACACGAATGCTACATGCAGCCCTGAACAAATCCTGAAGAGAACATCCAACAAACAAAGAGTTATATGGTAAGATCCCACCAATCAGTAAATCAATACGTCAACAAAGACTGTATTTCGCGGGACACTGCTGGCGTAGCAAAGAAGAACTGGTGGGAGATGTTCTACTATGGAGACCCAGTCACGGCAAACAAAGACCAGGACATCCAAAGAAGACCTTCATCGACCAACTGATCGATGATACGGGCTGTCAGTATGATGAACTACCTACTGCAATGTCTGACAGAGAGGGATGGAGGAAACATGTCATGGATAGCCAAGCAAGCTCGACATTGAACTGAACTGAACTGTTTTTCTTGTTAACTTATTTGGTTAGAGCACCGTGCTGATAACATGTGATGGGATTGATCTGCAGGTGGGCTGAAGTTTTGGCAGGCTGCTTGGTTCATTTCATAGAGTGTGGACTCAAGATCTGATCTCTCGAGTTCAGTCCCAGCCCACAACATCAAAAACTGGCCTGTTCGTTGCCTGTCGTAATGTTCCCATCTTTCTGGTGGTGGCTGCTTAGTGTTTTATAGGAAAGAGAGATAAAAAAAAGATAATAATAATACACGTAGAAAAGGGTGCTACACAGACTGCATTCAAATGAGCTTCATATTAAAGATTTTTGCTAATTGCTTTATACAAAAATGTTGTTGCTTTGTTGAACTGATGATAGCATACGGTGTGTGTGTGTCTGTCTGTGTGTCAGGCTGTCTGTCTGCTTGTATATATGATGCTTCATATTTTTAATTTTTACATTGTTTTTGTTCTTGTTGATATACTTCAGTTATTCATAACAAATGTTTGTGCATATGAAGAATATCTGAGAATGTAATTTGATTGCTGATTTCACCGTTCTTTATAAAATGAAATGACTAGAGTCGGTCGTTGAGTTGTCGATGTTATTACCTCTCCCAAGGTCACTGTCAGGGCAGAGCCAATCACACAGCCAACGCTGATCCTGACACAGACCTTTGGAAAGTAGAAATACTGACAACGCATCGTCTGAATCCGTTAAGAATCATGTCATTTTGTATCAAAGTATTGTTTTATAGTTGTTGGCGATTTTTCTATGACTAGTAAAATGATAGTAGCCAAATTGATTTTTGTGACACTTCTCATATTTTCTGATAGCACCCGGTGTTTATGGAGAACATGCCTGCAACTTGTGCAAGTTCTGGCAAGCCCAAGAAGAATTGTTTTAATATTTATGGCATTTTTTTTTTTTTTTAATATTTATGCCACTTTACTTTATCTTTACTGGTGTTGGCTGTTTGATAAATGTGCTGGGAAATTGTTTTGTGACATCTTCATTCTCAAGATATGGCTTGAAATGACCAACTTATGGAAGGGGAATAATTGCGTAATTTGGATTTTTATATTTTCACCTTATTTTCTCTCTGTTTGGCTGTTTGATTGATATACTGGAAAATTACTTGTCCTTGTATTATTAGCACATAAACCGACTTCTTTGTGTCTGATTCTATATTTGTCTTTTTGTTCAGCTGATACTGATATAATTGTTGACAAGTGGATAGAGCATCATTCTCTGGAGATAGAGTCAGGATTTGATCCCTGGATATGGCAAAGAGGGTCCGTTTTTCCTTCTGCATAAGACTGGAGATAGAGTCTGGGATTTTATCTTTGGATATGGCAAAGAGGGTCCGTTTTTCCTTTCACATAAGACTGGAGATAAAGTCTGGGATTTGATCCCTGGATATGGCAAAGAGGGTCCATTTTTCCTTTCACATAAGACTGGAGATAAAGTCTGGGATTTTATCTCTGGATATGGCAAAGAGGGTCCGTTTTTCCTTTCACATAAGACTAGAGATAGAGTCTGGGATTTTATCTTTGGATATGGCAAAGAGGGTCCATTTTTCCTTTCACATAAGACTGGAGATAAAGTCTGGGATTTGATCCCTGGATATGGCAAAGAGGGTCCGTTTTTCCTTTCACATAAGACTGGAGATAGAGTCTGGGATTTTATCTTTGGATATGGCAAAGAGGGTCCATTTTTCCTTTCACATAAGACTGGAGATAAAGTCTGGGATTTTATCTCTGGATATGGCAAAGAGGGTCCATTTTTCCTTCTGCATAAGACTGGAGATAGAGTCTGGGATTTTATCTCTGGATATGGCAAAGAGGGTCCGTTTTTCCTTCTGCATAAGACTGGAGATAAAGTCTGGGATTTTATCTCTGGATATGGCAAAGAGGGTCCGTTTTTCCTTTCACATAAGACTGGAGATAAAGTCTGGGATTTGATCCCTGGATATGGCAAAGAGGGTCCATTTTTCCTTTCACATAAGACTGGAGATAAAGTCTGGGATTTTATCTCTGGATATGGCAAAGAGGGTCCATTTTTCCTTCTGCATAAGACTGGAGATAGAGTCTGGGATTTTATCTCTGGATATGGCAAAGAGGGTCCGTTTTTCCTTCTGCATAAGACTGGAGATAAAGTCTGGGATTTTATCTCTGGATATGGCAAAGAGGGTCCGTTTTTCCTTCTGCATAAGACTGGAGATAGAGTCTGGGATTTTATCCCTGGATATGGCAAAGAGGGTCCATTTTTCCTTTCACATAAGACTGGAGATAAAGTCTGGGATTTGATCCCTGGATGTGGCAAAGAATGTCCATTAATTTTCCTTTTGCTGAAGATTTGATTGATGGCCTGGGTACTAGTTTTTGACATAATTCTGTATCAGACATTTAGCTGACATTCAGGAATGAATCATTACACTCTGGATCTAGAGATATGGGAGGTGATATTTTGGATGATTTGTACTGGAGATGTAGATACCAGTTCTGACAACGGTTCCATATCAGGCAATCAGCTGTTTCTGACTGACAGATACATCGAGATGGGCAGTGAACGAGACAAACTGAGACTAGAGTCAAGACGTCGATTTTGAGTCCATAGCTTTTTGAAATAAGGTCAGCCACTATGTTTATCAGTAATGCTCATTGATAATCAATGTGATGAAATGTGTAGTGCAGTGGACCTCTGAACAAAAACTCCCCTCAATCAAAAAAAATCATTGTGGGATTTTTTTTTTACCCTGACCACATCAAATTCAAGTTAAGCATGCTATGGCATCTTTGGGAAGGCTGGATCCACACAGTGGAGTCAAGTAACATCAACTAACGGATGCGTCACTGAGGGTGTTGCTCAAATTGTGGTGTCTATGCCTCTCTAGCTTGGTAGACGCAAGGGTATATTGTGAAAGTAGGTGTAGAATACAGCCTTGTCACGCAGTCTCTACCTGAACTGGATCTCTGTAGCGTTATCACTACCATCATCATTACCATCACCGTACTTACAATCATAACAGTGTAAAAACTTGGTCCCAGTCTGTGGGCTTTCATGTCCTGCTATCATGGTCACCTCAGTGTTGGTGTGTTTGAAGATGTGTTGGAGAGCCAACAGGAGCAATGTGATGTGTTGGAGAGCCATCGGGAGCAATGTGATGTGTTGGAGAGCCATCGGGAACAATGTGATGTGTTGGAGAGCCAAACAGGAGCAATGTGATGTGTTGGAGAGCCAAACAGGAGCAATGTGATGTGTTGGAGAGCCAACAGGAGAAATGTGATGTGTTGGAGAGCCAACGGGAGCAATGTGATGTGTTGGAGAGCCAACAGGAGCAATGTGATGTGTTGAAGAGCCAACGGGAGAAATGTGATGTGTTGGAGAGCCAACAGGAGCAATGTGATGTGTTGGAGAGCAACGGTGGAGCAAGACAATGTGATGTGTTGGAGAGCCAACAGGAGCAATGTGATGTGTTGGAGAGCCAACGGGAGCAATGTGATGTGTTGGAGAGCCAGGGAGCAATGTGATGTGTTGGGAGCCACGGAGCATGTGATGGTAGCAACACAGGAATGCTGCAGAAATGGGAAACTGAAAATAACATGTATCATTCATAGCCGCTGTCTGTAAGGATGATGTATATTCTTTTTGTTCACGACATATTTACATTTATGTAAAACAGTAAATAATGCTTTCAAGTTGCTTCTACTGTGATAATCAGGGGTATATTCGGAATACATTTAATAGTGTGTGTGTGTGTGTGTGTGTGGTGTGTGTGTGCGCGAGTGTATGGTGTGTGAGCACATGAAAGAGAATGTGTGTGTGTATGTGTGTGTGTATGTATGAGAGGTGTGTGTGTGTATAAGAGAGAGCAGGTGTGTGTGTGTGAGAGTGTATGGTGTGTGAGTGTATGAGAGAGAACAAGTGTGTGTGTGTGTGTGTGTATGTTGTGTGAGTATATGAGAGAGAGCAAGTATGTGTGTGTGTGTGATGTGTGAGTGTATGAGAGAGAGCAAGTGTGTGTATGTGTGTGTTTGTGTGCGTGCGTGTGTGCAAGCAAGCAAATGTACAAGCATATACATATATCATGTTTGCAATGATTAAAACTAATAGTGAAATTGTTCTAGTTGGCAATATAAATGAGTTAATAATTATTGTATGTTCACTGCACGTGAATAAATGCAAGCACTTCTGTTAAACACTGCTTGTCAAAGCTGCCTTATATTTTATGTCTGTGTGCATTTGTGTGCGCGTGTGTTAGTGTTTGTGTGCACGTGTGTGTCAGTTTGTGTGCGGTGTGTGTCTGTTTGTGTGTGTGTTTGTGTGCATGTTTGTGTCTGTGTGTGTGTGTGTGTGTGTGTGTGTGTGTGTGTGTGTGTGTGGGGTGTGCTTAAAGAGTGTGGACATGTGTATGTGCAGTGAGCCAACCCGTACTCCGTACTCTTCTTACATAAAAAGAAGTCTCACACACACACACACACACACATATAAGTGCGTGCATTTTGGTACCTGTCTTCCCACACTGCTCTCTCTTTTTTTTTTCCCCCACCATGAATCAGTGAAACAACAAATTGCAGCTCGTTTTAACAGCAGTGTACAAGTAATTACTCCCCTTTACATGGTTTGCCTCCTCCTTCCCCCCCACCCCCCCCACCCCACCCCGACACTCTCCTGTTCCCCCTGAAAAGAGAAAAACCCAATGATGTTTTAGCTGTTCTCACAATCTTCCTCTTCAAACAAATTTTTTGTTTACCTTGCAGAAAAATTTTCATTTTCTTGCAGAATTAAGGAATTCTACACATTTTTCAGTGCATACGCCATTTGTGCAAGATCATGCAAAATACATATTATGACACTGAATAATAATTTAAAATTCTGGAATGGTATGTTTTGGTAAACTGTCAACACAAAAACTTGTTCTAAACAAAAAGAAAAAAAAAATCATCACGTCTTGACTCATGCCCTGAATTCATAATTGCCAAATATATGTACTATATCTGAAATACTGTCAAGAGAATCTTTTGAACATGTATAAATACGTTTCTATTTGTTTGTGTGTTTCAATGTATTAGCTGTTTTCATGAAATATTGAAAAAAGTTGTAAAAACGTTTGAGGTTGTCTTCCTTCAATGTATCTAATTTCTCCTTTCATAAAATGTCGGTGTTCCTGATAGATTATTCATAGATTTTTTCACTGATGAAAATAATACCCAAAACTATAGCCTATGCTCTTTTGGCCGGCTGAGAGTTCCATGGACAGCAAAGAAGACAACGAGATAGTATTGAAGAAGGCAGACACAAGAAGATCATTAGTAAAGAAGATTAGGAAAAGACAAGCAACATTTATAGGAACGTTTATGAGGAAAAAGAAATTAGAGCACCTAGACATAACAGGAAAGCTGGAGGGAAAGAGAGTATCAGGTAGACCCAGGGAGAAAACGTTGGACGGACTTGCATAGTGGCTGAGGACAGAGAGGGTGGGAGATGTACTTGCAGCGACAAGGGATAGACACATATGGAAGGTCATGGTCGCTGATACCATGCGGCAGGGCACATGATGATGATGATGATGATGATGATGACAGCTTATGCGACAAGGAGAAAAAAAGAAAGCAATAGAAAAAGAAAATGAGTTGATTGAGGAAAACTGAACGATTGGAAAAAAACGAAAATGAGACCGAAGAAGATACCAAACTACTGAGAGAAAAACAAAACAAAACAAAACAAAAACAATTAGTCCAGCTGAGAAAAAGAAAAGTACAAGCAGTTGATTTTCAAACGAGAGCAAAACGGGTTCTGAAGAAGAAAATATAACGACATATTTTCCGTAATTTAGAAAAAAAAAGACTGATCAATATAGAACTCTTAACTAATGAAATCCAAAACAAAAAGTGTGACTCCCCACGTTCAAGCAAACAGGAACCAGAAAAAAAAATACGAAGAGAAAAAATAATATGAGAACGCGTATTTAATACAACGAGACAGGTGCAAATTTTCGGCCAACTGGCCTTTGTCAAGCGTAAGATCACAAACAAACAAACACCAGGTACAAGCATTAGAAGAAGAAGAAGAAAAAAAGGAATGAAACTTCCCTGCTGCTCCTTCCAATGTGAGAAAAGGAATAAATGACTAAAATGACATCATAATGTCTTTGAGTAAATATGATGTCAGAGCGGAAGTGAGATGAAATCTGCAATTCTGAAAAGTGGTCATGCCATATTAATATTGTTCTACCCTGAAGAGGGTCCAGGGCAAAAATTAAAACTATGATGCACTAGCGAAGAGTAGTGTTTGGAATGTAAAGGATCCCCCTGTTAAATAATGCATAAGAGAAAATATAAGCATATGATCGACTGAATGGGAAAATATTTAATCAAGAGGTCGTCGTCGGCCTCTTTGCATCTCAGGAGATGATAGTCTGCACCAGGAGGCGTTGTGGTCATGACGTGCACTTTCTGCTGTGGCTGTGCAGGCCGATTCTTGAGTGGCAATCTCTGTCACATCTGCCACATACAAATTGAGTCGCTATTGTCTGGTTTCTGGAACGTTGCTTGCGAAGAGCCCTTTTCTCATCTGCGCTTTGCGCTCTCCTCCTCTCCGCATTCATAACGCCTTGCTGAACGGCTGTCCGCCACGCTGCCCTGTCTTCCGCCAGAGTCTCCCAAGAGCCTGGGTCAATCCTTGAGCTCCTAAGGTCCCTTTTGCATGCGTCTACAAAGCGTAGCTGTGGGCGTCCTGGAGTTCGCTTCCGATTTATCAGTTCGCCGTAGAGAACGTCTTTAGGTATGCGTCCATCCTCCATTCGACGCACATGGCCAAGCCAGCGTAGTCGGCGTTGGCTTAGAAGGGCAAAGATGGTCTGTAGGTCCGCACGACGGAGGATCTCTGTGTTGGTCACCTTGTCTTGCCATTGGATGCCGAGGATGCATTGCAAGCAGCGGAGATGGAAAATGTTGAGCCTCTTTTCTTGGCTGGCGTATGTGGTCCAGGCTTCACTTGAGTAGAGTAGTGTGCTCAATACACATGCTCTGTACACCTGCATTTTGGTGTTCGCAGTGAGACTGCTGTTGGACCAGACCCACTTGTTCAGTTTAGCCATAACAGATGAGGCCTTCGCAATTCTGGCGCCGATTTCAGCATCCAGAGAGAGGTTGTCACTTATGGTGGACCCCAAGTACTGAACTTGGTGGACAGTATTGAGGTCGTAGTCTCCAATGTGTAGAGATGGTGGTTCTTCACAGCCTTGGCCTAAGATCTCAGTTTTCTTCAAGCTGATTGTGAGACCAAACTCTCTGCAAGCGTGGGCGAAGCGATCAACGAGCCTCTGGAGATCTTGTTCACTGTGGGAAGCCAGCGCAGCATCATCTGCGAAGAGAGCTTCTCTGATGGTCTTCTTTTCCACCTTGGTTTTGGAACGAAGCCTGGCAATGTTGAAGAGCTTTCCATCGGTCCTTGTATGAAGATATACCCCTTCTTCAGATCTGCAGAAGGCATAGGTCAGCAACATCGAGAAGAAGATCCCGAACAGAGTTGGGGCCAAAACACATCCCTGTTTCACTCCGCTGCTGATTCTAAAAGGCTCTGAAGTGGCACCATTACAGCACACAGTGCTATGCATATCCTCGTGAAAAGACTCGATGACAGCTGATAGTCTTGGGGGGCAGCCGATTTTCTTCAAAAGCTTGAAAAGACCACTCCGACTGACCAGGTCGAACGCTTTCGTGAGATCAATGAAGGCGAGGCAAAGGGGCATGTGCTACTCGCGGCACTTTTCCTGTAGTTGCCGGACAGAGAAGATCATGTCGATGGTCGATCTTCCGGCCCTAAAGCCGCACTGGGACTCAGGGTAGATGCGAGCTGCTAGCCTCTGAAGACGGGTTAAGATGACTCTGGCTAATGCTTTCCCAACAATGCTGAGGAGAGAGATTCCGCAATAATTATTACAGTCGCTGCGGTCGCCCTTGTTCTTATATAAGTCACTATCCTGGCGTCTCTCATGTCTCTCGGAATGAAGCCTTCCTTCCTGCATAAGCACAAAAGTTCATGCAACTCGTTGAGAAGAGCAGGCTTCCCGCACTTGATGACCTCTGGAGGTATTCCGTCTTCACCAGGGGCTTTTCCCATCGCCAAACCGTCAATCGCCTTGCTTAGTTCTTCAAGGCTTGGCTCAGCATCCAACTCCTCCATGACAGGCAGGTCCTCAATGGCATTCAGGGCAGCATCGGTGACAGAGTTCTGCGTGGAGTACAGCTCCAGGTAGTGCTCTACCCATCTCTCCATCAGCTTTGCAGAGTCTGTGATGCTTTCTCCTGCTTTGGACTTAAGGGGAGCTGACTTGGAGGCTGCTGGACCAGTCGCTTGTTTGATGCCAGCGTACATGCTGCCAGTGTTGCCTGAATCTGCAGACTGCTGAATACTTGCGCTCAACTGTAGCCAATAGTCGTTGGCGCATCGCCGAGCAGTTTGTTGGGCCTTGCTGTAAGCGTCACGAGTAGTTTGGGTATTGTTGTTTTTATACGCAAGTAAAGCCTTGCGTTTCGCTTCCACCACTGGTTCCATTTCCTGCCAGTTTGCCTCAAACCAGTCGGGATTCTTTCGTTCTTTTTTCCCAAATATACTCAGGGCAGACTGATAGATTGTGTCCCTCACGTGATTCCACTTTTCCTCAGCGTTTTGGATCTCTGAGCCACTCTTGAGCGCTACATTCAGGGTTTCTACAAACTCCCTGGCCTTGGTCGGATCGGACGTGCGACAGGCATTAATCCTTGGGTGACCTTTTTTCTTTGAGTGGTGCAGTCTTCTGGGTAGAAGCTTGATCTTGCTGCGTACCAGGGTGTGGTCTGTGTCGCAATCAGCGCTGTGGAAACTCCTCGTGTTGAGGACGTTGTTAAGGTCCGACCTCCTTGTTAAGATGAGGTCGAGCTGATGCCAGTGGTGGGATCTGGGGTGGCGCCATGACGCCTTGTGCTTCTCCTTATTGTTGAAGAAGGTGTTGGTGATGGCCAGCTTGTGGTAAGAGCAAAGTTCCAGGAGTCTTTGACCGTTTTCATTTTGCTTCCCAACACCATGATGTCCAATGCTGGTTGGCCAGGCTTCAAAATCAGCACCTACGCGTGCGTTCAGATCTCCCAATATGAAGAGACCTTCCTTGCTGGGAACTCCTCTGACAACAGCATCCAGGGCCTCGTAGAACTTGTCCTTGACGTCGGGTGAAGAGCTTAATGTTGGGGCATAGGCACAGATGAAGTTGACTGTGCCTGAACTGGTCGTCATTTTCAGAGTGAGCAGTCTCTCCGTACCTCCTGTGGGGAGCTCTACGGTTGCTAGGAGGGAGTTCTTTACAGCGAAGCCCACACCATGAATACGTGGCTCCTCTGGGTTCTTCCCCTGCCAGTAGAACGTGTAGTTCTTCTCACGCAGTGATCCGTCCCCAGGTAGCCTTGTCTCCTGTAATGCAGCGATGTCGATGTTGAGTCGCTGAAGCTCCCTGTCTATCACGGCTGTCTTCCGTGTGTCGTCTAACAGCTGTAGGTCGCTGTCAAATCCAGGACACATTGTCCTTACATTCCAGCTTGATATCAGAAGAGCTGGCATCTTCTTTTTCTTCTTTGTGTTGCCTGGTGCCTGGTATTTACAACCTGCCTGTCGAGTTTCCTCTAAGCTCCAAGCACCCATTGGAGCAAACAGGTTGTGGCGGGGTAACACCTTACTGACTGTGGGCTGCCCAGCTTGAGGCGGGCGGTAGCTACCCAATGGAATGCGAAGATTCCTCCCACCATCGAGAGTAACCCCTGGCGCCCGGCTCTATGCCAAAAAAGCCTAGGCTTAAAACCGGTATCTGCTACTCTCCGTGTTGTGTCGATGCTGTGGTACCAGCGAAGCTGGAGTGACCTCTCCAGGTGCAGGCCTGGGCAAGTGAATATGGAGGACGAGCTGTTGCCCATGCAGCAGATCCTCCCTCTCCTCGCCACTAGTAGAATCCAGGGGAAAGACGGAGGCCTGTATGCCTGGCACCAGGGGCGACGCAGGAGTTGCCAGAACGAGGTTGTAGACAACGGCGAACTGCCTTAGGGACTCCGACTCCGGATTTTTCCTCAGGGTTGACTCCCGAAGCCTTTCCTATGAGTGGGTATGGCCGCAAGGCAGCGGAGGTTTGAAATCAGAGTTTTCCTTCTCTTAGATGAGCTGTCTTCCCAGACTGATGAGCCCCATCTACCCAAAGCACTGGTTTTCAGGCGCCAGTAACCCGCCTTCACCCCTTCTCCTATCAGTAGTAGCAGTTCCGCCAGGCTTATATCTAAGCCACGCGAGCAGGCTAGGAGCTAGACTTAGTTGTCAGAGGCTATTGGAGACGCGCGCCGTGAGGGGCATTTTATAGACAATGGCAGCTTGTCCCCATTGCCACCCCTCGGCCATGACAACCTTGGACACCAATCAAGAGGTATGGCTGATGTAAATGGATCATGCCTAGTGCAACGAATCCCGTCTGACCTTTCTGTCTGCCTTGCTATTTTTATGAAAATTAACCTCGGTGTTGTCGATCCACGGTATGTCATGGAATTGTGTGGAAATGCGTGTCATAATATTGTTGATTTCGTCAGACATCTGTCATCACAATATTGATTGCGTAATCTTTATCCTTTGTCATGACTTCAGTTTTGGTTTTTGGTAGCATAGCGAAGGTAGTTATCTCGTAGACGTTTGGGATACTACTGATCATTAATGTGACGAAGGCTGTTGGAATTAAGAAAACAAATTTATATTTGTGCCCGAAAGTTAGGTACTTTAAAAAAAGAAAAAAAAATCCAGCTCAATTTAACAGGGATTGCTGTGTGTGGTTTTGTTGTTGTTGTTTTTTTTGTTTTGTTTTTGTTTTCATCCGTAAAAGAAATATCAAAATGCGGGATCTATATGAACCTTTTGACTGTCTTGTCATCCAACTGTTATATTCATTCCTAACACCACGTCAGTATGTCGAGTGGGGGGGGGGGGGGTGGTTGTTTTTACTTGTTTCGTTCTAGTTTTCTCTTGGTAAGTTTTGTTTTATCAAATGGATCTACCAAATGAAATCCGGGCTGCTCTCACCGGCAAGAGCATGTGGCAAAAATGCGGTGCTGTCCATTTGTTTCTGCGTGTGTATTTCCGTTTACCTATGGAAGTGGATTTTTTCCAGCAGAATTTTGCCAGGGATATCTCTGTTGCTTCCTGCAGGAAGCTGGTGGATAGAGTGAGAGAATCAAAGGGTTAAACCTTTGCTTTGCTAATATGGTTGTAACATGTTGATCGTGTGCTAATCGGTAGACCAACCCGTGTTGCTCTTGTGTTGCTAGGCGATCTGATTTGTCTGTCTCTAAGGCAGAAGAGTTACTTCCTGCTGGGCGCTTCCTGCCTACACGTGCGTGTGTACATGGCAGAGAATATTACATCTCCCCTATCATACAGAACCGAAGTCTGAACATGAAAATTAAACTTCGAACACAGAAACAAACTTCCAATAAAAAAAAACACATCAATAGTTAGACACGAAGAGATATGGAATGTCACTGGTCAAGTCGTTGAGGAGGGTGAACTTCACGTCCAAAGCGTGTTCGGTAGGTGACGTCAGTGTGTCAATCTGGTGTTGACTGTTGAGGGTGGCCAGGTGGGGTTGAAGTTCTTGTTGGTTCTTTGGGCAGTGGATCAGTTTCAGGCGTGGCTGACAGCTCTGGTGAAGTTGGAGGTCCATCATTTGCTCTTTGTGTTGAGCAGTGTAGGTGACGTCTGTTGCGTCGATATATATTTCCCTCAGACTGTACGAGGTAGGATCTTGGTGATGCATGATGCTCTACTACTACAGCTGGTTTCCATTCCTTAGTGCCTGGGAGTGGAGCCATGCTAAGCTGATACCCAGGGTGAAGAGCAGAGTGTTCTGAAATGCTTGGTTTGTTGTGGTAGAATTTCTGCTTGGCCTTTTTAATCATCGTGCGCTGTTTGATGTCTTGGTTGTTGAAGGCAGAGGCAAGGAGACTTCTAGCGGTTGGAAGTTTATTCCTTGGTCGCCATCCCATCAAGAGCTGTGCAGGGGAAAGGTTGATGCCATCCAAGGGTGTGGTTCTATAGTCCAACAAGGCTAAGTGTTTGTATTCGTTCTTCCTCCACAGTCGTTTGACTGTTTGGATAGCTCGTTCAGCTTCCCCGTTGGAGCTCTGGAAGTGAGGGCTAGATGTCTTTTGGCTTGCAGAAGTTTGAGAACTGACATCTGGTGAACTGAATCCCACAGTCACTTCTTAAGGTGGAAGGAATCCAATGACAGCCAAACTGACTTTTCAGTATCTCAGTGACTGACTCAGAGCTCATACTCTTGAGCTCATCCACTTCAATGAAAACTTTGAGAGGTAGTCCACCGTCAGAAGGTAGTTTCTGCCTTGAAAATCAAAGATGTCAGTTCCAACTTCGGCGTATGGGAGGTCTGGAACAGATGTAGGCAAGAGTGGTTCAGCAGACGGCTTCCTTTTGTAATCTGCATACTTGCTGCAGTTCTTGATTTTGTCTTCAATTTCTGAGTTCATTGAAGGCCAGTACATCACTTCACATGCTTGCTGTTTGCATTGTGTGGTACCCACATGAGACTCATGAATGAGACTCAGCATCCGCTTCCTGAGACTGGGTGGTACGACAATTCTAGACCCTTTGAAGATGATGCTGTCGGAGATGGCTAGCTCATCTCTTAAGTCCCAAAACTGTCGCATCTCAACAGGCACATCGTTTCTTCTGTCTGGCCAGCCACTCAGAATCAGAGTTTGCAAATGTCTAAGTTCTTGTCGTGAGCATTCCTGAAGTTTTCCGTACATTTTCTTTGCAGTTGGAGCATATGTGTTCTCTGTCTCTATGTGTGCTATTTCAGCAGATTCTCCAGGAAGGTAGCCTATGCGCGAGAGAGTATCCGGAAGCAGCATCTGGCTGCCTCTTTGGTACTTCACTTGTACATTGTACCACTGTAGATGAAGTAGCATGTGCTGCAGTTGCATTGGTGCTGACAGAAGTGACTTGGAGAAAATCTGTTCCAGTGGTTTGTGGTCATTGTACATTGGTGCTGACAGAAGTGACTTGGAGAAAATCTGTTCCAGTGGTTTGTGGTCATTGTAGACAGTGACCTCTTTCCCAAAGATGTAGCAGTGGAACTTCCCACAGGCATGGACGATGGACAACATTTCCTTTTCTATCTGGACATAACGTTTTTCTGCATCAGTCATGGATCGTGAGCTGTATGCTGCAGGTCTTCCATCCTGGATGAGAACTGCTCCAAGTCCATGCTGACTGGCATCACAGTGGATTTCAACTGGTGCTTTGACGTCATAGTACCTCAGGACTGGATGATGACAGGAGAGATTTTTCAGTTTTGTGAAGGCTTGTTCGTGACTCTGTTCCCAGTCAAACAGAGCATCTTCTTTCAGAAGATCACGCAGATGAGCGCTTTCCTCACTTAGGTTCGGTATGAACCTGTCAAGCTACGTGACAAAACCCAGGAAGCGTCAGACATCGTCTTTGTTTTGGGGAGTTGGCATCTCTTGAACAGCTTTCACTTTGGCTGTGAGAAGACGGCCAACGTACGGTACACTGGATTGTCTGATGTGTAGCGTTTCAGGGTTTAATTTCAGATTGTAGCTTGTAGCTCTCTCCATCACCTTTTTCATTATCTGGTGCTCAATGTCACGACCTATGACCAGAATGTCATCCATATTTGCGTATGCTCCTTTGATGCCCTCTAACATTTGATCCATGATCCTTTGAATCACCTCTGGAGCACAGGAGATGCTAAATGGAAGATGCAGCCTGCAATACCTTCCAATCGGTGTGTTGAAAGTGGTCAGGAACGATGATGCCTCGTCTAACTTTATCTGTAGGAATCCATTTTTTGCATCTAGTTTTGAAAACACCTTCGCATCAGGAATGCTATGATCTCTTCGACTGTGCGCATCGGATTGTGCTCACGTTGAATAGCAGCGTTCAAGTCTTTGGGATCAATACAAATGCAGACTTTGTCACAAGTCTTTACCTCGCTCACTTGCTGGATAAAAAGTGAAGGAGTGAATTATGGCAAACATGAACTTTTGAACATTCCTCTATTGATTGCTTCCAAGAATTCCCTCGTTTCAAAGACCATGTTGGACTTGTGTTTGACGGACCTCTTGCAACACTAACAGACAAACAAAAAGATGGATGGATAGGAACTTGGATCGGTGCTCAAGGTAGGCAAATCTACCGTACTCTACAGTGGACTTATGGTGAAAAAAAACAACCTGATGCAGTTCTAGCTAAGTTTGAAACCTACGTCCGTCCCAGAAAGAACAAACGTGTGGCAAGACACAAACTGAAACAAAGAAAACAGGACCAGGGAGAGTCCTTCTAGAACTTTGCAAAGGACCTGAAACTGATCATGATGCATTGTGACTACACAGACAATGATGATACTACGGTAGACTGCATCATCAATGGAATGTATGACATGCAACTGCAGGGGAAGCTTCTTGAGAAAGGAGAAACTCTAACTCTTGCACAAGCCATAGAAATTTGTCAGCAGTTTGAACTGTCACAGAAACAACTTGGCATTGTCCGTGATGAATCAGAAGTAAATGTGCACATTGTCAGAAACAGCACGCCAACACGACAAAACAAGAACCTTGTATTACTGATGAAGGAACAAAACCTGTTGTCAATGTAATCAGAAAGACACAATCAAAACAACAAAATACACGAAAAGAGTACACAAACGTCTGTTTTCGTTGTGGTGGAGATCCGAAACACCCACAAACAAGAGGAAACTGCAATGGCTACCTAGCTGAACCTGTCTCTCAGTGACAAAAAAGCTACTTACTGCGTAGCTTTCATCGGCGATCCGGCCGACTTCTTCAGCGCAACTGCTGGGTTGAGAACTGGCTTCAGTGCGCACCGCCGTGAGCGAACTCACAACAGTGCGACTGAATAAGTGAGGAAACTGCTCAGCTGTGGGAACTACATATGCGCTTCACCCAAATTTATCAATCATTTTTCGACAAACTTCTACAGTCTGCACAAAACTCTATGCACCTGAAGGGAGGGGAGGGGGAGGGGGGAGGGGAGTTAGAGAAACGGGACCAATGAACATACTAAGCTGACACACACACCACAATGACGGCAAACTGATTTGCACTGTATAATAAAGCCATTGTATTGTGCTGTGTTCATTGCATTGCATAGTAGTCCAAAACTGTGTAGAACTGTGTGATATCGTATCATATTAAGTGTACTGTTTTGTGATGTATTCTTATGTATTACATCACACTGTCAGGTCAGGTCGGATAGATGTATCCACTACTGGTAACCTGGAACCCAGTACTACCTGTCACAGGGTCGAATTGCTGGCGACTAAACCAGCACCCCCACCAGTCCTCTCAGGAGGATGGTGAGGAGGGTGGCTAGAAACCCTGGTGGAAATAAATTAGATCCATCAAAGGGCGCCAGCTCTGGAGAGCTACCCGCGGCCATCTAGCTAAGGGAGTAAACCCTGACAGTAAATCCAGTGTGGGGCCCCTAAGGCGGTTGGATGGCAAACTTTGTCACTTTCCGGCAGCTCCTGCGACCGCGTTGGCACCAAAATGTAACAGCCCTGCTGTTCCTTTGGATATGTCAGCGAGGTGGAGAGGGGGGACAAGTTGCATGGGCAACAGCCTGTCTTCCATATTACACTGCCCAGGCTTACATCCGTCCATTCATCCACAAACACTCTGCACCTACGACCTGGAGAGGACACTCCAGCCTCGCTACTAACACTAGTGTCGGCACAACACGGGAAGCAACAGATACCGGTGATAAGTCATTGCTCAACTGGCGTAGAGCTGATGCCAGGGGTTGCTTTTGACGGTGGGAGAGACCTTCGTGTCTTACTGAACAGCTACCGCCCACCTAAACTGGGCAGCCCCCAGCCAGTTAGGTGCTGTCCCGCCACGACCTGCCTTCTTCATTGGGTGCATGAAGATTAGGAGAAAATCTGACAAGCAGGTCGTTAATTACCGCACCAAACAAAAAGAAAAATTCAAATTCAAGAAATGGATCAGGAAAAGGATCAGCAGTGAAACTGGGCTTTTGGAATGTCCGAACAATGATGCCTGGGTCTCCCAAGATCTGCAAGACATCAGCGACGCCAGAAAAACCGCCGTCATAAACAGCGAACTAAAGAGGCTCAATGTGGACATTGCCACTCTGCAGGAAACACGGCTGGCTGACTCAGGAACACTAAAGGAAAGGGACTACACCTTCTTCTGGCAAGGAAAGAGTTCTGATGCCCCAAGAGAGCACGGAGTAGGCTTTGCAGTAAGGAACAGCCTGCTGAACATGATTGAACCAGGCAGCAGCGGTTCAGAACGACTCTTGACTCTCCGCCTCAACACCACCGAAGGCTATGTCACTCTCATCAGCGTTTATGCCCCAACTCTGTCCGCCTCTCCAGACACCAAGGATGAGTTCTACGAAAATCTTGCATCAACCATAAGGAACATCCCCAGGACAGAACAACTTGTTCTCCTGGGCGACTTCAACGCCAGAGTGGGTGCAGACAATGACTCATGGCCCTTCTGCCTCGGTTCCTTTGGAGTGGGGAAAATGAATGAGAATGGACAGCGACTGCTTGAGTTTTGCGCCTGCCATGAACTGTGCATCGCCAACTCCTTCTTCAAGACGAAGCCTCAGCACAAAGTCTCCTGGAGGCATCCCCGCTCAAAATATTGGCACCAACTGGATTTGATCCTAGTAAGACGTGCCGCTATCAAAAACGTTCTCCACACTCGCTCTTATCACAGCGCAGACTGCGACACAGACCACTCTCTGGTATGTTGCAAGATCAGGCTACAACCAAAGAAGTTCCACTGCTCAAAGAAACAAGGGAACCCTCGCATTGACGTCAGCAAGATGTCTCAGCCAGATCTTGTAGAACAGTTCGCAGAGGCCTTTCAGAGAGAATACGATGCATTGCAGCCCAGAGACTTTGCCACTGAGAGATGGGAAACGCTACGAGACACCATGCACCGCATTGCTATGGCCACCTTTGGGAAGAAAACTGTGAAGTCCCACGACTGGTTTGAGGCCAAATCATCAGAGATGACTCCCACTGTTGAGGCCAAGCGTGCCGCACTCACCAAGTATAAGCGGTCACCCAGTGAGAAGAACTGCAAATCCTCAGGGCTGCCAGAAGTAAGGTTCAGCTTAACGCCAGGCGCTGCGCAAACGAGTACTGGACAGAGCTCAGCGAACAGATACAGAGTGCTGCTGAAAGAGGCAACATCCGAGGAATGTATGATGGCATCAAGAAGGCACTGGGACCAACACAGAGCAAGATCGCCCCCCTCAAATCCTCCACTGGGAAGTAATCAGCAATCCTAGCCAACAGATGGAAAGATGGGCGGAACACTACTCCGACCTCTACTCCACACAGAACATGGTGTCCCCCTTAGCCCTCGATGCCATCAAGTGCATGCCGGTAATGGAAGAACTTGACGCAGAGCCAACTGCGGACGAACTCAGCAAGGCCATTGATAGCCTGGCATCAGGGAAGGCACCTGGCAACGACGGAATTCCCCCAGACCTCATCAAGCACTGCAAGACTTCTCTTCTGCACCCTTTGCACGCAGTTCTCTGTCAGTGTTGGAATGAGGGAGCTGTACCACAGGACATGAGGGACGTCAAGATCGTCACCCTGTACAAAAACAAGGGCGAAAGGAGCGACTGCAACAACTACAGAGGAATCTCGCTCCTCAGCATTGTTGGCAAAGTCTACGCTCGGGTCCTCCTAATCCGCCTGCAGAAACTGGCTGAACGCGTCTACCCGGAATCACAGTGTGGTTTTCGAGCAGAGAGATCCACAGTAGACATGGTCTTCTCCCTTTGCCAAATCCAGGAGAAGTGCAGAGAGCAGCGGATGCCCCTGTATGTGGCATTCATTGACCTCACCAAGGCCTTTGACCTAGTCAGCAGAGATGGCCTTTTCAGGGCTCTCCGAAAAATCGGCTGCCCCCCCAAACTGCACAGCTTAATTGAGTCCTTCCACTCAAACATGAAAGGGACGGTGCAGTTCAACGGAAACCTCTCCAAGCCCTTCGACGTACGCAGCGGTGTGAAACAAGGCTGCGTCCTGGCCCCGACCCTCTTTGGAATCTTCTTCGCTCTCCTCCTGAGGCATGCGTTCAGCACAGCACAAGAAGGGATCCACCTGCGGACCAGATCAGATGGCAGGCTCTTCAACCCCGCCCACCTCAGAGCAAGGACAAAGGTCCGTGAAGCCCTCATCAGAGACATGCTATTTGCCGACGATGCCGCAGTTGTGACCCATACTCAGCGGGACTTGCAGTCACTAATGGACCGCTTCTCCCAGGCCTGCAAAGATTTTGGTCTGACCATCAGTCTTAAGAAGACAAACGTCCTGGGCCAAGACACGCCATCTCCACCAGCCATCACCATTGATGACTACGAGCTTGAAGCCATCCATCAATTCACATATCTTGGATCCACCATCACCGATAACCTCTCCCTTGACACAGAGGTCGACAAGACGATCGGGAAGGCAGTCACAACACTAGCCCGCCTCACACAAAGGGTGTGGACAAATCCCAAGCTGACCAAGAAGACAAAGATGGCTGTATACAACGCCTGTGTCCTCAGCACCTTGCTGTATGGCAGCGAGGCGTGGACCACTCATGCTCATCAGGAGAAAAGGCTCAATACCTTCCACCTGAGAAGCCTACGGCGCATACTTGGCATTTCCTGGCAAGACAAGTTGACCAATACCGAAGTCCTAACCTGCGCTGGCCTCCCAACCATGTATACCATGCTGAGACAGCATCGGCTGCGCTGGTTGGGCCACGTTCGCCGCATGGAAGATGGTCGCATCCCAAAAGACATCCTTTATGGTGAGCTTGCCACAGGGCAGAGAAGCATTGGCCGCCCACAGCTGAGATACAAAGACGTTTGCAAGCGTGACATGAAGGCGCTTGAGATCAACACTGAGTCCTGGGAGGACCTCGCAGACGACCGCAACAGCTGGAGAACTACTCTCAAGAAACAGCTGCAGATTGGTGAGGACAAACTGTCAGCTGCTGCAGCAGAAAAGCGAGTTCGCAGAAAAGGGATGACAGCCAACAGACCAGCATCAGCATACACATGCGACCGCTGCGACAGAGACTGCCTCTCTCGCATTGGTCTGTACAGTCACAGGCGATGCTGCTTGGACCAAGCAGACAACCCATCTAGACATTAGAACGGATGTACTTTGTCCATGGTCAGTCATGACCGAGGGAGGCCTACTACTACTACATCACACTGTACAAATATCAAATGTTTTCCACGTGTGATGAAGTCTGGAAACTCGTGGGAAATCACGAACTCAGAGATACCAAGTGACAACCGTTTCTCTCTAGGTATAGACCGCAAAACCAGACTTCAGATGCTACGATGAAGTCACAGACATTTTACTTCAGATATACATTGGTTTTCAGACATAAATTGCAAAACCAGGAACCCTTTTTAAGAGACTGCATACGTTCTCCATTATTTAGGCATTCTTGTTTCCCTTGTGGGGATGCCAGGGGCTCTTTTAGTGTAAATTTCACCTTCTGGAAATTCTGTGCTAGAAATGTCCTCTTTGTTTCTTTTTTCCTCCTTTGATTTCTGTCATTTCTTCCTATCATTTTCTGCCTTGCTGGTCCATTCACCTGCATGTGTTTGATAAAGTCTTACATACTTTGTCTTAGGATTGATAATTGTGTACATGTATAAAGTGCGCCAGCAGCGCAGTTCTCCTCAACAACCAGATAGGGGACTACTTCAAGACCACAGTTGGAGTCCGTCAAGGCTGCCTACTCTCTCCCGTGCTGTTCAATCTCTTCCTGGAGAACATCATGCGTGAAGCCCTCCATGACTTCCACTCCACTGTCTCCATCGGAGGAAGAACCATCAACAACCTGAGGTTCGCAGATGACATCGACCTGATGGGAGGCAGCAACGAAGAACTACAAGACCTGACCATGAGACTGGAAGAAAGTGCAGGTGCACACGGAATGGAAGTGAGCACAGAAAAAAGCAAAGTCCTGGTCAACAGCACAACCAACACCCATGC
>JAPXFY010000027.1:11096701-11099201 GCA_030674185.1 Monoplex corrugatus | reverse complement strand
GTCTGTCTGTCTGTCTGTCTGTCTGTCTGTCTGTCTTCTCTCTTCTTTTCTCTCTCTCTCTCTCTCTCTCTCTCTCTCTCTCTCTCTCTCTCTTTATAAAAAAAAATAGCGTTTTAGTTTAGAGTTGAAATTTGAATTTTCTTACCTTGTCATCTTTTCTTGTTTCTTTTCAGTGTGTGTGTGTGTGTGTGTGTGTGTGTGTGTGTGTGTGTGTGTGTGTGTGTGTGTGTGTGTGTGTGTGTGTGTGTGTGTGTGTGTGTGTGTGTGTGTGTTGTGTGTGTGTGTGTGTGTGTGTGTGTGTGTGTGTGTGTGTGTTGTGTGTGTGTGTGTGTGTGTGTGTTGTGTGGTGTGTGTGTGGTGTATGTGTGTGTGTGTGTGTGTGTGTGTGTGTGTGTGTCGTGGTGTGTGTGTGTGTGTTGTGTTACATGTGCGTGTGTGTGTGCGGTATGTGTGTGTGCGATGGTGCGTGCGTGCGTGCGTGCGTGTGCGTGCGTGCGTGCGTGCGTGCGTGTGTGTGTGTTGTGTGCGTGGTGTGCGTACGTGGTGCGCGTATGCGTGCGTGCGTATGTGTGTGGTGCGATGGTGCGTGCGTGCTGCGTGGTGTGTGTGTGTTGTGTGTGTGTGTGTGTGTGTGTGTGTGTGTGTGTGTGTGTGCGTGTGACAGTACAAAGCGGGAGATACAGATCGAAACTGATGTGGAATCCAGATGTATTGAAAAGGAAATTGGCGTCCAAACCATTTATCATATACACGTGTAGAAACTAGCGTGATATCCATATGGATTACAGTTCGCCTCTACTGATGGTTCATGTTTATGGCGGTTCCAAAGATGACGGTTTTTGTTGTTTTTTTGTGTTTTTTTTCCACATTCCTGCATATCCTCTTTCATTAATGGATTCATTCTATATAACTAAACTCGAGGTTCCAGGGATCATTCCCCGTAGAGGCCTCGACTTTTCTCGTCAGTTTGACCGGAAAACCGAACTGAACGTCTAGTCCTTCGGAAGGGGAAGAAAAACGAGTCAGACCCTTGTCTTCTGGCTGCACACGCTAAAGATCCCACGGTACGGCAGTTGAAAATCGTGAAGAGCAGGGCATTGCCCGGCTGCCTTGGTATAAAGCACTGGAGAGATAGGTTGATTTCCGAGGTCCCATCCTTGAAGACCAGTTAGCCTTCTTGCCTTTCTGAAGTCTTGGTAAAAAAAAAAAAAAAAGTGAATATGAATATGAATTTGACACGAGGGTGAGGGGATGGGCGCCGTCCTCGTGGTGCTGGCTTCGGGAAAAGTTGAGGTCTCTGCCACCTCACTCCCCTACGACCCCAGGGTTATGGAACTATCTATCTAGGCCGTAGGACTCTGTCCAGCTGATGGGTTTCTGTGCAGGTTTTAAGGCTTGTGCCGTGATATTTTTGGATCGTCTCCATCACATGGCACCTGTGACGTTAGTGCATATGAAATTCATTCCTAGCGTGGAGACATCATCTTGAGAGATTGAAAGTGAAGTAAGTCAAACAAATAAAAACAGATAATAACAAAACTCGAAAATAAAGTATTGGCAACCACTAGTCACAGAGCAGAAAGGAGAGCAAAATGAAAGAAAAGGAATGTAAGTCTTCATCACACACACACCCCGAACCCACAGGGGGAAGGAAGGGGAAGAGAGAAGGGGGAAGGGCAAGAGGGAGGGGGAATGGGAATGGGGAAAAAAAAGATGACGTAGGCTTACCAGCAAAGTTGCCTTGGGTGGTAGCTGCTGTAGTACCTGTGACAAAAAACTCGTAACAATAATGAAATAATAATAATAATGATGATGATGATAATAATAATAATGATAATAAATGATGGAAGGAAAGGGGAATGGGAGGGGAAGGGAATGGAAAGGGAAGGAGGGAAGGGGGAAGAAGGGGAAGGAAGAAGGGAGGGGAAGGAGGGAAGGGGAATGAGGGAAGGGGGAGGGGAAGAAAGGGGAAGGGGAGGAAGAAAGGGGAAGGGGAAGGAAAGGAAGGGGAGGGGAAGGGAATAAGGAGGGGAAGGAAGGGAAGGGGAAAGAAGGGAAGGGGGAGGGGAAAAAGGGAAGGGGAGGGGAAGAAAGGGGAAGGGGAAGGAAAGGGAAGGGGGAGGGGAAGAAAGGGGGAGGGAAGAAAGAGGAAGGGGAGGGAAGAAAGGGGAAGGGGGAAGGAAAGGAAGGGATGGGAAGAAAGGGAAGGGGAGGGAAGAAAGGGGAAGGGGAGGGAAAAAAGGGGAAGGGGGAGGGGAAGAAAGGGAAGGTGGAAAGAAAGGAAGGGGGAGGGGAAAAAAAGGAAGGGGAGAGGGGAAGTAAGGGGAAGGGGAAGAAAGGGAAGGGGAGGGGAAGAAAGGGAAGAGGGAAGGGGAAGGAAGGGGGAATGGTGAGAGGAAGGGGGAAGGAAGGGAGGAAAGGGGAAGGGAAGGGGAAGGAGTGAGAGGGGAATAATAATAATAATAAATGAGATGATGATGATGATGTAAAAAATATATGG
>JAPXFY010000027.1:11086701-11089201 GCA_030674185.1 Monoplex corrugatus | reverse complement strand
GCTATCTATGACTCATGTCATGATCATGTCCATCACTTGCTATGTATGGCTCATGTCATGATCTTGTCCATCACTTGCTATCTATGACTCATGTCATGATCTTGTCCATCACTTGCTATCTATGACTCATGTCATGATCTTGTCCATCACTTGCTATCTATGACTCATGTCATGATCTTGTCCATCACTTGCTATCTATGACTCATGTCATGATCTTGTCCATCACTTGCTATCTATGACTCATGTCATGATCTTGTCCATCACTTGCTATCTATGACTCATGTCATGATCTTGTCCATCACTTGCTATCTATGACTCATGTCATGATCATGTCCATCACTTGCTATCTATGACTCATGTCATGATCATGTCCATCACTTGCTATGTATGACTCATGTCATGATCATGTCCATCACTTGCTATGTATGACTCATGTCATGATCTTGTCCATCACTTGCTATCTATGACTCATGTCATGATCATGTCCATCACTTGCTATGTATGACTCATGTCATGATCTTGTCCATCACTTGCTATGTATGACTCATGTCATGATCTTGTCCATCACTTGCTATGTATGACTCATGTCATGATCTTGTCCATCACTTGCTATGTATGACTCATGTCATGATCATGTCCATCACTTGCTATCTATGACTCATGTCATGATCTTGTCCATCACTTGCTATCTATGACTCATGTCATGATCTTGTCCATCACTTGCTATCTATGACTCATGTCATGATCTTGTCCATCACTTGCTATGTATGACTCATGTCATGATCTTGTCCATCACTTGCTATCTATGACTCATGTCATGATCTTGTCCATCACTTGCTATGTATGACTCATGTCATGATCATGTCCATCACTTGCTATGTATGACTCATGTCATGATCTTGTCCATCACTTGCTATGTATGACTCATGTCATGATCTTGTCCATCACTTGCTATGTATGACTCATGTCATGATCTTGTCCATCACTTGCTATGTATGACTCCTGTCATGATCATGTCCATCACTTGCTATCTATGACTCATGTCATGATCTTGTCCATCACTTGCTATCTATGACTCATGTCATGATCTTGTCCATCACTTGCTATCTATGACTCATGTCATGATCATGTCCATCACTTGCTATGTATGACTCATGTCATGATCTTGTCCATCACTTGCTATCTATGACTCATGTCATGATCTTGTCCATCACTTGCTATCTATGACTCATGTCATGATCTTGTCCATCACTTGCTATGTATGACTCATGTCATGATCATGTCCATCACTTGCTATCTATGACTCATGTCATGATCATGTCCATCACTTGCTATCTATGACTCATGTCATGATCATGTCCATCACTTGCTATCTATGACTCATGTCATGATCATGTCCATCACTTGCTATCTATGACTCATGTCATGATCATGTCCATCACTTGCTATCTATGACTCATGTCATGATCATGTCCATCACTTGCTATCTATGACTCATGTCATGATCATGTCCATCACTTGCTATGTATGACTCATGTCATGATCATGTCCATCACTTGCTATGTATGACTCATGTCATGATCATGTCCATCACTTGCTATGTATGACTCATGTCATGATCATGTCCATCACTTGCTATGTATGACTCATGTCATGATCTTGTCCATCACTTGCTATGTATGACTCATGTCATGATCATGTCCATCACTTGCTATGTATGACTCATGTCATGATCATGTCCATCACTTGCTATCTATGACTCATGTCATGATCTTGTCCATCACTTGCTATGTATGACTCATGTCATGATCATGTCCATCACTTGCTATCTATGACTCATGTCATGATCATGTCCATCACTTGCTATCTATGACTCATGTCATGATCATGTCCATCACTTGCTATGTATGACTCATGTCATGATCATGTCCATCACTTGCTATCTATGACTCATGTCATGATCATGTCCATCACTTGCTATCTATGACTCATGTCATGATCTTGTCCATCACTTGCTATCTATGACTCATGTCATGATCATGTCCATCACTTGCTATCTATGACTCCTGTCATGATCATGTCCATCACTTGCTATCTATGACTCATGTCATGATCTTGTCCATCACTTGCTATGTATGACTCATGTCATGATCATGTCCATCACTTGCTATCTATGACTCATGTCATGATCATGTCCATCACTTGCTATCTATGACTCATGTCATGATCATGTCCATCACTTGCTATCTATGACTCATGTCATGATCATGTCCATCACTTGCTATCTATGACTCATGTCATGATCATGTCCATCACTTGCTATGTATGACTCATGTCATGATCATGTCCATCACTTGCTATCTATGACTCATGTCATGATCATGTCCATCACTTGCTATCTATGACTCATGTCATGATCTTGTCCATCACTTGCTATCTATGACTCATGTCATGATCATGTCCATCACTTGCTATCTATGACTCCTGTCATGATCATGTC
>JAPXFY010000027.1:11071701-11081701 GCA_030674185.1 Monoplex corrugatus | reverse complement strand
GGTGGTGTGGGTGACTGTTATGTCCACACATTCTGCTGGTGTCGGTAACTGTTATGTCCACACATTCTGCTGGTGTCGGTAACTGTTATGTCCACACATTCTGCTGGTGTCGGTAACTGTTATGTCCACACATTCTGGTGGTGTCGGTAACTGTTATGTCCACACATTCTGCTGGTGTCGGTAACTGTTATGTCCACACATTCTGGTGGTGTCGGTAACTGTTATGTCCACACATTCTGCTGGTGTCGGTAACTGTTATGTCCACACATTCTGCTGGTGTCGGTAACTGTTATGTCCCATCCCCCATCCTCACCATTTCAAGACCTTACCATTGCATCTGTAGAAGTTTTTTTTCAGTAGGATCTAGGATTTTGCTAGAAAATAAGCAGCAGATGGAAATGCCCTAGTCTGATGAATGCTTCTTGAGTAATTTCCAAGTTCCAGAGGAACACGTCCCAATTCTCCATAAACCATATCGTTTGCTATTTTGTTTCTTATGTGCGAGTGTGAAAATCTCTTACAAAAGCACAACACACACACACACACCACACACAGAGAGAGAGAGAGAGAGAGAGAATGTATTGTTTACTTATTTTTCTATCCCTGCTAAAATCTGCGTGACAATTAAAGTCAGTGCCACTTATGTTAATGAATAAGGCAAACGAAAGAAAACGAATGAATTAATGAGTGACTGACTTAGAGATGCTTTCATTTCATGTGATGAAAGTAGGAGAAAGGATGGAAATTAGAGAGAGAGAGAGACAGAGAGAGAGAGAGAGTTGAAAACACACTATTACTCAAAGGTAGCAGCATTAGGTCCCGCAGAGAAAGATAGAGAGGATAACAGAAATACAAAGGGAAGGGGGGAGGGAGCAAGGACAGACAAGCAGACGAAGAGGACAGAGGTGGCAAAACAAACGAGAGCAGGATACGTCAGTTTCAACGGTCTGCATGGAAAAAGTACATGCCGACGAATAACGCACGGGCAACGTGAAGTTGTTTGGAATGGTGCATGCAGTAACACGCATGTATGAACGATGGTGATGTAGACTCAGTTAAGGGGGCAGACCTACCCAGATTTGGGTACCAAGATTGTGATGTTCAGTGTTTCAGTTCTAATTAACCAATCACCATGATATTTGGCAAGAAGATACCTCAGACAGTATTCTTTGGATTGAATATCTTTGTTGGGGTCTGTGAATTATGAAAAGTTGACAAAAATTAATCAGTTAAAAACGTTTGCCATTTTTCGCGAGATTATACATCAGACATAATATGTTCAAAAGTTTTCATCCGATTTCCTTGACATTTGGTACACATATAGCAGGGACAGGTACCTATAGCCGGCAGTAAAATCTTGCAGTTCTGCTTGAAGGAAACATTTTAATCAAAAGTTGTTGTTGTTTTTTTAATTAAAATTATTCTAAACATTGGTGTGATGTTTGTACAGAAAATAATGATAGTAGAGCTAAGATTTTACTACATTACATACATACTATGCAGATGTGTTTGCTCACTAAATATCAAATTCCTAACATGAATACATGTGTAGTTATAAATGTCACAGTGTGTACTATATTTTTTCATTTTTGCGAGAACATTTTTTAATCAATTAATTTGTGTCAACTTTTCATGATTCACAGACCCCAACAAACATATTCAATCCAAAGAATACTGTCTGAGGTATCTTCTTGCCAAATATCATGGTGATTGGTTAATTAGAACTGAAACACTGAACATCACAATCTTGGTACCCAAATCTGGATAGGTCTGCCCCCTTAAATGAAATAGAAGACGATGGGCGCATTGTTTTGACAGATAGAGGTAAGGACGGATTTTAAAATGAAACGAGTGTTTGTCTCAGGATGTTGGGGTGGGGGTTGTGGTATTTAGTTTGCATTAATATATTGATATCAACGATAGATGGTAGATCAGTAATTTAATTAAGAAAACTTGTGTTATTGATACTGTTCTCAGAGTTGAAGTATTTCATACTATAGGTGGTTGTTCATTCAAAAAAGGGAAGGATGTAATGTTCAAACTGATAGATCCAGTAGCAGACATCTCAAGGAACGTAACTCTTAAGTCATTAGGACCGGAAGATAGGGGACGGTGAATAACAGGTAGCAACGGAAAAATAAAACCTAACAGCTGATGCTTCGCCACTTAACTGTTAAAACCAAAGGTAACTTTAAACGTTTAGAACTTTTCTTTTTATCGATCAATAATCTACATACCGTACATTCTGGTGATTAAGTGCAAACATTTAATGTATATCATCGCACTTGTCACAAGTTCCCATTAACATGGAATCTAGATCTGTTCACATCGTAAGCCATCAGTCTGAGATAGCTCAGCACTTATTTCAGGAAATGATATGGTAACACAGTTCAGGTAACCTTTCTTCACCTTCTTTTTCCAATTAAAGAGAAATTAAAGTGATTGAAACGGTTAATGTTCTGCAGTTTAGTTAACACAAATAATAACAGTTATTTATAAAGTATAAAGTCACTGCGTGTACGCTGTGAGCGTCGTGGGTTGTCACTGACATCAGACCGTTGATAAAGATTGAGATGCGGACATCCAATAGGATCAGCATCATCATTGGGATTGGGACGTGGAGAGGGCATGGAGGCATGATCAGTGTCTTGGGAGGACCATATTACGATAAAGCAATTTCCATGATTTTAGCTGCTTTAAGCAGGAACAAACCAAAATTCTTAATATAATCTAAACGAGTTGAACACATTAACAAACACAGTTTAAACAAATTTGGGCATCTATAATACTTTTGAGGGATAAACCTTGAACGGATTTCATGTAGAGCTGGACAACACAGGACAAAATGTATTTCGCCTTTTTCAGCTTGCATACATAAGGGACAGAGCAAAAACAGACTGTCTGTGTTGCTTGTATCTCAATTGATGGGCTTTCAAAATTGATAAACCAAGTCTAAATTTTGCTTTTTTTCAAATTATTATCCAGATCAAGGCTCATGTATGGTTTAACACTGTGAGAATCTATGACAGTTCTGTAAAAATCATATCTTCCATTTGTCTGTATATGGTCATTCCCACTTTTGCCATCTACAATCAGTCAGTCTTTGCCGGAAATCACGAATAAACTGTCTGTCATCGCCAGGTCCTTGGAAAAACCAAACATCACCAAACCCATATTCATTCAGACACATACGTCTACTAGTTGTCTTGTATTAAATACGCGTTCTGATTCTACTTTCGTGTTTTTCTGGTTCCTGTTTGCTTGAATGCGGGCAGTCACACTTGTTTTGGATTTCGGATTTCCAGAATACTTGTTGGTCGTTCAATGTGGACACCAAGCTGTTCAGCAATGCTAGATTAAAGGACCTTCTCTTTCTTTTCAGAAGATTTGTATATTCTCTTCTAGCAATAGTACACATACATCTGACCTTAATTTGCGCCTTAATTCACGCACCCTGCTGGAGAAATCTTCTCTGACAAAAATTGTGCTCCCCTTCAACTTCATTTTGGCTTTGAGGACAGGGATCTTGTCCTTATAAAAGGTGCATCTTGCTATGATAGGAGAGTCACGGTTTGCACTTAACCTGTGTACTCTATCAAAATCCACCTCCCCTTCCACGCCCATCTTCTTTGAAACAAGATCTCGCACTGATTTTTCAGTCTTCATTTGTCCTTGTCTTTTCGTTCTATTCCATAAAAAAATGACATTCTGGACAAATACAGAGAGAGAGAGAAGAAGAAGAACAAGAACAAGAAGAAGAAGAAGAACAAGAAGAAGATTCATTCATTCATATATATAATTATGTATATGTATATATATACGCACACACACACACACACATATATATATATATATATATATATACATCTCTGTGTGTGTGTGTGTGTGTGTGTGTGTGTGTGTGTGTGTGTGTGTGTGTGTGGTGTGTGTGTGTGTGTGAGGAAATTAATGTGTACAATGGCGAATCTGGGGACAAATGGCGGTTGATACGATAGGACACACCGCGTAAGCAGAAAAGACAACGAAAGAAGAAGGGAAAGAAAAAAGGTTGTTTATTTATTTTTTGTTTGCTTGATTGTTTGGCGGTTATTTTGTTATTTTGTTATTGTTGTTTTAACAAGATTGGTGGATTTTCTTTAAATGCACCGTGGCTTTATGGGCATTAGATATTATAGGTCTTAGCCTCACAACCAGAAGAGCAGTTCTGCAGTGGATTCCAGCCCACTGTGGAGTCTCCTGGAATGAACGAGCTGATATCCTAGCTAAGGGGGGAGCCAGAGAAGAACAACCTAACAACAGCGTCAGCTACAGTGAGAAGAGGAGCATCATCAGGGCGCTTTCCATGCCGAGATGACACAGGGATGACTACCACCTGTTGTCTAGAGAGCAGCAAGTTGTCCTGGTGAGGTTGCGCACTGGTCACAATAGTGAATAGGCTGAACAGCCACATGTACCGCAAACCGAAGATGGCGCCCTCCCCAACCTGCCCTGTGGTCAAGAAGACCAAACCACGGAGCATTACTCCAAAGATGTCCCCTTCACCAGGTGGCAAGACAGGACGTGTGGCCGACAGACACTCCGCTGACAACCAAACTCCATGGCTGCAGACAAAAGCTGGAAAAGACGGCTGCATTCATCGCGGGGACTCAGATGATTGTGTAGCAGCGTACGCCAAGAAGAAGAAGGAGAAGCCTCAGCAACTGACATCCTACTATATGTAGACGACGCACGCTGTGTGTGAGACTAGCCCCATCGTGCCACCATCTTAAGGGGGCAGACCTACCCAAATTTGGGTACCAAGATAGTTATGTTCAGTGTTTCAGTTCTAATTAACCAATCACCATGATATTTGGCAAGAAGATACCTCACACAGTATTCTTTGGATTGAATATCTTTGTTGGGGTCTGTGAGTTATGAAAAGTTGGCAAAAATAATTAATTAAAAAAATGTTCTCGCGAAAATGAAAAAAAAAAATAGTACGTACTGTGACATTTATAACTACACATGTATTCATGATAGGAATTTGATATTTAGTGAGCAAGCACATCTGTATAGTATGTATGGCATGTAGTAAAATCTTAGCTGTACTATTATTATGTTCTGTACAATCATCACACCAACGTTTAGAATAATTTTAATAAAAAAAATTATAATACAACTTTTGATAAAAATGTTTCTTTCAAGCAGAACTGCAAGATTTTACTACCGGCTATAGGTACCTGCCCCTGCTATATGTGTGCCAAACATTAAGAAAATCGGATGAAAACTTTTGAACATATTATGTCTGATGTATTACCTCACAAAAAATCGCAAACTTTTTTAATTAATTAATTTTTGTCAAATTTCATAGCTCACAGACCCCAACAAAGATATTCAATCCAAAGAATACTGTGTGAGGTATCTTCTTGCCAAATATCATGCTGATTGGTTGATTAGAACTGAAACACTAAACATCACAATCTTGGTACCCAAATCTGGGTAGGTCTGCCCCCTTAAGAAGACTGGTCTACTCGTTATCAGCAACTGGGCTCAATGCAGTTTATATTTAGTAATGACTGGCGTGTTTATTTGATTGACAAGCATGTTTCTCTTATCGCTGTACAACTCGACGGGGAGTGCAAGGTTGATAGGTGAGTACACTAATTGTCTGACGATCGTTTTGAGAAATTTTGTAATATTTGTTCACTTATGAATTAAATACTTCCATTTAGAGTCGGTAGAAGTGGATGTCAGAAAGTGAAGAGGTAGTATAAACATAATTGCCATTTCATGTCCATGGTATCAAATGCCCATTTTTGAGAGTCACTGAATTATTCTCACGGAACACAACAATAGATCGTCATTATGACTGAGACTAGTAAGTCTGGTGATTAACTAAGGTCTTTAGTTTTACATAATTAACAAAAACTACTGCAGTTCTCTCTGTGTGTATGTGCGTGTGTGGGAGTGCGTGTGTGTGGTGCGTGCGTGCATGTGTGCGTGCATAAGTGAGTGTGAGCCATAGAAACATCCAGCTTCAGTAATTGTACTACGAGTATATAACAAATTCTGTGTTTTCTTTTTCAGACAAAATTTTGAGTTATGGAAATGTCTGAAACCTGTTGTGTGGCTTGGAGCTGTTCAAACAGAAAAAAGAAACGCGAAATCGTTTCCTAGGTAATGATGTGTGTGTGTGTGTGTGTGTGTGTGTGTGTGTGTGTGTGTGTTGTGGTGTGGTGCGTGTGCGTGCGTGCGTGCGTGCGTGGTGTGTGTGTGTGTGTGTGTGTGTGTACGTGCGTGCGTGCGTGCGTGTGTGCGTGCGTGTGTGTGTGTGTGCGTGCGTGCGTGCGTGCGCGCGCGCGCGCTCACAGACGGGCGTGCGCAGTCTATTATTATACAAGATGTCCGTGGTCTGAGCACTTTACGAAAGAATGGTTGGACTTCTTGTTGTCGATATGAAGTCTCTCTACAGGAATTGATAGCAATATTGCTGCCTGATCAGATCAGACCACGTGAAGGGCACATGGCAGTCATGACACCGGATGAAAAAGCATCGACCTGAACGATACGGGCGAGCGTCAAGTTTCAGGTTGGGCAATCGCATACACAGAACAAACCTAATGACAGCACGTCGTTTGTCTGACAACCAGAACAACGTGTTTTAACATGCTGGAAACGAACGGCTCGAAACTTGGAAGAAGAAACAACAACAAGATGGTCAAGCCATTCGGTACTCTTCCTTTTTTACACACGTCTACAAATATTCATTTTTGACACACTCCTTTCTTATTCCTTGGTCAAGCCAGTCTATATAATCTTCCATTTTAGACGAAAGTTAACTCACATTTCTGAAGCACACATTTCTCATTGCTTGGTCAAGCTGTTCTGTGTCCCTTTTCAGACAAAAATGGACAGTCGTTTCTAACACGCGCATATCTCATCGAGGATCTCCGTGCAACTGAGAAACTAAATGAACACAACTATCAATAACCACCAGTAGTATAATATTATTTCCACATGGGCACAATTTGTGGTAGTTACACGCGGGGGAAAATGATACAGTGAAGAAAGGGGAAATCTTGGGAAAAAGATAATGTGTCAAAATCAATTTTCATTGCACGTCCAAAGAAAACAGGGACTATAGAATGCGAACTCCATCGCACAATCAGCTTGATGAGTGATGTAACAAAAATCCTGTTAAGAATAATCTTGATGAGGACAAGGAAAACAATCCAAAGAGAAACAGCAGAACGGGACCGATCATTTCACCAGACGGCAGATACACATCAGAGATTGCCAGCAGAATCGGCGTAGCCAAAACAGCATTTAAGAAGATGGAAAGCATTCTTACCAACAAATGACTATCAATCAACATCAGGAAGAGAGTTCTTGAATGTTGTGAGGCGTGAACAGTCAACAAGCAAAGCCAGAACAAGATTGAGGCATCCGAGATGTGGTTTCTAAGAAGAATGTTGACAGTTCCATGGACAGCAAAGAAAACAAACGAGGCAGTCTTGATGGAGGCAGACACAAGAAGATCATTGATAAGGAAGATTAGGAAAAGACAGGCAACATTTATAGGCCATTTTTTGAGGAAAGGGGAATTGAAGCACCTGGTCACAACAGGAAAGATGGAGGGAAAGAGAGCACCAGGTAGACCCAGGGAAAAAATACTGGACGGACTTGCAGAGTGGCTGAAGACGGAGAGGGGTGGAAGATGTGCTTGCGGCAACAAGGGATTGAAACATATGGAGGGCCATGACCGCCAACGCCATGTGGCAAGGGACTTGATGATGATGATGATGATGATGATGATGATGATGATGATGATGTGATGATGATGATGAATGTGTGAAGAAAATCATTGCTATCGACAGCATGAGGCAGTGAATCAACCATTGTGACATATTCATCAGTCGTAATACTGAAAGCATTCACACCAAATTGTCAGTTTACGTATGCAATGATGGAACAATTCCTAAAATATCTAGGATGCGAATTGTGGCACAAATCTAAAAACAAAAGTAGTTTTTGAATGCATTATCTAAAATTTCTCTCAGTGTACGCTTAAAATATGCCGTTGTAGGTCACTCAGTAATATACGTGTCTCTTTTGTATGTAAAAGATTCAGACATTCGTCAGAATTGTAGAATACATTTATTTTTCAAATGAGTAGGCATTTTGTGAGACAGGTCTGTTAACAAATATTGCAGTCGCTACTTTGTTAAAATCACTACGTGATTTAATGTAGATATATTTCTGTGACAAACGCTGTGATAGATAAACACACACACACACACACACACACACACACACACACACACACACACACACACACACACACACACACACACACACACACACACACACACACACACACACACACAGCCGGGAGCTCCTTCACTATAAATAGTATCCCCACCTTCTGGAAATTCTGTGCTAAAAATTTCCTCTTTTCTGTCACTCTCTTTGTTTCTGCCTTATTCTTTTGCCTTCTGTCATTTCTTCTTATCATTTATGAAAATGCCTTGCTGGTCCATTCACTTGTGTGTGTTCGATAAAGTCTTACGTACTCTTTCTTAGGACTGATAATTGGGTACATGTATTAAGTGCATTTTTGGCTCTAGGGAGGTGAGATAAGAGGAAGCAATTTCATGTAATTTATGTCCATTTTTATGTTTTGGTGACCTTAGGTACGCTTAAATTTGCATTCAGGTATGTTTTTTAAATCCCCTGTGCGATAAATTGGACGGAGTGGTCAACGCTAGGGGCATGTCCTTAGATTATGTGTGCGAATGCATTGTTACGTGTACTTAATTTTCTTTTCTTTTTTCCTGTTGAAGTTTTGTATGTTTTGAAGCGGTTATAGCCTTGATATGGCTCTACGCAGTCGGCTGGTCTTTAAACAACAATAACAATAACACACACGAACACGCACATGAATACACACACACACACACACACATATATATAATTATATACATCTCTCTCTCTCTCTGTATATATATCCTGCAAGTGGTGACAAAATTTTAATCAAGTTTTGAAATAGGTAAAAGATAAAATAAGGGTCGATATACACACAAGTAAACTTCAAAAACATATCTACCTACAGCTATTTGTTGAAAGACAAAATAAGACAACCTTAGTTTATGGATGTGAGGTCATCTTCTGTCTCGTCAGAGAAAACAAAAAGCCACTGTTGCTTCAATGTCAACATCTCATGAAAAGTTCGATGTTTTCGATCACTTGAAACGGCGCAGTGAATCATCGAAACAGGATCACTTAATGATTCGTCGTCTCTCTTTGAAATGAAAACCGAAAACAACGGGCCATGTTTAAACACGTATTTATTATTTTCATCATCATCAGGTGCCTTGCCGCATGGCGTTGGCGACCATGGACTTCCAACCATCTCTATCTCTCGTTACCCCCATCATCTCCCCCACTCTCCTCATCCCCAGCCACTCTGCAATTCCGTCCAGCATTCTCTCCCTGGGTCTACCTAGTGCTCTCTTTCCCTGCAGCTTTCCCGTTGTGACCAGGTGCTCCAAATCCCCCTTCCTCATAAAATGGCCTATAAATGTTGCCTGTCTTTTCCTAATCTTCCTTATGAGTGATCTACTTGTGTCTGCCTCCATCAAGACTGTCTCGTTTGTTTTCTTTGCTGTCCATGGTACTCTCCACATTATTTTCTTACCTCGCAGAAATCTGGATCCGGTCTTCAGCAAATGATATACACATCGGAACAAAATCGTTAGAGTGTATATGAAATAAATACATTTTACGAGAAAGTTGAATCTTCGTTGAATTTTTTGACAAATTTTGTTTCAGTAGTGTTATCATGAAAATATAGATGTCCAGACTATCAGTTAATGTGACTGTGAAGAAACTCTATTTGAAGTAAAAAAACAAAAAAACTCGATGGGTGTCGAGGGCAGTGGTAGATCGTCAGAAGAGCGCAGACATACTTAATTTAAGATTTTGAAATACTGTCAAAATTTTTCCAATGATACATTGTTCA
>JAPXFY010000027.1:11066701-11069201 GCA_030674185.1 Monoplex corrugatus | reverse complement strand
ATAGTATAAGATTGGTATGATTGTTTGGAGTGTTTTCTGTGTTGTGAAAGGCTTTTTGTCAATTGTTCATGTCTACCGCTGTGTCCCGTACTTAACCCTTTGACTCCTGCAGCCTGTCCAACATCATCCTTCTTTGTCAACCATGCTGGAAGAGCAAAAACTTAACCCTTTGACTCCCTCACCCTATCCACCAGCTTCCTGCAGGAAGCTGGTGGATAGGGTGAGGGAGTCAAAGGGTTAAGTGCAGGAAGCTGGTGGATAGGGTGAGGGAGTCAAAGGGTTAAGTTTTTGCAGTTGGTAGATAGGGTGCAGGTGGCAAAGGGTTAATATGTGGACTGACTGCACAGTATACACAGTGGAACTTTTTAGTGGAGCACGGAGAACTTAAGCCGTTAGGCTAGCTGATGACTTTTCACTATCTTGTTGCAGTCTGCATCTTTGGCGGGGTGGGGGAGGGGGAGGGGGGCGTGCGTCATGTTTCCATAAGCAGCCAGTGACATTATTTGCAGGGTCTTTAATTCAACACGTACGTTTGATACTCTGCATGACTATAGACACGAAAGGGGTTTACGTACTTAATTCAACACGTACGTTTGATACTCTGCATGACTATAGACACGAAAGGGGTTTACGTACTTAATTCAACACGTACGTTTGATACTCTGCATGACTATAGACACAAAAGGGGTTTACGTACTAACAGGTCCGCACACTTGTTGATCTGGGAGATGGGACAAATCTGCACCAGACGGGGGTGTCTAAGCGGATTGAACCTAGGACTTCCTATTGCAAGTTTTGGACGTTCACCCACTTGGCCACGCCACCTGTCTAATTTGGTTTGGCTCTGTGGTGTTTGGCAGTTCGCCACAGTAAGGTTTCTTCTTCGTATGTGCACTTCGAATATAACTCCCAGTACAATATGATTGAATAAGCAAACTGTTTCACCTGTCGCCGTGGTGCAGTGGTTAATGCAACGGACTACTGACTGGAAGGTTGTGGGTTCGAATCCCCATCAGTACCTTCAAAAATCATTGTGGGATTTTTCGGCTCTAACCGGCTCCTACCCAGAGTTGGGCGTGCCATGGGCTCATTTGGCAAGACTGGGACCACACAGTCGAGTCTCTTCCACTTCGCGGATGCATCATTGAGGGTGTTGCTCAAATCTTTTGACCAGCACCGCAGGTGTCTGTAACTCTCGGGCCTGGTTGACGCCAGGATATACTATGATAGTAAGCGTAGAATACAAACCTGTCACGCAGTCTCAATCCTAGATGGAGCTCTATAGCATCATGATTATCATCCACATCGACATCATCATCATCGCATAATAAAAACTGTGGCAGCTTCTGTGGCCATTAAAGTGGCGTAGGAAACGGAAGGAAAAAAATAAGGTGAGCACAAAGGTAACCTCCCTGAGTGCAACAATCCTTAAAAAAAAAAAAAAAAAAAAAAAAAAAAATATACTGTCTCTTTAGCACCTGGTGTGGGTCATCAGGTGATACACAAGATCAATCCCGGAGAACCTGTTCGTCCTCAGGCATTGCATGGGAGGGAGGACTGAGGTCCATCCAGGTGCTACTGCTGGCCACTGTTATGGTGAATAGCAGCTTCCTGTGCTGTTCAAACCTGATGGCGCCCCCTACATGCACTGCTGTCACCAGTACGCTCTGTGGCGGCCAGTGTCTGTCCCCCCTCTACTTGGTGGTATTGATGCTGTGGCTGATGAGGTTGGCCTTCACAGTGTCCTTGTATTGCACTAAAAGTGGTTCTCTTTGATCACAGTGTCCTTGCTCTAGTTCTTTGAGTAGGTGCTCCTCTGGGATGGGGGTGTCTTCCACACGTGTTCAGTCCAAGATAGCTGGCTGTTATTGAGTAGACACTCAATTGTCTTCCATACAAACAGTGTGTCCTGATCAAGGTAGCTATTGATGAGTAAACACTCAATTGTCTTCAATACGTGTTCAGTCCAAGGTAGCTGGCTGTTATTGAGTAAGACACTCAATTGTCTTCCATGCGAACAGCGTGCTCAGTCCATGGTAGTTGGCTCTTAATGAGTAGACACTCAATTGTCTTCCATACGTGTTTAGTCCAAGGTAGCTAGCTGTTATTGAGTAGACACTCAATTGTCTTCCATACGAAAATCGTGTCCTGACCAAGGTAGCTGGCTGTTATTGAGCAGACACTCAATTGTCTTACATGCGTGTTCAGTCCAAGGTAGCTAAGCTGTTATTGAGTAGACACTCAACTGTCTTCCATACGAACAACGTGTCCTGACCAAGGTAGCTAGCTGTTATTGAGTAGACACTCAATTGTCTTCCATACGTGTTCAGTCCAAGGTAGCTGGCTGTTATTGAGTAAGACACTCAATTGTCTTCCATGCGTGTTTAGTCCAAGATAGCTAGGCTGTTATTGAGTAGACACTCAATTGTCTTTCATACAAAAATCGTGTCCTGACCAAGGTAGCTAGCTGTTATTGAGCAGACACTCAATTCTCTTCCAT
>JAPXFY010000027.1:11054201-11061701 GCA_030674185.1 Monoplex corrugatus | reverse complement strand
ACACACACACACACACGATACGGTTAAGCCATTTTCACAATACCAGTTTCTTTAACAACAACAACAACAACAACAGCAACAGAAAAACCAGACCAAAACCCAGAAATTTCAAATGTTATAGTTGTAAGGGTCACCATGGCCTTACTGAAACATCAGATGAAATTTAACTTGACGTAAAACGAGAACAGTCGTAGAATGTCACAGCAGTAGGAATTTTTTAAAAAACACACCTACTTTCATAAGTTCTCGAGGAAGTGCTGTTCGCACGTCTTCTTGGAAAGATCCTGATTTTCAGCTGTTCATTTTTAGTTCTTGTGACCCTGCTCCGCTTTGTCACGATTTCCAAATTCATGCATTGCCGACTTTTTCACAGTGTGTGTCTTTGACTGAAATCCCCTCATGCAAAATAACAGCAAATGGCACAACCTTGACACAGGTTAATTAATAAGTTCAAATACCTGGGAACGGTCATTTCATCAGACGGCAGATGCACATCGGAAATAGCTGGCGGAATCGGCCAAGCCAAAACAGCATTCAAGAAGATGACAAGCATTCTTACCAACAAATGCCTGTCAATTAACATCAGAAAGAGAGTCCTTGAATGTTATATAGAACCAATACTGTTGTGCGGATGCGAGACGTGGACAGTCAGCAAGCAAAGCCAGAGCAAGATTGAGGCAGCCGAGATGTGGTTTCTCAGAAGAATGTTGAGAGTTCCATGGACAGCAAAGAAAACAAACGAGACAGTCTCGATGGAGGCAGACACAAGCAGATCACACCATAAGGAAGATTAGGAAAAGACAAGCAACATTTATAGGCTATTTTATGAGGAATGGGGATTTGGAACACCTGGTCACAACGGGAAAGCTGGAGGGAAAGAGAGCACCAGGTAGACCCAGAGAGAGAATGCTGGACGGACTTGCAGAGTGGATGGGATGAGGAGGGTGGGGGAGATGCTGGGGGCAACGAGAGATAGAGATGGTTGGAAGTCCATGGTCGCCAACGCCATGCGGCAGGGCACCTGATGATGATAATGATGATAATGATGTGTCTTTGATCCAACTAAATGTCATGAGGATCCAGCCAGAGACGGCTGATAAAATCTTGTTTTTTACGTATTTTTACACACACACACACACACACACACACACACACACACACACACACACACACACACACACACACACACACACACACTCACTCACTCACACGCACATACGCACATACACACACACACACACACACACACACACACACACTCACTCACTCATTCCCACGCACATACGCATGCACGCACACACACACACGCACACGTACATACATTGTACACATAAATACACACGCACATACAAACACACACACATACAATACAAACACACACACACACACACACACACGCACACAACACACACACACGCGCACACACATACACACGCACACACACACACACACACACACACACACACACACACACACACACACATACACACCCCTCCGGTCGACATGAAATAATTTTCCTTTTTTTTTTTTAAACAAAATAAACAGGCAAAAAGGGAGACAGAAAGGTTGGGAGGGAAGGGAGGCTATCGGTATCGTTATCTGTAGGTCTATATCTGTCGTGAAACAATGTAATCAAGAAGTGTTTGTTGTTTGGTGTCCTTGGTTATGTTTGGATTTGTATTCAGGTATGGTCTTTTTTTTAATCTCCTGTACAATGCGTTGGACGGGTTGGTTGGCGTCAGGGGCGTACCCTTGGATTGTGTGCATGAATGCGCTGATACGAGTACTTAAATTTCTTTTGAGGAGTGTTCTGAGCTTACAGTTTTTTTGTGCTTTATATCTGCTTCTATGCTAGGTATATGGGTAGCGCAAACTATGTTAGACTTGAGAAGTTTCACAACATGGGAGATAATTCCTACGTGACTCTCAAAAGTTATGTCCTTTGTTTGATATTATGAAAATTCTCCCTGCTTCCCTCTTATTTCTTCGGTATTAATTTTCTTTTCCATTATTTTTTCCTGTTGAAGTTTTGTATATGTTTTGAAGCGGTTATGGCCCTGATAGAGCTCTAAGCACTGGGCTGTGGAGGGGGGGGGGGGGGCTTTTAAACGAAAATAACAATGATAACTATGTAATTTCTGATCAGAAATAAGACAGCGAGAGTCATTGGTCCGGTACAGAGGGGTAGTCACGGATGTACAGAGCTGAATGTACGTGACATGTTGACGTTTTGGACCTAAAGGAATGATCGGGTGTGCTGACTTTCTTTTTTTTTTTAATTATTTTTTTAGGATCATCGCACCCAGGGAAATTACCTTTGTACTCATCTTTATTCTTTTTTTTTTTTTTCTTTCTTTTTTTTTTTTTTGTCCCATTTTCTGCACCACCTGAATGGCCGCAGAAGCTGGCACACATTTTTACAATACAATGATGATGATGTCCACGAGGATGATAATCGTGATGCTATGGAGTTCCATCTAGGATTGAGATTGTGTGACAGGGCCATGGAGGTAAAAGTAAAGAGGAGTAAACACGCGCGCTGTGTGGCTCATAGCGCCAGCGGCCCCATTAGAAGGCCAGCAATGGCGGAAAATGTGGGGCAAACTGATGAGCTAGGGGAGTGGCTTTCAGCTGTGCGAACACACACCGGCTCAGTACACCGGTTATGTTTAGGTCAGTTGTACACACGCAGAGCAAACACAATCCTGTCTCTGGAGCATCTGTTTCCACAGTCTAGAACCTACGAATGTAATGATTATGGTATAGGCCTACTACTGACAATAGTGCAACACTGACAAAATAATGAGTCAGTCAAATGAGAATGAAAATTAGAACTAATACTAGTTATCAACTAATCTACATCACGGTTTGTCGTTATGGGAAAACAATAAGTAGGTGCCTGCCATAAAAACATATCAACATTAATTTTGTCTTAAATTCTCCACAGAGTAAAAGAAAAAAAAAACATAGTCTAGTCGAAAAAAACAAACAAAAAACGAAAAAAAAAACATCACGAAAACACTGAAAAACGAACACGAACAATGCTCTCTGTAAAATAGTCAGAGACAAAGAAAAGACAAAGCCTTCATTAAAGGTGAAATTAAGCGGCAAAATATCAATACCGTGACCCGAAAGATAGCATGCAAGGGCAGATCAGGAAAAGCACACACACACACATACATAAATACAGAGAGACAGACAGGCAAACAGACAGATAGACAGAGGCAGACAGAAGACAGAGACAGACAGACAAACAGAAAGATACAACAGTTTTCAGTATGACAGTTCATTGTACTCTGGCTGCTGCTCCTGGCTTCTTTTCATCAATGAAAATCCTCACAAATGAAGAAAAAGGATTGCTTTTGTGAGTTTGTGGCGTTGTGATGCCCGGTTCTTGTGAACAAAGCGCTCATTGTACAGCCGTCCGAGGTGAGTCAGAATAACATTGCAGAATAATTCGCAGATCTCCTTGATTATTTGTGTCACATGGTTGTCTTCCGTTTCTACACAGTGATGTCCCATGCAGTGGGCACCGAGACCAGCAAATGTTTTGCTTTGGCAAGCTTCCAGCACTTCCATGGTCACCAGTCGTGTAGTCACTGCCGACACGGATGCCACTGGTCCTTCCTTGGCACTGACTAGAAGTCGCCTGAGGGATCGATCGGCAGCTGTCACCACCCTGAGAGTGTCCTCACTGGCATACACCAGCCCGCCACGGTCCACTCTCTGTGTGAAAGTGGCTGCTTCGGTCGTCTGCTTTGATCTGCTCAGGAAACTGCTGCATTCCGAACACCGAATCCTCTGTGTCATCTTTCTGGTGATGAACCCAGCAATGTAATGCAGGACGTGGTCGTGATACACTCCTCGATTCGTCAGCATGTTGATGATCTGGGGACTCAGCGTCGGTGTTTGGTTGGCTGGCTTCCCTGGAGCAGTCTCGTCATGTAACGGCAATGGTGCGGCATCCTCAGAGGAAGACCCCACAAATAAAGTGTTGTTGACCTCTGGCAAGACAGCGCAGTTGGCTTTCTCTGAGGCTACCACACCATTCTTCTGAAGCAGAGCTCGAAGGGCCCACTTGAACTGCAGGGTGTTGGGGTTGTTGTTCCATCCACCTCTCCTTCTGATCTTACTGAAAAAGGTTTCCAGGTGATCCTGTGAAAGCCTGTAGGTGAGGAAAAACCGATAGTCTTCCGTGGAAAGCAGCTTTTGAGCAATGGCTGTCACCGAGTGGACAGTCACCAGAAACCCCAAAAACCCAGTTTTCCTCTTTCCGCTGACCAAAGGCCTGCCAAGAGCATCAGTCAAGGACTTGATGTAGCAGACAGCATCATCCACAGTTTTTGTTTTCGATGTGATGTTCACTTTATTGAGAGGACTCTTCAAACCCTTTGCAAGACAGTTGCTGGAGTTACAGAGATCGAACAAAGCATCAAACCATCTGATGAATCTAGTGGTTGCTTCACTTCCAGCAAACTGCGGAAGTTTCAGTTCCTCACGCAGGTAGTCTATGGCATTGGCCACTGATGAACTGAGGGTCTGGGCGGCCAGACTGACTTTCATTTTGTTGCGCTGGAAGTCGATGTGTTTGGCTCTCAGTTTGTTGGCAAGATACAGCATGTTTTCTGACTGGAGCTTGTAGAGTTCAACAATGTATTGCCATTTGATTTCTTCCTCTGGGCCAGACTTCACTATTTTCAAATCTGCTAGACAGTTGCGGACATTTTTGAGTAGGTGAGCAGCATCAAAAACAAAATAGATTCTTTTTTCTGGGTGATCTGGGTGGTTGAATGTTGGATCCATGCTGTTAAGATCAGAAACTTTGCAACCCAAACGCTGAGCAGTGGCCTGATTGGCATAGGCTCCATCGCAGACTACTGCTTGCACATTGAAGCCTGCTTCTGACATAAGAGAAATCCCATGCCTGATGATCTGGGCTTGTTGGCTGGCCGAAATCTTGTCTATCAAAAATATATCCGATGGGATGCTTGAAACTTTTTTTTAATCCAACGGCAAGCAAAACTAGGGCTTCTGATGCTAGTGTGTCGGCAGGAGCAGTTTGCAGGTAGCCATGGTTGACATAACCAGCGTATGCTTGCTCCTTTTTGTAGTAAACAACTTCCTTCCTTATGCTCATGGAGTCAAACATGATGGTCACATCCTTCATGTCTGGCTCTGACTCACATTTGCTTTTAAGGAAGTGGACAACGTCGGTTAAGAAACCAGGTTGAACGGAATGTGATGAAGCCCAACGCCTGATGGAGTTGGCATGTGGCAAATGGAGGTGTTTCCTCACAAAAGCATAAGCAGCAGCACTGTAGAAATGTAAAGTTACTGCAAAGGCCTTCAGATCGTCAGAATATACCTGAGCATTTTTCGGTCTGCCAAGGGCTTGTAATTCATTCTCAATGAGGGTGAATGACTCTGTGCTGAAATTCTCTTTCAACAGATTCACTTCCTCATCATGGAGGAGACGACGCTGTCGAAGTTTCTCAAGCAAGCTGGCGAGTTTGCAGTCTCTGCGCTTGACTTTCTTCCTTAAGATTTTTATATTTTTTCTTTTGTCTGACAGTTTTGACTGGGTTTCGGTCAACTTTTCTTTCGTGCGTTCAAGATCGACCGTTATGGATGGACAGCAATAGCTGTGTTCCTGCACGAAAACTTTTTCAGGGGGATGCTCGGTACTGGAAACGGTGGCGCTGGGGAGTTGTTTTCTCTTCTTTGGAGATGGACGCTTTCGCTCAGACTGTACCTGCTTGTGGACTGGATACTGGGGAAACACTGAAGGCACAGCTGAGCTTTTCAGGGTCTTGTAGTCCAATCCAAGACAGAAATCAGATGGCAGGAAATGTGCACTGCAAATTTTGTCAAACTTGGTTGGTTGCCATGGCTTTCCATCTGCTGTTTGTCTGCTGATACGACTGATCCACTGCTTCATTCGCTCAGGATCTTTCCCGGGAAAGCTAGAAATAAAATAACATCCGACGTCTAACAACATAAATGATTTTGTTGACTAGTACAATCATGTATAAATACACACGCAAACACATAATTGTGCAAGCACACAAACACACACATAATATATACACACATTACCTGACAAGCCTACTTCAGATCTATCTTCCCTCACGTACCCTCCGCTCTGCCTCCGATCCTCTTACTCTTCGCTTTCCACGCACTAAGCTCAATACCTATGGTCCACGAGCTTTCTCTGTTTCTGGTCCGCTCTTCTGGAACAAACTTCCTCTTTCAGTCCGTCAGAAACCTACTTTTGTCTCCTTCAAGTCCGCTCTCAAAACTCACCTTTTTTCCTCTGCATAAAATTCTGACCTCACTCAATCCCCTCTGCAGCCTGTCTCCACTCGGAGGGAAATCGCATTGTAATAATAGTTGTATTGAATGTGCTCTTCATAATATGCTTTTTATTATTTTTTTTCCATTGCTTTTATTCTTTCTACCCATTTATAGCTGTGTGCGTGTGTTGTGTGTGAGCGTGCGTGCGTGTGTGTGTGTGTGTGTGTGTGTGTGTGTGTGTGTGTGTGTGTGTGTGTGTGTGTGTGTGCGTTGTGTGTGTGCGTGCGTGTGTGTGCGTGTGTGCGCGTCTGTCTCAGCGCTTAGATTTGATTTTATCGAGATTTTGCGCTATATAAATAAAATATTGTATTGTATTGTACACACGCATATACATAAGAAATGGATATACACACACACACACACACACACACACTTCTCTCTCTTTTTCTCTCTCTCTCACACACAGAGTAATCAAGTTTTTCTTACCTATGAAATGAAAACGGAGTTCCTTTTGAACGCCTATTGTTGCAATTTACAACACAGCAGTTTTGCACCATGATTTTGGTGTTGAAAAAATCGCGAGTGATTAGATGCGCCGGGCAGAACACGTGCTCGGTCTCTGTGTTATCTCAAAGAGAAAGTACAGTGTAGCGCGGCGCGCAGTGTCAGCGTTGCCCCACAAAACATGTCTGCTGGCTGGCTCTAGTAGGGCCGCGGAAAGTCACGTGGTGGAGAGTCTATTTTATTTATACGTCTATGGACAGGGCTGTACTCTAGGCTTACTCTCATAATATATCCTGGCGTCAAGCAGGCCCGAGAGTTACAGACACCTGCGGTGCTGGTCAGAAGATTTGAGCAACACCCTCAATAACGCATCCGTGAAGTGGATGAGACTCGACTGTGTGGTCCCAGTCTTCCCAATGAGCCCATAGCACGTCCAACTCTGGGTAGGAGCCGGTTCATCATCATTATCAGGTGCCCTGCCGCATGGCGTTGGCGACCATGGACTTCCGTCTATCTCTATCTCTCGTTGCCCCCAGCATCTCCCCCACCCTCCTCATCCCCAGCCACTCTGCAAGTCCGTCCAGCATTCTCTCCCTGGGTCTACCTGGTGCTCTCTTTCCCTCCAGCTTTCCCGCTGTGACCAGGTGCTCCAAATCCCCCTTCCTCATAAAATGGCCTATAAATGTTGCTTGTCTTTTCTTA
>JAPXFY010000027.1:11039201-11049201 GCA_030674185.1 Monoplex corrugatus | reverse complement strand
TCCTTCAACTCCTGTATGATCATGTCTCTTTTTTCCTTCCCTTTGGCTTTGGACCACCACTGCATTTTTGTTGCTCCCAGTCCCTGTCTGTTGGTTTGCGTGTGTCCAATTATTTCTTTGATGCTGAGGTTTCTCTTGGCATTGTTTACAGCCTCTTGGACTTTCCACTTTCTGCCAGTTCTCAGCTTTGGATGAACTGCTCTCACGATATTGTCCTCCGATTCCTCCAGCATGCTCAACAGTCTTGCTTTTCCAACTTTGTATTCCTCCACTATGGATTTCAGAGGTAGCTTCAGCATTGCTTGACGACAGTAGAATGCAACATCAGTGAGACCAGGTGGGACACCGAGCCATTTTCTTGTGTATTTGTTGATTTTGGCTTCCATTGCTTCGACTGTGCTGGTGCAAATGTCATAGATTAGCAGTGGCCACAGCAGCTTTGGTATCAGCATGAACTGTAGACACCAGACTTTGTATTTGCCTGGCAGTCCGCAGTTATCTATTTTCTTCAGGCCTTCTTCTGCTGTTTGCTTGGTTTCACATCCCCTTTGTGTGTCTTTCAGGGAGTCATCATACCATCTTCCGAGACTTTTTACTGGCTCTTCTGTGACAGTGGGGATGGCTTGGTTGGCTACCATGAATTTGACTGAATCTGCCACTTTTCCTTTTCGCAGTGAGAGACTTCGGGATTTCTTAGGTTTGAACCTCATTCTTGAAGAGGCCACCAGCTCATCCAGCTGCTTTAAGATTTGGTGTGTCTCTTCCTCATCCGTGGACAAGACTGTTGTGTCATCCATGAAAGCTTTCAGAGGAGGCATCTGGTATCCATCTCCCAGATTCACTGGACCTGAACTCTTCATTGCAGCTTTCAAGATGACTTCCATTGCCAACACGAACAGTATGGGAGAGATTGCACAGCCCATTGCAATGCCCACCTCTAGGTCTATCCAGTCCGTGGTGTATTCTTTGGTAGAGAACCGCATTGAGAACCCTTGGAAATACTTCCTCAGCATTGTTCGGATGTTTTCTGGGATGTGATACATTTCAAGAGCCAGCTGGATCATATCGTGTGGAACTGATCCATATGCATTCGCCAGATCAAGCCAAACTACGTCAATGTCTCTCTTCTCTGTTCTTGCTTTTTGGATGGCATCCCAAATCAACGTGGCATGTTCCAAGCATCCAGGCATTCCTGGTATGCCTCCCTTTTGGACTGACATATCCAGATACTTGTTTTCAGTCAGGTATTTTGTCAATCTTGCTGCCATAACAGAGAAGAAGATTTTCCCCTCGACGTTCAGAAGTGATATTGGCCTGAACTGATTGATGCTGCTGGAGTTCTGCTCCTTCGGAATGTACACTCCTTCAGCTCTCATCCATTGGTCGCTGATCTTCTGGTTCCTCCATGCTGATCGAATCATCTTGTGGAGCCACTCGAGCACTTTTGGGCATTTCTTGTAGAGCAGGTATGGTATTCCGTTTGGTCCAGGTGCTGACTTGGCTCTGGCTTTCTTTACTACGTTCTTCACTTCCTCCAGTGTTGGTGGTTTGTTATTGAATTTTCCTTCTGGCGCTGCAGGCCAAACCAGATTTTGGATTTCAAGTGGTGCCTCGCGCTGAGAATCGGAATATGTTTCCCTGAGATGCTGCTCTAGGGTTTCCTTGCCCACTGTGAGAGTCCCTGATTTGGGTTGTTCAAACAGCTTTCTTGCAAAGTCAAAGGGATCTTTGAAGAAACGATCTTGAGTCTTCTTCTTTTTGCTCTTTCTTCGCCTTGCTGATTCCACTTTGCTGAGAGCATTGTGTTTGGCCTTCAGATCTTTCCAGAGTTCCAGGAGCCCTTGCTTCTCGAATTCTGAGGCAGTTTTCATTCGCTTTTTAAGCTTCCTTTTCTCCCTCCGGATGCTCTCCATCTGTTGCTGTCTTCTGGATTTCTGGGGAGGCGTTTTTGTCTTTGGCTGCTTCACTCCATAAGTGTCCCTGCAGATAGAGTATATGATGTCTCCGTATGTGTCAAGTTTGTGTTCCAGCGTACTGTTCCCTATTAGCGCATTCAGCTTAAGGACAAGTTCCTCATCTAATTTCTCCCATTGTTCTTTTGCACCGGCAGGCGGCAAATTGAGTTTTCCACGTTTGGCGTTAAGAGCTTGTGCAAAATCCGCATCAGAACCGTCAGCGTGGATGTCCTTGGCACTATGGTTTAATTCCTGGCCTTGGTCATCCAACGTCTCACCTGCTATCGCAGTGCGCTGCTGCTGGTTCGTATGTGTCTTCAAACAGCCCATTTTTGTCCTGTGGATCTTCATGCCGCGTTTGGTGGTGAATCTCCTTCCACACGCACACGGAAATTCCAACTGGTCAAGTTAGTTTGTGTGACCCAGTGTGACCCTAGGAATATACTCCCTATGTTAGTGTGTGGCCCCAGTCCCAGTGTGACCCTAGGAATATACTCCCCAAGTTAGTGTGTGTGGCCCCAGTGTGACCCTAGGAATATACTCCCCAAGTTAGTGTGTGTGGCCCCAATGTGACCCTAGGAATATACTCCCCAAGTTAGTGTGTGTGGCCCCAGTGTGACCCTAGGAATATACTCCCCAAGTTAGAGCGTGGCCCAGTGACATACATACAAACTTACAGACAGACAGACATGCATACAGACATATAGCCAGACATTCATAATAGAGACAGACAGACAGACGTACAGGCAGGCAGGCAGACAGACATACATACATACAGACAGACAGACATATACATACAGATATTCATACATACAGACAAATAGACATCCATACGTGCATACAGACAGACATACATACATAATACAGACAGACAGATATACATACATATATACAGACAAATAGACAGACATATATACATACATGCATACATACATACATACAGACAGACAGACAGACAGACATAAATACAGACAGACATAATACAGACAGACAGACAGACGTAATACAGACAGACTGACAGACAGACAGACATAATACAGACAGACTGACAGACAGACAGACGTACAGACAGACAGACAGACAGACAGACATACATACAGACATGCATACGGACAGACAGACAGTCAGATAGATAGACAGACATGCAGACAGACATACCGACATACAAACAGACATACGTGATACATACAGACAGACATACAGACAGACATACAGACAGACAGACAACAGTCATGATCAGGAATGCAGGAGGCCCTGAAAGCCAAGCCACGTTTTTGTGTCCCTGGTAGCTCAGTTGGTTCAAGCATCACGCCCGTAACTCAAGGGTCGGGGATTCAAACCTCAGACCTACCACACCACGTTTTTCCCCTTACCGACAACATGATGGCCGTGATCTTATATGTCCATTATGTAGAAAAGCAAGAAAAAATGAAATTCATGTCGTGTTTTACTGTCCAGTACTAAGCAGTCATGGAGATAAACTGATCCCCAGAAAATATATAAATAACCTTCATTGTTTAGACTGAGCTTGCTTATGACATCCGCACACACACTCGCACTCGCACACACACAAACACATACACACGTATACACACACAAAACCACTCGCACGTACGCACCCGCACACACACACACACACACACACACACACACACACACACACACACACACACACACACACACACACTCGCGCACACACTCACACCACACACACACGCATACACAAACACACTCGCACGCATTCACACATACACACGTACACACACACACACACACACACACACACACACAAACACACACACACAAGCACAAACACACACATTCGCGAGCGTGCACACACACACACTCGCGCATTTAATCACATCACACACACACGCGCATACGCACACACTCACGCGCGCGCGCGCGCACACACACACACACGCACAAGAAGACAAGTATTGTAAAAACCACCGCCTAAAATATTTTTAGACAACAGGACTTCCACTGAGTGGAGCCCTTCCCTGTCAACAACAAGTTTGGTCCAGAGAAAATCGTGATAAGATAGTACTTGTGAAATCTTGTGAAGCAAAACGGAAATGAAAAGTGATATTTATACTGCCTACTCATTCTGACGTAATGCTGTGGGAATTGTAAGAACCTGTCATTTTTATCACTTGGCTTACAGTCCAATATACACGTAGCTAGTGTAGCAACGAAGGTATGCCACTCTTGTCTGTTCTGGGCATGCCTCTCTGTGCTACCCAAGGCGTATTTCAGATCGTGAGTTCTCTCCCTGTTCGTCACAAAGTCTGGCCGGGTCTGGATTTTTGAAATAATGGAGTTTGCGTTTGTTTGTCAATAGGTTTGTATATACACACATTCCGAGCTCGGAGACGTCACGATCTTGAGAAATTGAAATTGAATTCTACACATATGCATGAAATGAATAAAACAAATGTGTCCTCCCACCACGAAATCAGTCTTAACTAGCATTTTGGGCATTTTGAGATATACATATCACTGGAAAGTGTACATTCTGCTGATTATTTTGGTACTTGAATAAAGCTTGTCCTCAAAAAAAAATGTAGAAGTTATGTATGTTTAAAGTCATTTAGTTACATGACGGCCATTTTGAGAAAACGGCCTCTAAAGTTTTTGTGTGCTCTCCTATACATTTTCCTTAAATTCCTTTATTTGGTGGCTTTGATCCAGTTTGTTTCTAATTTTTGCTGTCATTATCTGAAAGGTGCACCAAAGAGCTTTCCGTCAGTACATTACATGTGCAGGTACTGCACAGGTTACGGTTTATAACGAGAAACAAAAATAGGTACTTCTGGTAGGAAATTGCGTTCTTTCTGCTGCGGTCAGTGCATTAAAATACCATTTTAAATTGATTGATAATATTTCTTCAAGAAAAAAATTCTGTGGGGGATAGATTATAGTCTACAGAAATCAATTTTGAGAAAAAGTCAAAACACCCCAGACAGACCCTCAGTCACCTTTTCAGCTCCTTGTGCTGTTTGACTGACTGTGATTTAAGACTGATTTCGTGGTGGGAGGTCACAAATGTTTGAAAAGAAGAAGTCTTACTGGGTCCTCTCTTGTGTCTTCTCCTAGTGTCCAGTGACGGGCAGTGCGGGTGATGTTAAGCTGTTTTCTTCGGATGGTGCGCCCCATCGGTCTCTATCATCTTTTCATGATGGTGGTGTACGTCCTTATTCTCTCGGTTGTTGCATGGGGCGAGCAGTTGTTGGATGGGGATTGTACTGGGCCAGAAGATTCGCGTGAATTTTTAAAGGTTATGAGTCCTTGAATGTTATATAGAACCAATCCTGTTATACGGATGTGAAGCGTGGACAGTCAGAAAGCAAAGCCAGAGCAAGATTGAGGCAGCCGAGATGTGGTTTCTAAGAAGAATGTTGACAGTTCCATGGACAGCAAAGAAAACAAACGAGACAGTCTTGATGAAGGCAGACACAAGTAGATGACTCATAAAGAAGATTAGGAAAAGACAAGCAACATTTATAGGCCATTTTATGCGGAAGGGGGATTTGGAGCACCTGGTCACAACGGAAAAGCTGGAGGGAAAGAGAGCACCAGGTAGACCCAGGGAGAAAATGCTGGACGGACTTGCAGAGTGGCTTGGGACGAGGAGGGTGGGGGAGATGCTAGGGGCAACGAGAGATAGAGACAGATGGAAGTCCATGATCGCCAACGCCATGCGGCAGGGTACCTGATGATGATGATGATTTGTGTGGAAAATCGATAGCTTGGTAATGTTGCTTTCTGTCGTCCTCCATCCAGCGTTTGGGGCAGGTAGAAAGGACACCGGGCTGATTCAGTCTCTGCTTGATACTGATGCTGTACTACAGGGACCTCTGATCATCATCATCATGTGCCCTGCCGCGTGGCGTTGGCGATCATGGCCCTCCATATGCATCTATCCCCCGTCGCCGCAACCACATCTTTCACCCTCTCTGTCCTGTCACCCTGCAAGTCCGTCCAATATTTTCTTCCCGGTTCTACCTGGTGTTCTCATTCCCTCAAGCTTTCCTCCACATATCGTTCAGAATTTTGATAGTGTTTTTGATAATTGAACAGATAATATTTTACTTGATCTTTGGTAAAAGAACGGACAGTCAAGAGCTGTTTATTAACCAGCACCCACATCTCCTAAAGATTTTGTAAATCATGCCACTTTTCAGTGACTTATGAAAACACCCAAACATTCAGTACCCCAACCCCATTTGTCCCCCTCCCCCTCCCCCTCCCTCTTCCGTCGAACATTCAGTACTCCGTCCCCTTTTGTCCCCCTCCCCCCCCCCCCCGAAAACTTGTGCTGAGGTAAGTTACCCAAGATGGAATATGCGGACTGTGTGGTAACATAACCCACCGAAGACCAAATGTGCAACGATAAAACGTCTTCACCATTAAGCCAATGAAACATAAACCATGACAAAGGCGTAACAGACCCTTTCAAGCACACACACGCACTCAAGAAACAAAACAAAAAAGTAAAACAAGATAGTTAAGCACTCTAACAAGAGTCTGTCTGTCTGTGTCTCTGTCTGTCTGTCTCTCTGTCTGTCTGTCTCTGTCTGTCTGTCTCTGTCTATCTGTCTCTGTCTCTGTCTTGTCTATCTCTATGTCTGTCTCTCTGTCTCTGTCTTGACTATCTCTGTCTGTCTGTCTCTGTCTGTCTGTCTCTCTCTCTGTCTCTGTCTCTCTGTCTCTGTCTTGTCTATCTCTCTGTCTGTCTGTCTCTGTCTTGACTATCTCTATCTGTCTCTCTGTCTATATGTCTGTTTCTCTCTCTCTCTCTCTCTCTGTATACACACAAACACACACCACACACACACACACACACACACACACACACACACACACACACACACACACACACACACACACACACACACACACACACACACGTGTTTTGTATTATGTATTCGAAAATGATTACTTCAAAACAAGTTGAAGACAAGCGGCCAGCCTAGGACGTGTGAAGAACCATGTTGGTACCATGGACTGGACAGGGGGGTTTCTGTCCCCATCGCTACTTCCTAAGTGGTGGTCTGGGTGCTAGTCCTTTGCTTGAGAGTTTTACCCTTTGACTCTGGCACTCTGTCCACTAGCATCCTGCACTGTCGGCCAAAAAAGTTAATCCTTTGATTCTCTCACACCCTAGCCCCCAGCTTCCTGCTGGAAGCAACAGAGATATGCAAAAGACTACACAATCAATAATGTGATGACAGATGTCTGACGAAATCAACAAATATTATGACGCATTTCCACACAATTCCATGACATACCGTGGATGACGAAGGATAAAGATTACGCAATCAATATTGTGATGACAGATGTCTGACGAAATTCTGTTGGGACAAAAAATCCACTTCCATAGGTAAACGGAAATACACACGCAGAAACATATGGACAGCACTGCATTTTTGCCATATGCTCTTGCGGGTGAGAGCAGCCTGGATTTGATTTGGTAGATCCATTGTGAGAAAACAAAAGTTACGAAGAGAAAACTAAAACGAAAACAGTACAATCCTCCCCCCCCCCCCCCCCCCCCACCCGACATACTGACATGGTGTTACGAATGAACATAACAGGTTAGATGATAAGCGAGTCAGAAAGGTTCGTATCATCATCATGTGCCCTGCCGCATGGCGTTGGCGATCACGGCCCTCCATATGTATCTATCCCTTGTTGCCGCAAGCACATCTTCCACCCTCTCTGTCCTCAGCCACCCTGCAAGTCCGTCCACGGCTGCATTTTCCCAGCCATTCTGACACCCTTTAGTTGGTACCTTTCTGTCAGCCAGCATCGCTTGGAAGTGGTATTTTTAGCCAGGTAGGTTTGACCAAAATCCATCTCTGAAGCGCGTCTTGTGCTACAGCAATACTGACAAAGAAGGAATCTGAGTGCGGTTTTCTGTATGTTTTGTGAATTTGTGTAATGATCGAGAATTTTTTCATCACTTTACCTGGATGCATTCAGTGCTGTGAATACTCATTGTTCTGAAGAAGTGATCATTACTTTGATGCATCACCTTGTCTTTGAGTTTTAGTAGAAATTACTAATGTGATGATTGACTCATATCTCCAGGTGGTTGTTGTTTGTTCAGTATAAAGTGAGATTATTTTCGTAGTAGTGGGTAGAACCAAAAAGTGCGCCAACTGAAGGGGAAAAGTGCACGCTATTGATAACCAGCAGGGCAGAACCAAAAAGTTCGCCAACTGAAGGGGAAAAGTGCACGCTATTGATAACCAGCAGGGCAGAACGATCTTAGATGTCTGTGGGGCCAACTAAAGAATCTCGGATTTGTGCGCCGTGCGTCCAACATTTTCTCCTTGGGTCTAACCTGGTGCTCTCTTTCCCTCCACCTTTCCTGTTGTGAGCAGGTGCTCTAATTCCCCTTTCCTCATAAAATGGCCTATAAACGTTGCCTGCCTTTTCCTAATCTCTCTTATCAATGATTTTTTGTGTCTGTCTCCATCCAGACTGTCTAGTTCGTTTTCTTTGCTGTCCATTGAACTCTCAACATTCTTCTTAGAAACCACATCTCAGCTGCCACAATCTTGTTCTGACTTTGCTTGTTGATTGTCCACGCCTTACAACCGTATAACATTATCAGTTCTATACAACATTCAAGAACTCTCTTTCGGATGTTAATTAATAGGCATTTGTTGGTAAGAATGCTTGTCATATTCTTGAATGGTGTTTTGGCTTGGCCGATTCTGCTGGCTATTTCTGATGTGCATCTGCCATCTGGTGAGATGATCGTTCACAGATAGTTAAACTTATCAACCTGTCTCAAAGTTGTGCCGTTTGCTGTTATTTTGCATGAGGGGTTTCATGTTTTTTTTTTACTGATTACCATGACTTCAGTCATTTTGCTAATTAGCTCCAACCCTTTACTCTTGCTTTCTCTTTCTAGTACATGTATATTCACAATGTTTTGTAGGTCCCTTTCACTTTCTGCAATTAGCATGGTGTCATCTGCGTATCGAATGTTGTTTATCATTTTCCTCCAACCTTTAACCCAGGGTCTTCCTCTAGGTCTCTCATGATGGTTTTGCTGTATATGTAAAGTGAAAACAGATCTGGTGACAGAACACAACCTTGCCTGCCTCCTCTTTTCATATTTTGGAAAGAGCTTATATCGTTTTCTATTCTCATTACAGCTGTTTGTTCCCAATGCATATTTCTGATTATTCGTAGATCTTGTCCATCAATATTGAGTCTTTCTATTTGGTTGATCAATTCTTCATGTCTTACCCAATCGAAAGCCTTGGTATAATCAACAAAGCATAAAAACAAATCCTTATTCAACTCGACTGACCTCTCTATGATAGTTCTTAGGGTGTATGTGGCATTAATAGATCCCGCATTTTGATATTTCTCTTACAGATGAAAAAATATGCCAGTCCGTTTTAAAATGAACAGGATCCTTTTATCAAAAAGAGTACCTAACTTTCAGGCACAAATCTAAACTTGTTTTCTCAATTCCAACAGCATTCGTCACATCAAGGATCAGTAAGTATCCCGAACGTCTACAAGATAACGACCTTGGCTATGCTACCAAAAACTGAAACTAAGTTATGACGAAGAATAAAGACTACACAATCAATAATGTGATGACAGATGTCTGACGAAATCAACAAATATTATGACGCATTTCCACACAATTCCATGACATACCGTGGATGACGAAGGATAAAGATTACGCAATCAATATTGTGATGACAGATGTCTGACGAAATCAACAAATATTATGACGCATTTCCACACAGTTCCATGACATACCGTGGATGACGAAGGATAAAGAATACGCAATCAATATTGTGATGACAGATTTCTGACGAAATCAACAAATATTATGACACGCATTTCCACACAGTTCCATGACATACCGTGGATCGACAACGCTGAGGTTAATTTTCATAAAAATAGCAAGACAGACAGAAAGGGAGAAGAGAAAGATAGAGAGGAACAAACACACGAGGAATTTGGAGTTTGTTAAGGAAGGATTCTTCGCACCGGGACAATTCCAA
>JAPXFY010000027.1:11029201-11034201 GCA_030674185.1 Monoplex corrugatus | reverse complement strand
ACAAGACAGACGCAAATTTTCGGCCAACTGGCCTTTGTCATGGCCTTTGTTAAGCGTGAATGTAAGATCACAAACAAACACCAAATACAAAATTGGGAGAAAAAGACTGAAACTTCCCTGCTGCTTCGTCCATTTGGCCAAAAAGTTGCGCCTGTCTTGTCTTGTTGTGTTAGATACGATCTACGAGTTCTGATTCAATTTTCATGTTTTTCTGGTTCCTATTCAGGAAATCCGTAAAAAAGGCATCATTTGAAAGAAATCAGTCAAAACGTTGCATTACTGTTAACACGTGGTTTGAACAATTTCGTTGTCTGTTGGATAAAAAAAAAGTTGTGCAAGACACTGAGTAAAATAATCAAGTGAACGAGGAAACAGATGGCTATCTTAATCGTCCTATTTCAGTGGATGAAGTTGTGTCCGCCATGCGTAAACTGAAGAATAATAAAGCTGCAGGTCCTGATCTTAATACTAGTGTTTTTTTTAAAATGGAACAGAAGATATGATTCAGTTTTTTCTTGAAACTATTTAATAAACTTTGTGATGATGGCATGTTTCCAGAAAGTTGGTCAGAATCAATAATTTTACCATTATTTAAGAAAGGGGACGCCAGTAATCCAAATGATTATAGAGGAATTTCTCTCTGTAATATAAGTAGTAAATTACATAGCACCATTATCAATAAGAGGTTACAGGAATAGGTTGCAATTAATGACATTACAGGAGATCATCAAGCTGGCTTTAAGAAGGGATATTCTACAGTCGATCATATGTTTACTCTCCTTTCATTTATTCAGAGACAGTTTTCTTGTAATAGAAAAATATATGTTGTTTTTATCGGTTTTGAAAAAGTATTTGATTTTACTAATAGAAATTTGCTTTGGCCAATTTTGTTGAAGAACGGTGTAAATGGTAAATTGTTTCAACGTATAAAGGCAATGTATCAAAAAGTTAAATGTCCAATCCGCTGTGGGCTTCATTTTACAGAATATTTTCAGTATACAACTGGAGTTAAACAAGGAGATGTTTGTAGCCCTGTGTCATTGAGATGTTTGTAGCTCTGTATTATTTTCTGTTTATTAACGAGTTTGCTCTGGAGGTTATCAGCAATGGGCGTCATGGGGCCAAATTTCCACAAGATTTATCAGAATTGTTTATTCTTTTGTTGGCAGATGATGTGCTGTTGTATCTGAAACGGTTATAGGTTTGCAGAGGCAGGCAAATGCTCTACACAGAGCAGCTGCTTTTCTGCATCTTAAGGTAAATTTGAATAAAAGTAATGTTGTCGTGTTTAGAAAAGGAGGACATTTAGCTGCTAGAGAGAGATGGGTGTACAATGATGTAGTTATGCCTGTTGTAAATGTATATAAATACCTGGGAATTTATTTTTCTACACGTTTGAGTTTTACTCTGGCTTATAAAGATATTCGTAGCAGTGCATAAAATGCATTGTTACGTGTGATGAAAAGATTGAATATATTGAATGATGATTCATTTGATTTATTTGTCAAAATATTTGATTCACAAATACAGCCAATTTTGCCGTATGGAGCAGAAATTTGGGGATTAGATAAGGCAGTTATGCATTGTGAAGCTGTACACACGGCTGCATTTTCCCAGCCATTCTGACACCCTTTAGTTGGTACCTTTCTGTCAGCCAGCATCGCTTGGAAGTGGTATTTTTAGCCAGGCAGGTTTGACCAAAATCCATCTCTGAAGCGCGTCTTGTGCTACAGCAATACTGACAAAGAAGGAATCTGAGTGCGGTTTTCTGTATGTTTTGTGAATTTGTGTAATGATCGAGAATTTTTTCATCACTTTACCTGGATGCATTCAGTGCTGTGAATACTCATTGTTCTGAAGAAGTGATCATTCCTTTGATGCATCACCTTGTCTTTGAGTTTTAGTAGAAATTACTAATGTGATGATTGACTCATATCTCCAGGTGGTTGTTGTTTGTTCAGTATAAAGTGAGATTATTTTCGTAGTAGTGGCGTAAGTATAGTGCAAGTTACAATCTTCACACGTTTTTGTCCTTTTTGGCATGGTCAGATTCGTGATCTTCAGTGCTTTAAACTTTCTCAAATTTCTAAAAATCGCAGTTCGTTCTCTGTTTTCACTCTTTTCTGGAGGCTTGAATTTGGCTGAAATCAGGTGTTAGCTGTTGCCCGGCCGAAGCACGCCACCGGCTGTGGGTGAACTAGGCCATGTGCATGGGCGCGCTGCACTTGTGTGTGTGTGTGTGTGTGTGTGTGTGTGCGCGCGCGCGCGTGTGTGTGTGTGCATGTGTGTATGTGTGTGTGTATGTGTGGTGTGCGTGTGTGTGTGTGTGTGTGTGCGTGTCTGTGTGTGTGTGTGCATGTGTGTATGTGTGTGTGCGTGTGTGTGTGTGTGCGTGTGTGTGTGTGTGCGTGTCTGTGTGTGTGTGTATGTGTGTGTGCGTGTCTGTGTGTGTGTGTGTGTATGTGTGTGTGCGTGTGTGTGTGTGTGTGCGTGTCTCTGTGTGTGCGTGTCTGTGTGTGTGTGTGTGTGTGTTCGCGCAAGGAACGCATATCTCTCTCTCTCTCTCTCTCTCTCTCTCTCTCTCTCTCTCTCCCCTCCCACTATTGCATGCATTTGTGTGTGTGTGTGTGTGTGTGTGTGTGTGTGTGTGTGTGTGTGTGTGTGTGTGTGTGTGTGTGTGTGTGTGTGTGTGTGTGTGTGTGTGACTGCTGCGTTCTTTCAAGATTTTTAGAGGGACTGAATGTAGAAAATGATTGAGATCAGCACCAAGTACTGGAACCTAGGTCAATCTGTAGGTCTAAACGAGTACTTCCATGCGCGCCTGTGCTGAAAGGGGTGTGGAGAGAGGAAGGGAAGGGGAAAGATGCACGCTATTGATAACCAGCAGGGCAGAACCAAAAAGTGCGCCAACTGAAGGGGAAAGGAGCACGCTATTGATAACCAGCAGGGCAGAACCAAAAAGTGCGCCAACTGAAGGGGAAAGGTGCACGCTATTGATAACCAGCAGGGCAGAACCAAAAGGTGCGCCAACTGAAGGGGAAAAGTGCACGCTATTGATAAACAGCAGGGCAGAAAAATCTTAGATGTCATTGGGAGGCCAACTAAAGAATCTCGGATTTGTGCGCCGTGTACACAGTATTCTCCATAATGTGTGGTTTTTTGGAGTGTGGAACATTTTCTGATCAATACCTGTGAGTAGGGGAGAGCGGGGCTGGAAGTAACAGGGGCTGGAAGTAACAAGTCAAATTATTCATCCCTGTTAAAGGGTAGCAAGTTCAACTGATGTGATTATTTCCCTTCCATACCTATCTTCCACTGAAGAACGAATGGCGGCCTCAGAGCAACAAATCTTGATGCTGTACACGATTTTTCACATTTGAGCAAGGTAAGTAATTTTCGTCAAGCCTCATTCATTTCGTTATAACTCTATTATTTTAAGGAAATATTTCGTAAAATATACTAACAACGAAAACTTGTTGCTTTGTGGAAGGAATGATTCAGTCAGAATGCGTGAAGTTTGGCGCGTTGTTGAGTGCCACATGGCGGGAAGGACGTAGGGTGGTGTGGGGCTGGTTGAAACAAAACAGATGGGGCTAGTTGTAACAGTGTTACAACCAGCCCCGCCTGAAAACTCATCCACAATTCGTTTATACACTCTTAATGGTCCGTGTTAAATCATGCTTGTGTGAAAATTATTGTCTGAATATCCTAGTATGATGTGTGCGCATGTGTGGTTGTATCAGCAAATGAACGCGCACGTGTGTGTGTGTGTGTGTGTGTGTGTGTGTGTGTGTGTGTGTGTGTGTGTGTGTGTGTGTGTGTTGTGTGTGTGTGTGTGTGTGTGTGTGTGTGTGTGTGTGTGTGTGTGTGTGTGAATACTTTCGTAACTTGGTGCGGCACCGTGTGTGTGTGTGTGTGTGTGTGTGTGTGTGTGTGTGTGTGTGTGTGTGTGTGTGTGTGTGTGCGTGTGTGTGTGCGTGTGTGTATGTGCAAGTGTGTCAGAATACTCAGCATTTCTATTAGTAATCTTTCTAAGACACATGTTAATATGTGTTTCAGAATGGTTCGACATTACCAGCGCAAGACCTCCCGTGGCACCACGCCCCCTGATGTGATCCAGAAAGCTGTGGACGAGGCCATGACCAGTGGCAGAAGTGTAAGGGCTGTGGCTGAGCAGTACAACTTGTGCCATGTCACCCTGAGCCGTTACATTAAAAAAACACAGAACCTGTCTTCAACATCAGATTCTGAACAACTATCAGCATCAATGAATGAGAACACCTTGCACTATGGATACAAAAACAGACAGGTATTTGATGATCAACAAGAGGCTGAACTAGAAAAGTATATTAAGCAAGCAGCTGATATCTACTTCGGTCTCACTCCAAGAGACGTGCGCCAACTTGCCTACCAGTGTGCAGTCAGATATGCAATTAACATTCCAGACTCCTGGAAGGAGAAGGAGATGGCTGGAACGGATTGGTTCTCGTCCTTTCTGAAGCGCCACCCCAGACTTTCGATCAGAAAACCTGAAGCAACAAGTCTTTCCAGGGCAACAGCTTTTAATCGGGCTAATGTTGCATCATTCTTTGACAAACTGGCATCTGTAATGGACAGACATCGATTTCAGCCTTCCGATATCTGGAACGTGGATGAGACTGCGGCAACAACTGTTCAAAAGCCTCGGAACATTGTTGCTGCTAAAGGAATGAAGCAAACAGGAGCTGTCACATCTGCAGAACGGGGGCAGCTCATAACAATGTGTGTTGCTGTGAGTGCCGCGGGAAACTCTGTCCCCCCATTTATGATATTCCCCAGGAAGAATTTCAAAGAACATTTCATACGAGATGGTCCACCGGGTAGCCTAGGGGCAGCCCATCCATCTGGCTGGATGACAACACAAAATTTCCTCTTGTTCATGCAGCATTTCATAAAGCATGTGAGACCATCCAAAGAGAAGCCCGTCCTCCTTCTGCTGGACAACCATGACTCACACCTGG
>JAPXFY010000027.1:11001701-11011701 GCA_030674185.1 Monoplex corrugatus | reverse complement strand
CACATGACAGTCACACTGTAAGCCAAACAATAACAATACAGCCTTTTTAGCTGTCAATGTGTTAAAGTCAAACAATAACAATACAGCCTCTTTAGCTGTCAATGTGTTAAAGTCAAACAATAACAATACAGCCTTTATAGCTGTCAATGTGTTAAAGTCAAACAATAACAATACAGCCTTTATAGCTGTCAATGTGTTAAAGTCAAACAATAACAATACAGCCTCTTTTGCTGTCAATGTGTTAAAGTCAAACAATAACAATACAGCCTTTATAGCTGTCAATGTGTTAAAGTCAAACAATAACAATACAGCCTTTATAGCTGTCAATGTGTTAAAGTCAAACAAACAATTAAGTCAATACAGCCTTTATAGCTGTCAATGTGTTAAAGTCAAACAATAACAATACAGCCTTTATAGCTGTCAAATCTGTTAAAGTCAAACAATAACCTTTTTAGCTGTCAAATCTGTTAAACAATAGCAATGCAGTCTTTTTAGCTGTCAAATCTGTTAAAGTCAAACAATAACAATACAGCCTTTATAGCTGTCAAATCTGTTAAAGTCAAACAATAACCTTTTCAGCTGTCAAATCTGTTAAAGTCAAACAATAACCTTTTTAGCTGTCAAATCTGTTAAACAATAACAATACAGCCTTTTTAGCTGTCAAATCTGTTAAAGTCAAACAATAACAATACAGCCTTTTTAGCTGTCAAATCTGTTAAAGTCAAACAATATCAATACAGCCTTTTTAGCTGTCAAATCTGTTAAAGTCAAACAATAACAATACAGCCTTTTTAGCAGTCAAATTTGTTAAAGTCAAACAATAATCTTTTTAGCTGTCAAATCTGTTAAAGTCAAACAATAGCAATACAGCTTTTTTAGCTGTCAAATCTGTTAAAGTCAAACAATATCAATACAGCCTTTTTAGCTGTCAAATCTGTTAAAGTTAACCAATAACAATGCAGCCTTTTTAGCTGTCAAATCTGTTAAAGTCAAACAATAACATTTTTAGCTGTCAAATCTGTTAAAGTCAAACAATAACCATGCAACCTTTTTAGCTGTCAAATCTGTTAAAGTCAAATAATACCAATACAGCCTTTTTAGTTATCAAATCAACAGTAATGCAGGATTTTAGCTATCAATCAAATCTGTAAATGTCAAACAATAACAATGCAGCCTGTTTAGCCATTCAATATGTTATCTTTTCAAAGGGAAATGAAAAAGCATGTGGTTTTGCCTACAGATATTAAAAGGAATATGCACGTGCGCACGACCCACGTATGGACACACGCTTTCATACACATCCACACACACACTCACCACCGACAGGTAAACGATATTTAACATTTTGTTAACATCTGTACGAACATTAACCGATCAAAATATGGAATAGCACAGCGCTTCTGCTGATATGTTTGAATAACAATCTACCGTTTAATAATAAAAATTTCAAATTATTCGTCAAATGATGCAACATATAAATTGCTGATCAAGCTTGAAGTTTCTTAATTTCAAAGTTGGGAGACGACTTCTGACAGGAAAGGAAAAATATTATCGTCATCAGCTCTCAATATGGACTAACTGTGTATTTATGTCTGCTTCATGAGAATACTGCAAAAGCATGTCAAGCTTGTTCATCTGCTTCTTGAGAATACTGCAAAAGCATGTCAAGCTTGTTCGTCTGCTTCATGAATACTGCAAAAGTTTGTCAAGCTTGGAAGACACGTTGGAAAAGGAAATGTACCTTATCTGTTCTGCCATTTCTACACAAAGATCTCACAATAACAACAACTTGGGAGAGGGGGTGGAGAGAAGAGAGAGACACAGAGAGAGAGAGAGAGACAGAGAGAGAAAGAGAGAGAGACAGAGAGAGAGAGACAGACAGAGATAGAGAGACAGGGGGGCAGACAGACAGACAAACAGGCAGGCAGATAGAAACACACACACCACACACACACACACACACACACACACACACACACACACACCACACAGAGAGAGAGAGAGAGAGAGACAGAGACAGAGATAGAGAGACAGAGACAGAGACAGACATAGAGACAGGGGGCAGACAGACAGATATACATTCAGGCAGATAGAAACACACACACACACACACACACACACACACACACACACACACACACACACACACACACACACACACACACACACACACACACACACACAGAAACAGAGAGACAGGGGGCAGTATGACAGACAAACAGGCAGGCAGATAGAAACAGAGAGAGAGAGAGAGAAGGGGAAGGAAAAGGGGGCAGACAGACAGACAAAATAAGCAGACAGATAGACAGAAAGAGAGACAGAGACAGTGTTTGCCCGAGACAGAGACAGAGACAGAGACAGAGGTCACGGTAATCTTTTTCCAAATTATATAAGAACGTGCAAACAGGAAGTCAGCATTTCAAAATTTGTACAATTATTCACGCTATTTGCTTTTCATATTCTACATGTATTTACAAAGCATTTCAAATATTTGTAAAATAGGCGACACACTCTTTTGAAACTTACAAAATGAAATGTGTAAAAGGGGCGTTTGCAAAAAGATGATATGATTTTGATTTTTTTTTTTTTCAAATTCTGTTATATTTTATATTTGTTTTACAGTAGTCGCCACGATGTATGGTTAGCACAAGCGCTTGCCGACTGGAAGGCTGTGAATTTGAATCCCATCAGTCTTGTCAAAATCAGTGTGGGATTTTTTGGGGGAAGGGGGGTTGGGGTGGGGGGAGGGGCAACCGGCTCCGACTCAGAGCTCAACGTGCTATGGGCTCACTTGAAAGACGGACCATACATGTAAATCCAAGCCAAAACAGCGTTCGAGAGAATGAAAAGCATTCTTACCAACAAATACCTATCAATTAACACCAGAAAAAGAGTTCTTGAATGTTATATAGAACCAATAATGTTTCACGGTTGTGAGGCGTGGACAATCAGCAAGCAAAGCCAGAACAAGATTGAGGTAGCCGTTATGTGGTTTCTAAGAAGAATGTTGAGAGTTCCATGGACAGCAAAGAAAACAAACGAGACAGTCTTGATGTGTGTGCGTGTGTGTGCGTGCGTGTTGTCTGTGTGTGTGTGTGTGTGTGTGTGTGTGTGTGTGTGTGTGTGCCTCTGTGTGTGTGCCTCTGTGTGTGTGCCTCTGTGTGTCTGTGTCTGTGTATACATGCGTACGTGTGTTACTTTTGTGTGTGTGTCAGTCTGTTTGTCTGTGTGCGTGCGTGCGGTGTGCGTGTGCGTGCGTGCGTGCGTGTGTTTGTTGTTTTGTTTTTTTTCAAAAATCAATTGTGGTCACCTGTTTGCTTGCTCATGAATTCAATCATTTACGACACAATTCATGTGCAAATGAAGTTTCGGATCACAATGGAGGTAAGTCTTTATCCCGTAATCTGATTCGTCATTCTGATGTGCGCGCGCGCGCGCACGCGCGTGTGTGTGTGTGTTCGTTCTTTAATTTAACATCTGTTCACTATGAGTGATATTAGACGGGGGGGGGGGGGGGGGGGGGGGGATGGAGGATGAGAGGTGGGCGAGTTGCATTGTGGGGAGAGGGGAGACAGAGTAAAAGATATAAGTAAGTGGGTAAATAGAAAAATGGAACAAGATCTTAACACTAACAATTAACATTAACAATGTGAAGGAAAAATTTAACGCTAAAATACTAACTTCATAAACTTAAAGCAATACATTAACAGGACTGTGAACCAATGATTCTGAAATTTTAACTGATAAAGACTGATCTGAAGTTACTTCTTTAAAATGAGTTTCAGAATAGTTTTCTTGTGTAAATATTTTTGGTAAAAAAGAACGTAGCATTCTGCAGTAAAATAAACAGTGAAACAGTGTGAATTGTTATCAGCAAATACACTTGATATTTTTACAATGTGTGGTGTGTGTGGTGTGTGTGTGTGTGTGTGTGTGTGTGTGTGTGTGTGTGTGTGTGTGTCTGTGTGTGTTGTGTGTGTCTTGTTGTGTGTTTGTATATGTTTGTGTGTGCGTGTGTGTATGCGCGTGTGTGTGTGTGTTTGTGTGTGGGGATTGTGTGTGTGTATTTGTATGTGTCTGTGCGTGTGTTTGTGTGTGTGTATACATGTGTTTGTGTGTGCGTGCGTGCGTGTGTGTGTATGTGTGTTTGTGTGTGTGTGTGTTTGTATGTGTCTGTATGTGTGTTTGTGTGTGTTTGTATGTGTCTGTGTGTGCATGTGTGTGTGTGCGTGTGCATGTGTGTGTGTGTGTGTGTGTGTATGTGTCCGTGCGTCTGCGCGCAGGTGAGCGCGCGCGCATGCGCGGGCGTGTGTATGTGAGTTCGTTACTGTTTCTTCTTGTTTGTTTGTTTGTTGTCTGTTTGTTTTGTTTGTTTGTTTGTTTTTGGTTTGTTTGTTTTTTACACAAAAAAGACATTTGAATTACATCGCTGAGCCTGTTAAAAGAAAATTCAAACAAGAAAGTTGGGCGATCCTCTCAGCAGGTGACAGAATGCACATTTAAGTGGTACACAACTAACATCCTGTACGGTGTAAACGTCTTGCGAAACAGGTTTTTTACGTTTCCTTTCTGCTCGTGTCTGTACACAGCCGGTAACTTACCCGGCCCAAAACGTGTTTGTTGATATGATTGTGGTGTGTGTATATTTATATTGTTTGGTTGGTTGGTTGGTTGTGATGTGTTGTGTGTGTGTGTGTGTGTGTGTGTGTGTGTGTGTGGTGTGTGTGTTTGTGTGTGTGTGTGTGTGTATGTGTGTGTGTCTGTGTATGTGTGTGTGAGTGTGTGTCTGTGCGTGTGTGTGTGTGTGTATGTGTCTGTGTGTCTGTGTGTGCGCGCGCGTGTGTGGTGGTCTTTGATTTAATGTCTATTCACTAAAGTGATTTTAGACAACAAAACAACAACAAAACAAAAAAGGGGGGGGGAGTGATAGAGGAGGAGTGAAGAAGATATTTGAAAATTGTCAATTTTGAATTTGAGAAAAGATGATCCAGAAAACAACTGTTTTGAAGAGAGGAAGGTAAAACTAACAAATAATGTTACCATAATTATCGATTTAAACAAACAAACTGACAAACAAAATTAGTAAATATCCGGAAGAAATGAATAAAAAGTAAAACTAATAATTGACTAACCACAACAATGAACAAGTCAAATAACATTTTAAAGGTAATTCGCTATAGGACTTTTTGACAGGCTAACAAAAAATTCATACAGTAATGATGATGAGGCAAATATGTCAGAAACTGTACTCACAGATAGTGTTGGAATATGTCGTTTTACCCTAACGCAAGAAAGAATATGACTATGTGTTATCTTCTTTCCACACAGACACACTATGTTATTGGTATATTTTGTTTTGAATGCATCAAGTTTCCATCTGTACATAAGGGACTGTATAGTTCTGCTGGCATGAAGCTGCTTAAGTATTTTGCTAACTTCAAAGTTCATGTGACATTTATCATACTTTTTCTGTTTTAATTGGAACTGCTTCCAGACGTAGTTGTCCACTAAAGTGTAATTCTCGTGCAACGAGAGAGAAAGCTGGATATTGTTTGAATCTGGTGAGTTATTAGCTCCCCGTTTGGCAGCCCTGTCAACTTTATTATTATAACTAAAAGAACTATGAGAAGGTATCCAGCAGAAAGTAATATCAGTGCCTCTTAAAGATAAATTATGAATCAAGTGACTTATTTCCAGAATCATTTCTGATCTTGTTTGTAATTTTGATAATTCAAGAGCCTGAAATACTGATTTTGAATCAACGCAAAGAAGTATCTGAAAAATTGTCCTAGGAAGACTTATCAGAAAGTTTAAAAGCCATTAATATTGCAAAGAGTTCAGCTGTAAAGATAGATTTATCAAGTCCTATGTAGAAAGATTTTTCAATTTTGAGAGCAGGTATTAAAAACGCTGAGCCTGCTTTTCTTTCAATTACTGACCCATCAGTGTAAATTTTCAAATGATCAGAATATACGTCGTTTATATGACATTTAACCTGACTTGCCAGTAAGTTTATATTGTCTTCTTTTTTTAAATTAGTGTGGTGTACGTCAAATCGTGCTCTTTGGAGTTCCCAACTGGGTACTGGCGAAAAGGAAGGTCGTATAGATACAGGATCTACGTCTAGATCAATTCCTGAGCCTTTCATGACGTCAGATGTGTATGTTGCAAGTGTGACCTGTGAAGATATTGATTTAGCTCGTTTTGGAAAGTCGGTATCTGATCTCAGTTTAATTTCTGTTTCTGAGATGTTTTCTACGGTAGTGTTTCTTAACAAAAATTTAGTAGAAGCGACTTTCCTTTGCTCATCAAGTGGCAACAGTTTGATTTCATTATATGTCCGAAGACAGGAAGCATGCATTGGAAGACCCAGCGCAAGTTTGAAACCTTTACAATCTATGCTCTGCAGTTTTTTTAATAAGTGTTTCGGTGCACTGAAGAAGATTTCTTGAGCATAGGTTAATTTAGATCTAACAAGCGATTTACAAAGATGAACAAGTGTTGATGAATCTTGACCCCATGTCTGTTTGCGAACTATTTTTATGAAATTTAAACTTTTTTGAGCTTTGGTTAATAAGTATTCAATATGCTGATTCCAAGATAATTTTGCTGTAAGGAAAACTCCTAAGAATTTAATCGACTCGTTAAACTGAAGAAGAGTATCTCCCAGTTTGAAAGTGGGAATATTTACTGGGTTAGCTCCATTATTAAATAAAACTATTTTTGTTTTTTCCAGGGATAGATGTAACCCATTTTCTACCATGTATCGCGCTATTTTATCAAGTTCTAATTGGTAGCATTTGCGTGTATAATTGATACAGCGCAAAGGAGTTTTCTTTTTCATATTTACCTGCATCCACATGCATAAATCGTCAGCATATTGAGCTAAAACTACATGCTTAGATACTTTACTGGGTAAGTCATGCATTAATATCATGAAAAGAAGGGGAGCTATAACGGATCCCTGAGGGATACCCATTTGAAGAATTCGTTTCGTGGAATATACATTTTCAATCCTCGTTTGAAATACTCTGTTTTCTAAGAAACACTTAACATAGCCAAAAATGTGACCTGTCAGCCCAATACTTTTAAATTTGAATAACAATCGGGAGTGCCACACTTGATCGTATGCTTTCATTATATCAAAAAATGTAGCTAAAACACATTGACGTCTTGCAAATTGTTGTTTTATATTAGTAGTTAGCTTTGTTAGGATCTCTACTGGTGACCTGCCTTTTCGAAATCCTGCCTGATTTACTGGTATAATTTATTCTTTTCACAATAGTGCATCAGTCTCTTTAAGATTATTTTCTCCATTAGTTTACATACATGTGATGTTAATGCAATTGGCCTGTAGTTTTTCAAATCGGTATTACATTTACCTGGTTTTAATACAGGAACCACTATTGTTTCTTTCCAGTTGTTAGGCATTATCCCACTATTCCAGCATTTTTGAAATATGTCATGTAGCAAGATTATAAAATTTTCTGGTAAATTTTTCAGCATCTCATTGGAAATTGCATCTAGTCCAACTGACGTTTTTTTACTTGGAAGGGACTGAATGGCATCTTTTAATTCTTGAAGTGTGAGTGATGCATTTATGTAGTGAGTATTGTCAGAGGCAGGGTCCTTATATACATCTTTCTTTTCTTCTCGTTCCCTATAATTTCTATCAGAGACAGAGAGTCCTTCTACACGACAGGCCTCAGCAAACACGTCTGCAAAAGCTTCTGCTTTTTCCAATGAGCTAGGAATAGGGTTATTTTCTAGCTTTACTGGAATTGATGGCAACTTAATCCCGTTTTTCATTAATTTTAGTTTTTCCCAAATCTTTATCGTGTCTTTGTGGTTATTTACTTCACATTTACAAAAAGATGTCCAGTGTTGTTCTTTGGCTTGCTCTATGATTCTGTTACACTTAATGTTGGCACTTTTCATCGCTGTATGATTTTCAGGTGACCTGTTTGCTAAATAAATTTTGTATTTTTCTTTCTTTTCGTTCACTGCCTTTTGACAGTCCTCATTCAACCAGACATTTCCATGATGTTTTCCTATTTTTGACACTGTAAGTTTTGGAATTGAAATGTTAGCAGCCCTTAAGAGTGAGTTACAGAAAACTTCGTACGTTTCGTTTATGTTCATTGCTTCAGATAGATCTGTTCTTGTCTTTTCAAGGATTGCCTTAAAACTGATCCAGTCAGCGTTTTTATAATTAAACTTGGGTAAACTATCTTGTGGTATGGCGTCTATTTCTGTAGTATGGTTTAGGGTAAGACGTATGGGGATGTGATCTGATCCCAACAAGTCATCCTCTGTTTGCCATGTGGCGTTTGGGGCTAGGGATGGTGAGATTAAAGTGAGGTCGATAGCTGTGGGTCTGTGGGTTGGTATATCGGGGATCCGGGTAACGTGTCCGTTGTTAAGTAAATATAAATTGGAATCTACAATATTTTCAATCAACCTGTTGCTTGTTATGTTTGTACAATACTTTTCCCAAAATGGGGCATGTGCTTTAATTATTAAAATGACCTCCAATTATCCACTTGTCGTCCTGATCTTGAAAGTGTTTTAACCATTCAGTGTTCACAGAGTCTGGGCCTCTTGGTAAGTATACAGAGGCCATATTCACAACTAACGATGAGGAAAATTTTATAATGATTGCACATGATGAAATAAATGCGGTAGATTTAGGTACTGGCGATGATCGTTCACAATAGTTCAGTCCTTCACGAATGTATATAGCTGTTTGTATGCGGCCACCGTCATTTACAGAGTCACATATTGGTGGATAATAAAAACCGGATATTTTAGGTAATTTGGTTTTGATGGTATTCAGCGATTGTAGGAGCATGACATGGACGTTTTTAGAAGAGAGATAGTTACTCAAATATGAGATGTTTTTAACAATGGAACGTGCGTTCCACTGAAAAATGTTGATATCACTTACTACACACGTCTTCATGAGGAACGGTTGAATAACTTTAGAACAATATGGTAAGTTTATATAGATTTCATTTAACTTTGAATTAAAAGGTACAAATAGGATAAAAATGAAGTATGTGAACAAGAAAATAATTAAGTAAAACAATATAGCTGAGAACTGAACGAAGAGAAACTGAATCTGGGCTGAATCTAAAATGACCAAGGAGAGAAGAAAAACGGAGATTGAAAGCCGGGTCTTTGTTGATGTCGTTGTCGGTTTGATCTCCTCCTCGGTTTTTCCCAGAAAAGCTGATGGATTTGCCTCCCTAAGTTTCTGGCCAGAACGCTCGCCCCTCTGATGGTTGGATGGACGTCGTCCTGGCTGACTTGAGTGTGACTGATAGTTTGAAGATTGTCATTGTTGACGTATTCGACACTCGCTGCTTTAAGAAGTCGCACTTTTGTTAGGGCATTTAGGAGCTCTCTTTTAGCGTTTAGGTGTTTGTCCCTCACAGGAGCTACCTGACTTAAAACTACCCTGGCTTTTGGAAATTGGGTGTTGATAGTTTTCACACAGGTGTCAAGAGTTGTGCTACATTCAGTGGGCTCCTTTGTTTTTAAATCTGTGATCCCCACATGTAAAACTACACAGTCAGGTTCAGGTGTCAGCTCTTCTTTTGATTTTTCAATTGCAATCTTACAGTCCTCGATGGTATGGATCTTTCTCGTGGCCACCTGAAAACCATATGAAGAGCCCAGTCTTTTTCCATCCACTTTATTGAGGACTGAGTCGTGAATGATAAGGACACGGGGAAGAACATTTGATTGTGGTCTGGAACGTGTTGACGATAGCGCAGTTTTGACGTCACGGTTAGGTTTTGTGGAGACGTCTGGTCTATGTTTGACGACATTTCTCCTGCCATTTTGTGTTTTCGCCCGATCTTCTAGTTTGGGGGGTTGAGCTGCGCATTCCGCGTAGGTGGAGAATTTGTCCATCGGTGACATGGTGGTGAAGTCACCGTGGACTGCGGAATCCGTCTGGCACGCAACGGTGGTCGTAAGTTTGGTGCACTTATTG
>JAPXFY010000027.1:10984201-10996701 GCA_030674185.1 Monoplex corrugatus | reverse complement strand
AAAGTTGCTGGAATTCTGTCTCTGAACAGCTATCGTGAGCTAGCGACAGCAAAGTTTGCAATCAGAACTACTTCACAAACGGACAATTTTGTGAGCAAGGAAATTAAACTAAGGTCTGATGTTGACTTTCCAAAACGAGCAAGCAACATTTCATCACAAATGACTGTTGCAACTTACGTATCTGACTTAGTCAAACAGTCTAACATAAGTTTGGATGAAATAGCTGAGACACCATCCACAATGCCTATCCCTACATGGGAAATGCTTAAAGCCACTTTTGATATTGATTATACAGATGCTAAGAAATATGAAAACATTAACATTTCGATATGCACAGCAAGAGAACACATCGATGAAAAATACCGTACCCACCTCCATATTTTTACCGATGGGTCAGTCTTAGAAAATAAATCTGCTGGAGCAGCGTATTATGTTCCAAAATCTAAAATACAAAAGTCATTTTTCCTTGGGCCAAATATATCTATATTTACAGCGGAATTAGTCGCTATTACACAAGCGTTGCATTATTTAGTAGATCTTAAACCTGTCTTTTTTAAAGTGGTTCTCCTTGTTGATTCAAAATCTGTATTATATGCCTTACAGTCATTTAATACAGACACAAGGCCTGACTTAATTACTGAGGCAAATCATCTTATACATCGTTTAAGGACAAAAGGTATAGATATCAGTTTATGCTGGGTGCCTTCTCACGTTGGTCTTCATGGCAACGAAGTAGTAGACAGAGCAGCTAAACAAGGTGCACACAACACTGATAATACTATAGAATTACGTATTAAAACTTCCGTAAAAGAAGCTTGCAACTTGCTAGAATCAGCCTCATGGATTCGATTTCATGAACATTTCAATGAAAAGTTTGTGACACAACAAATGATAAAACTTTCATTACAAAATGTATGTAAAAAATTGCAGTATTCTTCCATATATCATTCAAGATCGATTGTTGCTGTTCATTTTCGTATTCAACTAAACGCGTTGAAAACAAAATATTGTAAAATATCAAGTGTATTTGCGGAGAACAATTCACACTGTTTCACAGTTTATTTTACTGCAAAATGCTACGTTCTTTTTTACCAAAAATATTTACACAAGAAAACTATTCAGAAACTCGTTTTAAAGAAGTAACTTCTGATCAGTCTTTATCAGTTAAAATTTCAGAATCATTGGTTCACAGTCCTGTTAATGTATTGCTTTAAGTTTATGAAGTTAGTATTCTAGCGTTAAATTTTTCCTTCACATTGTTAATGTTAATTGTTAGTGTTAAGATCTTGTTCCATTTTTCTATTTACCCATTTATTTATGTCTTTTACTTTGTCTCCCCTCTCCCCACAATGCAACTCGCCCACCTCTTATCTTCCATCCCCCCCCCCCCCCTGTCTAATATCACTCATAGTGAACAGACGTTAAATTAAAGAACGAACACACACATACTCAGTCACACATACACACCATCTCTGTCTGTCTCTCTGTCTCTCTGTCTCTGTCTCTCTCTCTCTCTCACACACACACTCACACACACACACACACACACTCACTCACTCACACACTCACACACACACGAGATGAAACTGCTGAATTTTTAAGTAATTGATCCTTTCTGACTACGCTAAGAAGTGTGGTGTGTGACCACAAAGCTAGATTTCTATCTGCCGGGAATGGCAGGGGACTTAGAAAAAGTATAGGTTATCAGATTTCAGACGGCTTTGGATGAGGAAAACCCTGGATGATACGGCGACAGTGACCAGGAAGTATCCGCAGCACAGCGGTGTATGGTAACGGTTCGCAACGAGCGTGTGACAGAAACTGTCATTATTTTAAGCGGTGAAAGATTGTGTGTGCAGGGACAAGAGAGTCTTTTCCCTCGCTCCTCTCCCCCCCCCCCCCCCTCTCCCTTTGTTTCTATTTTAATTGTGATGGAGGAGTGAGTGTCACTGAGGGTTCAAACTGGTTTCCCCCAGGAAAGTGATTGTGCAAGTTAGGAGAGAGAATATGTGTGATAGTGTATCATCATCATCATCAGGTGCCCTGCCGCATGGCGTTGGCGATCATGGACCTCCATCTGTCTCTATCTCTTGTTGCCTCAAGTATCTCTTCCACCCTCCTTGTCTTCAGCCACTCTGTAAGTCCGTCTAGTATCTTCTCCCTGGGTCTACCTGGTGCTCTCTTTCCCTCCAGCTTTCCCGTTGTGACCAGGTGCTCCAAATCCCCCTTTCCTCATAAAATGGCCTGTAAATGTTGCCTGTCTTTTCCTAATCTTCCTTACGAGTGATCTACTTGTGTCTGCCTCCATCAAGACTGTCTCGTTTGTTTTCTTTGCTGTCCATGGAACTCTCAACATTCTTCTGAGAAACCACATCTCGGCTGCCTCAATCTTGCTCTGGCTTTGCTTGCTGACTGTCCACGCCTCACAACCGTATAACAGTGTTGGTTCTATATAACATTCAAGGACTCTCTTCCTGATGTTAATTGATAGGCATTTGTTGGTAAGAATGCTTGTCATCTTCTTGAATGCTGTTTTGGCTTGGCCGATTCTGCCGGCTATTTCGGATGTGCATCTGCCGTCTGATGAAATGACCGTTCCCAGGTATTTGAACTTATTAACCTGTGTCAAGGTTGTGCCAGTTGTGGCAGTTATGATTTATGGCTGCGAAGCCTGGAGAAAAACTGATTGCAGAAGAATTGAAGCAGCAGAGATGTGGTTTTATCGGAGACTACTACGTGTCAAATGGACAGACAGAAGAACTAATGAAAGTGTCCTGGAATAACTTGATACCACCAGAAAATTACTTGCAGACATCAACAAGAGAAGGCTAAAATACATTGGCCATGTGTCAAGTGGCAAGAACACGGACCTCATGGCAACCATCTTTCAAGGAAAAACTGTGGCGAAAAGGAAGAAAGGCAGACCTCTAATCTCATACATCGAAAAGATAATCAACATCAGTGGCCTAAATATTCAAAAAATTGTCAACAAAAGTCAAGACAGAGCGGCCTAGAGAGAGGTGGTGGTGTCAGAGAGTGTAACGGCCAACACTGAACCCGGTGACGCCGACAGGTGAGAGTGTATGCAAGATGAAGTAGACCTACGCACATGATCCTAAGTTAAATACTTCACAATAGTGATCCAGAATCTTTCCTGATTAGATTTTTTACTGCTAAGTCTTGGCCATACTTTTTCGTTTCGCTCCCCCCCCCCCCCCCCCCCCACCCCTAGTCTTTACCCAATTTGGGACAAAGCGGCATGTTGTTTCCGTATGGAGTACTAAACATTAATATTTTGAAATAACAATAACTTCACCAGTATTTATATATTTCTTAGTATTTTTCTGTGTGTATTTTTCGTGCCTCCATGCCTTAGAGTTGAAAGGGGCTGAAATGGCAGAACGTACTGACAGGGCGCTTGAGAGAGGGGACAGGCAAAGTCAAAGAGAAAGATAAATAGAAGAAAAAGAACTGCAAACCTGAAAAGAAAACAGAGGAAAATGAACTAAACGAAAAAGAACTGGAAGCTTAAACTTAACTGAAACAAATGGAGCTGGAAGCTCAGACTAAACTAAAATAAACAATATTTCAACTTAATTTGAACATCACAAAATACAAAAACTGAAACCTCTGATAATTCAGATTATGAGTCTTTTTCTTTCAAATTTTCAGAACAAGAGCTGTTTGCTACCCACGAGCACCTTAATCTTTGCATCAGCTTTCCTTCCTGGCCATTCCTGACAGTGTTTCCCTAGACGTTTTAGTATGATGGTCTTGTATTGGTTTTTGAAACGATTTGGATAATTTCCCTCTTCTTTTGTCTGTGTGAGTTTTCTCAGTTGACATACGTGCTGAATGGGCTCTTTTGCCTGTCACATCCATGATTTTCTACACTGGCGTCCATCGCCTTTTGCTGTTTTGACCATCTCACGAAGTGAGTTGTCAAGATTTTCGAATCCCTGATATATGCCTTTACTTGTTCTATATCTGTTATATGTTCTATATCTGTTATATGTTCTATATCTGTTAATATGTTCTATATCTGTTATATGTTCTATATCTGTTATATGTTCTATATCTGTTATATGTTCTATATCTGTTAATATGTTCTATATCTGTTATATGTTCTATATCTGTTATATGTTCTATATCTGTTATATGTTCTATATCTGTTAATATGTTCTATATCTGTTATATGTTCTATATCTGTTAATATGTTCTATATCTGTTATATGTTCTATATCTATTATATGTTCTATATCTGTTAATATGTTCTATATCTGTTATATGTTCTATATCTATTATATGTTCTATATCTGTTATATGTTCTATATCTGTTAATATGTTCTATATCTGTTATATGTTCTATATCTGTTATATGTTCTATATCTGTTATATGTTCTATATCTGTTATATGTTCTATATCTATTATATGTTCTATATCTGTTAATATGTTCTATATCTATTATATGTTCTATATCTATTATATGTTTCTATATCTGTTATATGTTCTATATCTGTTATATGTTCTATATCTGTTATATGTTCTATATCTGTTATATGTTCTATATCTGTTATATGTTCTATATCTGTTATATGTTCTATATCTGTTATATGTTCTATATCTATTATATGTTCTATATCTATTATATGTTCTATATCTATTATATGTTCTATATCTGATTATATGTTTTCTATATCTATTATATGTTCTATATCTTTATATGTTCTATATCTATTATATGTTCTATATCTTTATTATATGTTTTATATCTATTATATGTTCTATATCTATTATATGTTCTATATCTATTATATGTTCTATATCTGTTATATGTTCTAATATCTATTATATGTTCTATATCTTTATATGTTCATATATTCTTATTATATGTTCTATATCTATTATATGTTCTATATCTATTAATATGTTCTATATCTATTATATGTTCTATATCTATTAATATGTTCTATATCTATTATATGTTTCTATATCTATTATATGTTCTATATCTTTATATGTTCTATATCTGTTATATGTTCTATATCTATTAATGTTCTATATCTTTATATGTTCTATATCTATTATATGTTCTATATCTATTATATGTTCTATATCTTTAATATGTTCTATATCTATTATATGTTTCTATATCTGTTAATATGTTCTATATCTATTATATGTTCTATATCTGTTATATGTTCTATATCTGTTATATGTTCTATATCTTTATATGTTCTATATCTATTATATGTTCTATATCTGTTAATATGTTCTATATCTATTATATGTTCTATATCTGTTAATATGTTCTATATCTGTTAATATGTTCTATATCTGTTATATGTTCTATATCTATTATATGTTCTATATCTGTTATATGTTCTATATCTGTTAATATGTTCTATATCTGATTATATGTTTATCTAATATCTATATGAATTGTTCTATATCTAGTTAATACTTGTTCTATATCTTTATATGTTCTATATCTTTATATGTTCTATATCTTTATATGTTCTATATCTATTATATGTTCTATATCTGTTATATGTTCTATAATCTATTTTAAATTTTATTGTTCTATATCTATTATATGTTCTATATCTATTATATGTTCTATATCTGTTAATATGTTCTATATCTGTTATATGTTCTATATCTATTATATGTTCTATATCTATTAATATGTTCTATATCTATTATAGTTCTATATCTATTATATGTTCTATATCTGTTATATGTTCTATATCTGTTAATATGTTCTATATCTATTAATATGTTCTATATCTGTTATATGTTCTATATCTATTAATATGTTCTATATCTATTAAATGCCTATCAATTAACATCAGGAAGAAAGTTTCTGAATGTTATATAGAACCGATAATGTTATACGGTTGTGAGGCGTGGACAGTCAACAAACAAAGCCAAAACAAGATTGAGGCAGCCGAGATGTGGTGTTTAAGAAGAATGTTGAGAGTTCCATGGACAGCAAAGAAAACAAACGAAACAGTCTTGATCGAGGCGGACACAAGAAGATCATTCTTGACGAAGATTAGGAAAAGACAGGCAACATTTATAGGTCATTTTATGAGGAAAGGGGAATTGGAGCACCTGGTCACAACAGGAAAGCTGGAGGGAAAGAGAGCACCAGGTAGACCCAGGGAAAAAATATTGGACGGACTTGCAGAGTGGCTGAAGACAGAGGGTGGAAGATGTGCTTGCGGCGACAAGGGATAGAAACGTATAGAGTGCCAAGATCGCCAACGCCATGTGGCAGGGCACTTGATGATGATGATGATAATTATTATGTCTTGACTGTATTGAAGAAAGGTCAAGCAGGTACTGATTAGCCTCCCAGAGGGTGGTGGTGGTGTATTTTGTGATTCTGATGATCAGTCTCATTGTTTTATTCTGTATTCTGTCTAGTTTCAAAACATTGTTCTGTGGCAACGTCATGAGGTCAAGTCCACAGTATTATATCTCGGCATAGTTGAAAGATGGCATTGTTCACTGCCTTTGGCTGTCATTGCTTTCAAAATTGAAGTACCCTTTTTACATTTGAGTGTAATGGTTTCCACGTATTATCTGAAGATCAGCAATCTGTCAAAACTGATGTCAAGTAGCGTTGCTATCTGTTCGTTCGATATCGATTTCTCTGAATGTAACTGGTGGAATGTTATTACTCGCTGCTTTGTTATCAAGCGTGCAGAACGCGTTAACGGTATCTGTGCTTTGGTAGCGTTGATTGCCGATCCGGTTTCTTTGCACCACTGATGTACGTTGTTAAAGTGTTCTTGGATTTTGATTCTTTTTTTCTAGTACATACTAGGCACCTGATGATGATGACATATATATTTTCTATCCTGTACATAAGTCTGTCGTCAGTACAGGTCAGTAAGTGTACGGGTTGGTCGGTTATCATTTAGGTCAGCAAGTGCTTTTGTGTATATGTAACAGAGAAGCGGAAAAAGTGGTAATCCTTGTGGGAGTCCAATGGAGAGATTTTGGGATGCCGAACATCAGTTTGTAAATTGTAGAACTACTGGAACTACTTTTTTTAGTATAGCAGCAACCTGTTTTGTGATCGCCATGCTGATGCCGTATCGTTGAAGAGAAGCGGAAAAAGTGGCAATCCTTGTGGGAGTCCAATGGAGAGATTTTGGGATGCTGAACATCAGTTTCTAAATTGTAGAACTACTGGAACTACTTTTTTTTAGTATAGCGGCAACCTGTTTTGCGATCGCCATGCTGATGCCGTATCGTTGAAGTATTTCCATGAATAATGTGAATTGGACTTACCGTATGCATCTTCTAGGTCAATATACACAGCATAGGTTTCTTCTTTGTTCTGGAAACCATCGTACACTGCATGAGCTAAATCAGCTGCATTTTTCCATGTGCTGTGTCCTATTGTAAAGCCTTCTTGGTTTGGTGGGAATAGTTTTCTCTGTCTTTTAAGTCTGTAGCTAGTTACTTGCTGTTATGTTTTCTGTTGGTTTCCCAAAGGAAATAAGAGGAAAGCAGGGAGAATTTTAAATATCAACTAAGTAACATAACTCTTGAGAGTCACGGAGTTATCTCCCATGTAGAATTTCTCAAACCCAACACAGTTTGTGCTACCCACTTAGCTAGCATAGACGCAGCCACAAAGCATAAAGTGGTAAGCTCAGAACATTCCTTAATGAATGTTCTGAATGAATTCCTTAAGGAATGTTCTGAGCTTACCACTTTATGCTTTGTGGCTGCGTCTATGCTAGCTGAATGGGTAGCGCAAACTGTGTTGGGTTTGAAAAATTCTACATGGAAGATAACTCCGTGACTCTCAAGAGTTATATTACTTAGTTGATATTGGTTTCCCAATTACATTTTGTATAGTGAGGATGCGATATCCATTTAGTCTGCAATTACCTTTTCCTGTTTGAGTAAACCTTTTAAGAAGCGGTGTGTCCAGTCTTTAGGAACACGACTTTTCTCAAAACTGTCTTGATAGAGAGTATACAATTCAATTTTGTCGTTTTCGGACAGCGTTTTCATGTCCAAATATCGATTGTTGTCCGGACCGGGGATTTTGTCTTTTCTGTATCGTGCGAGCGCCTTTATGCACTTCGATATCAATTACAGTTTGCATCAATTTTTTTGTTTGGATCAGCACTAAATTTTCTTTTTTCTTCATTTTTTTTTTCTGGTAACATCATCATCATCATTATCAGGTGCCCTGCCGCATGGCGTTGGCGACCATGAACTTCCATCCATCTCTATCTCTCGTTGCCCCTAGCATCTCCCCCACCCTCCTCATCCCCAGCCACTCTGCAAGTCCGTCCAGCATTCTCTCCCAGGGTCTACCTGGTGCTCTCTTTCCCTCCAGCTTTCCCGTTGTGACCAGGTGCTCCAAATCCCCCTTCCTCATAAAATGGCTTTTCCTAATCTTCCTTATGAGTGATCTACTTGTGTCTGCCTTCTGGTAACATTGTTGTATAAAACATTGTAGTGGGGCTTGAACTATCTTTTCGTTTGCTCTTAATATGATGTCATATGTGCCCGTGACTTGAGGGATCGCGTGTTTGTGGGTTTACTTTCCATTTGTTCATAAAATTGCCAGAATTGTGTTTGTCTTGTATTGTGCCGAGTCTTTTGCAGAACTGTTTCCATTTAGGTCCCTTGCTTTCTAAGCTAGTGTCATGATGTGCTTTTGTTGTTGTTGTTGTTGTTTTGTTTTTGTTTTTGTCTTTGTTTTTGTCTTTGTTTGTTTGTTTGTTTGATTGTTTATTTGTTTGTTTGTTTGGTTTTCGTCTATGTTTCTGTTAAACTCGTCCATGTTTCTATTGTTATCATGGTCTAAACGATTCCTTCCGCTATGTTTCTGCCGTGTTTTCACAACAGCGAGTTTTTCTCTCCAGGTGGTCCCTGTGTCATGGTTTGATTGTTTCTTGTTTTCTCTGTTGATTTAATAGTCCTAAGTTTAGAAACGATAGCAGGGTATGTACTGTTAAACAGAAACTGGTTTCTTGGTTTAGTTATTGAGTTTCTTAATGATGTACGTTTTACTATGCCTAAAGACAAGCAACGTTTACTGGACATTTTATGAGGAAAGAGAAATTACAGCACCTGGTCACAACAGGAAAGCAGGAGGGAAAGAGAACACCAGGTAGACCCAGGGAGAAAATATTAGACGGACTTGCAGGGTGGCTGAGGACAGAGAGGGTGGGAGATGTACTTGCAGCGACAAGGGATAGATTCGTATGGAGGGCCATGATCACCAACGCCGTAAGGCAGGACACTTGATGATGACGATGATGATGATGATGATGACGACGACGACGACGACGACGACGACGACGACGACGACGACGACGATGATGATGATGATGATGATGATGATGATGATGATGATGATGCCAAACGAAACTGGTACATGGTCGCTTCCATGTGTTTTCAGTGCGTCTGCACTCATTAGTTGCATTAGTCTAGGAGAAATGACTGCTACATCAATAGTTCTTCTGTGTCTCCTTCTCTTGCACCAATATGAGTTGGTGACGTTGTTGTGAGTGGGCTGAGCTGGGCATCACACGTTACTTCAGCAAGAGCATGTCCCTGGCGCTGGTGCCATTCTGATCCCACGTTACAGATCTTGTATTGAGGTCACTACATATCACAACAGTGTCTTTTACTTACTTTATTTCTTCTAGGAAGTTCTACATTGTTTTGAGGTACAAGATCCTGGGTGTACATAGTTTCAGTTTCAGTTTCAGTCACTTTGATGATGTCTCCGCGCTCGGAACGAATTCCATGTGCACTAACGTCACAGGTGCCACTTGTATGGTGACTGTGGCACATACCTTAAGCCTGCACATAAGCCCATGAGCTGGCCAGGTCTTGAGGTCCTACCTAGACTCTGTTTAACCTAGTCTATATTTTATACTGATATTTTATTAGAATACCACTGGAATAATCTTGGTTGCATGTAAATGACATGTGTATGTGTATCTTACCTTCAATAAAGGAGCATATATATGAAGTAAATAAATAAATGAATAAAGTTTTGAATCACAACACAACTAGCTATTCTGTTTAAACTCCGTCTCACATGACAGACCACCCCCACCCCCCTAGTCAATGCCCAAATGCTCAGCCATCTATCAACAAGTGAAGCCAATATTTTCTTAACATAGCGCTGATGAATGCAAAGCTGTTTTGTTTTTCCTTTGGAGTTTGAAGGCGTATGCCCAACAGTTGAACATATTTTATACACCACCGTTCTAGCTCCGATTTGGACAGTTTGTCTTTAAGATTGTTTTTGATGACTACAGCAAGTTCTCTATCATCTATCATCGTGTTTCTGAATTACTATGATTTCTTCAAAGTCTGTTGGTTTGTCTTGGTACGTTCTGGTTTCATGCAGGCACAGTACATCATCAATCGGCCAAGCCAAAACAGCATTCGGGAAGATGACAGGCATTCTTACCAACAAATGCCTATCACTTAACATCAGGGAGAGAGTTCTTGAATGTTATATAGAACCAATACTGTTGTACGGGATGTGAGGCGTGGACGGTCAACAAACAAAGCCAGAACAAGATTGAGGCAGCCGAGATGTGGTTTCTAAGAAGAATGTTGAGAGTTCCATGGACAGCAAAGAAAACAAACGAGACAGTCTTGATGGAGGCAGACACAAGTAGATCACTCATAAGGAAGATTAGGAAAAGATAGGCAAAATTTATAGGCCATTTTATGAGGAAGGGAGATTTGGAGCACCTGGTCACAACGGGAAAGTTGGAGGGAAAGAGAGCACCAGGTAGACCCAGGGAGAAAGTGCTGGACGGATTTGCAGAGTGGCTGGGGACGAGGGGAGTGGGAGAGATGCTAGGGGCAACGAGAGATAGAGACAGATGGAAGAAGTCCATGATCGCCAACGCCATGCGACAGGGCATCTGATGATGATGATGATGACAGTACATCATCAAACTCATAAACAAATTTTTCAATGGTTGATATCTTTTTTCTTGTACGAGCACAGTTCCAGGTACATATTCCGAACCACTTCTTTGAATCACATGCTATTAATGTACAGTGAGAAAAGAAGGAGTGGCCTGCGTTTCCTGGAGACCACTTTCTACGCACTGTTTTCACTTTATATATTCCACGTGTGTATCTGAATGTATAACGTAGGAATGTTTTTTTTGGGGGAAAAAAAACGCTGTACTGACTACATTTCACCGCTCAAAAGTTTCAGTGTCAGTTTCAATTTCTCAAGATGATGTCTCCGCGCTCGGAATGAATTCCATATGCACTAACGTCACAGGTGCCATGTGATGGAGAAAATGCAGAATGATCACGGCACAAGCCTGAAGCCTGCACATAAACCTTACGAGCTGGACAGGTCCTGAGGTCCTATAGCCTACCCAGATAGTTCCATAACGCTGGGAGTCGTACGGGAGTGAGGTGGCAGAGACCTCAACTTTTCCCGGGGCCAGCACCATAAGGGCGGCGTCCATCCCCTCTCCTTCGATTCAAATTCATATTCACTTTTTTTTTAACCAAGACTTCAGAAAGGCAAGAAGGCTAATTGGTCTTCAAGGGGTGTCACCTGGGAAATCAACTATCTCTCCAATATATGTTTTATACCAAGGCAGCCGGGCAATGCCCTGCTCTTCACGGTTTTCAACTGCCGTGGGATCTTTAGCCTGCGCAGCCAGAAGGCACACGGGTCCGACTCGTTTTTCGTCCCCTTCCGGCGGACCAGACGTTCAGTTCGATTTTCCGGTTAAACTGAGCAGAAAAATCGAGGCCTTTACGGGGAGCAAACCCTGGAACATCGAGTTTAGTTATTGGCAGGCGAAACGTCTGAACCATTCTTCCACTCTTCTCCCTTACCGCTTAAAAGAAGGTTTTCGGGTGAAAATTGTCGCTTATGTAAAGCAGACACAGACCAACCCTTCCCAACATTCATATAATCAAAGGACATAACTCTTGAGAATTATATCGCATGTTGTATAGAATTTCTCAAATCTAACACAGTTTGCGCTACCCATTCAGCTGGCATAGAAGCAGATACAAAGGACAAAAACAGTAAGCTCAGAACACTCCTCAAAAAGGAGCGCCCAAGCCTACCTTTATACTCTGCAACTACCCTACACACAACTATGAGAGAGGAGAGAAATACATACAATATATTGGTCTTATGTTCAAGATTGACATAGTCTTTTATTCTTGAACTGACCAAACACACACACATAGACAAGACAGAACATATACAGGGTTGCTTGCAAGGCATATAGGTAATACCAAAGAAATAAGAGGGAAGCAGCTTCCTCTTATTTCTTTTCTCATGGGAGATAATTCTCAAGAGTTATGTCCTTTGATTATGTTATAACAATTCTCTCTGCTTCCCTCTTATTTCTTTGGTACTTCCCAACATTCTTTACCAGACTACCCATTTGTTTGGCAGATGGGTGTAGCTATCAAAAAAGAGAAAGCTGTTGGCCTACTTTACAAT
>JAPXFY010000027.1:10964201-10974201 GCA_030674185.1 Monoplex corrugatus | reverse complement strand
TTGGCTGACATCTCTGTTAGATTAGACTGGCTTGGCTGACATATTTGTTAGATTACACTGGCTTGGCTGGCATCTTTGTTAGATTACACTGGCTTGGCTGACATATTTGTTAGATTACACTGGCTTGGCTGGCATCTTTGTTAGATTAGACTGGCTTGGCTGGCATCTTTGTAAAATTACACTGACTTGGCTGGCATATTTGTTAGATTAGACTGGCTTGGCTCACATATTTGTTAGATTACACTGGCTTGGTTGACATATTCGTTAGATTAGACTGGCTTGGCTGGCATCTTTGTTAGATTAGACTGGCTTGGCTGACATATTTGTTAGATTAGACTGGCTTGGCTGACATATTCGTTAGATTAGACTGGCTTGGCTGACATCTTTGTTAGATTAGACTGGCTTGGCTGACATATTGTTAGCATTAGACTGGCTTGGCTGGCATACTTTGTTAGATTAGACTGGCTTGGCTGGCATCTTTGTTAGATTAGACTGGCTTGGCTGACATATTTGTTAGATTAGACTGGCTTGGCTGACATTTTCGTTAGATTAGACTGGCTTGGCTGCATCTTGTTAGATTAGACTGGCTTGGCTGACATCTTTGTTAGATTAGACTGGCTTGGCTGACATCTTTGTTAGATTAGACTGGCTTGGCTGACATCATTTGTTAGATTAGACTGGCTTGGCTGACATATTGTAGATTAGACTGGCTTGGCTGACATCTTTGTTAGATTAGACTGGCTTGGCTGACATATTTGTTAGATTAGACTGGCTTGGCTGACATTTCGTTAGATTCAGGGTACGTTAATCGACTGGCTGACATCTTTGTAATTAACTGGCTTGGCTGACATCTTTCTTAGATTAACAGGCTTGGCTGACATTTCTTAGATTAACTGGCTTGCTGACAATTCGTTAATTAGACTGGCTTGGCTGACAATCTTTGATTAGACTGGCTTGGCTGACATCATTCTTAGATTAACTGGCTTGGCTGACATTTCGTTAGATTAGACTGGCATTGGCTGACCAATACTCGCTACCTACATTAGACTGGCTGCTGACATACTTTGTTAGATTAACTGGCTGGCTGACATCTGTTAGATTAGACTGGCCTTGGCTGACATACTCTAGATTAACCCACACACTCTTACATACCACTCTCACATCCAGATAACGCCCACCATACCATAACCCACATCCATACATCCATAACCACCACTCCATCTCCTTATATCCACACCCACTCCATAACACCCACTCATACCTCACCATCTACTAACCCACTCATCACACCCACTCCATACCACACCCACTCCATACCAACTACCCACCATACCACACTCACTCCTACCACCCACTCCATACCACACCCCACTCCATACCATACCCCACTCCATACCATACCCCACTCCATACCACACCCCACTCCATACCACACCCCACTCCATACCATACCCCACTCCATACCATACCCCACTCCATACCACACCACCCATCCAACTCACACACCCACTCATACCACTACCCATCCATACCACCCCACCATACCACACCCCTCCACCCACTCTATACCACACCCCACTCCATACCAACCCCACTCCATACCTACCCATCCATACCAACCCACTCCATACCACTCACCAACCACCCACTCATACCACACCCACATCCATACCACACACCCATCCCATACCCATCCACACCCATCCATACCACACCCCACTCCATACCAACCCACTCCATACCACACACACTCCCACATCCATACCACACCCCACTCCATACCACACCCCCACTCATACCATACCCCACTCCATACCTACACCCACTCCATACCACACCCCACTCCATACCACACCCCACTCCATACTACCCCACTCCATCCCACACCCACTCCATACCACACCCCACTCCATACCGTAACCCACTCCCATCCATACCCACTCCATACCACACTCACTCCATACCACACCCCACTCCATACCACACCCCACTCCATACCATACCCCACTCCATACCATACCCCACTCTATACACACCACACTCCATACCACACCCCACTCCATACCATACCCCACTCCATACCATACCCCACTCCATACCACACCCCATTCCATACCACACCCCACTTCATACCATACCCACTCCATACCACACACCAATCCATACCACACCCCACTCTATACCACACCCCACTCCATACCACACCCCACTCCATACCATACCCATTCCATACCCATCCCACTCCATACCACACCCCACTCTATACCACACCCCATTCCATACCATACCCCACTCCATACCACACCCCACTCCATATCACACCCACTCCCATACCATACCCTACTCCATACTACACCCCACTCCATACCACACCCCACTCCATACCACACCCCACTCCATACCACCCCACTCCATACCACCCCCCACTCCATACCATACCACACTCCATACCACACCCCACTCCATACCACACCCCACTCCATACCACACCCCACTATATACCATACCCCACTCCATACCATACCCCACTCCATACCACACCCCACTCCATACAACACCCCACTCCATGCCACACCCCACTCTATACCACACCCCACTCCATACCATACCCCACTCCATACCACACCCTACTCCATACCACACCCCACTCCACACGGCGCACATACCCGTGATACTTGGGTTGGCTGTAGTTCTGGCAATTCTGGCTCTGCCCTGCCGGCTATAAATAGCGCGCATCTTTCCCCTTCCCTTCCACTCCCTACACCCTTTTCACCCGTCCCGCTGCCGTATAGCGAGGCCATTCACAAAATCTATGTGAGCGAAGCAGGGGCGCGCGCGTGTTAGTTAGGCCTACTGCACTGGCCACTTGTACTAAGTTCATGGTATGTGCCTCCAGATTGACCTAGATTCCAGTATTCGGGAAGAGCACAGCAGTTATAACACACACACACACACACACACACACACACACACACACACACACACACACACACACACACGATGCATGCAGTAGGCAGAGAGATATGCATCATAACGTATATACTCGCGCACACGCACACGCACTCACACACACACACACACACACACACACACACACACACACACACACACACGCACACAAACACAGAGTTGATTTATACATTTTAACATGCATTTGAACACACACACGCATGCACAGAGAGACAGACAGAAAGACATTCAGAGAGAGAGAGAGAGAGAGAGAGAGAGAGAGAGAGAGAGAGAGAATATCAAATCAAAACACACATATCACACACACACACGCACACACACACACACACATATCTGATTCACATAATATGGTATGCATGTAACATGAATTTAACACACACACGCACACACACCACACACACACACACACACACACACACACACACACACACACACACACACACACACACTCACTCTCTCTCTCTTTCTCTTGCTTTACATACTGTTATAATTATGATGTGGTGCATGTGACATGCATTTTGAGAATACATGCTTGAAAACTCTCTCTCTCTCTCTCTCTCTCTCTCTCTCTCTCTCTCTCTCTCTCTCTCTCTCTCTCTCTCTCTCTCTCTCTCTCTCTCTCTCTTCTTAGATTACATGTACATAGTGTTCTATGATGTGCATGTACCATGCATTTTGAAAATACATGCTTGAAAACACACACACCACACACACACACACACACACACACACACACACACACACACACACACACACACACACACACACATATCTGCATGCATGTACAACAAGCACAGACACACAGTCACACAATCCACAAGCAAGTTATCACTCACAAAACAAGTGTATACTCACAGGTATTGGTCAGAAAATGTTCCACACTCCAAGAAACCACACATTATGGAGGATACTGTGTATGTACTGTGCAGTGCATACTATTCCTCATTACTTTTCTCTTCTCTGTCACTAACCACAAGCTGGTGCAAATTTGAAGTTCCATCACTCACCACACGATGGTGCATATTTTAAGTTCCATATTGATGAGGCAATATAGGTGTGTCGTGATAATACATTTATCTCACAAACTAAATTTTTGGATAGATTCTGTAAACACTGAAAGGAATATACAAAGTGTCTCACAAGTAATGAAAATACTAATAATCATGATAATGATAACATTAATACTGCACATTATAGTGCACCTAACAGTGTTGTAAGTGCTTCCAATTCTAGAATACAAAAGTAAATGAAATCTAGATGTAAGGTAAATGACGTGCACACTGGAAGGACGATATCATATACAGTGTCTTCAATAAGGTAATACAGCTGTCTCACAAACCACTATATACAGTGTCTTCAACACGGTAATACAGCTGTCTCACAAACCACTATATACAGTGTCTTCAACAAGGTAATACAGCTGTCTCACAAACCATTATATACAGTGTCTTCAACAAGGTAATACAGCTGTCTCACAAACTACTATATACAGTGTCTTCAACAAGGTAATACAGCTGTCTCACAAACCACTATATACAGTGTCTTCAACAAGGTAATACAGCTGTCTCACAAACCACTATATACAGTGTCTTCATTAAGGTAATACAGCTGTCTCACAAACCATTATATACAGTGTCTTCAACAAGGTAATACAGCTGTCTCACAAATCACTATATACAGTGTCTTCAACAAGGTAATACAGCTGTCTCACAAACCATTATATACAGTGTCTTCAACAAGGTAATACAGCTGTCTCACAAACCAAGTTCTATGGTACATTATGTACACACTGCAAAAACTTGTATATATATATGTGTGTGTGTGTGGGTGTGTTGTGTGTGTGTGTGTGGTGTGTGTGTGTGTGTGTGTGTGTGTGTGTGTGTGTGTGTGTGTATGTGTGTGTGTGTGTGTGTGTCTGTCTTATGTGTGTGTGTGTGTGTGTGTCTGTCTGTCTTCTGTCTGTCTGTCTCTCTATCTCTCTCTGTGTAGGTATGTGCATGCACACATGTATGTATGTATTAGGCAGATCAGCTAGTTTTTAGAGGAAGGTGCTAATAAAGTAATACAATATATTTACCTTGGATCCTGATGCTGAAGCATTTTTCTTTTAAGTTTTATGCATGAAAAGTTACCATATTCTTGCAAAAACAATATTTCCGATTGAAAGTCCACTTTATCAACCCAACTACCTTATCACCAGAACATCAACACAGTCATTCAGATTACATGCATGAAACTGAAAAGCAACAGTAGTCTTACCCATAAAAATCATTACAATTGTAACTTTACTGTATGAGAAGGTATCACTACTGCAACAATGAAGATTTTTACTGTAATGCTGTCTCTCTCTCTCTCTCTCTCTCTCTCTCTCTCTCTCTCTCTCTCTCTCTCTCTCCACCTCTCCCTCTGTGTGTGTGTGTGTGTGCCCCCCTCCCCTCCCCCCTATTGTGTTATTTTCTTCGCTTTCTTAGGGGTGTCTTGCAGCCACTGTTCTTTCATGGTGAAAGAAAGCCTCTGACTATCATTTCTGAAACTGCATGTTTTGTTTTTCATTCTATTTACTGTGGCATGCATTCTCTCTCCACCCTGCTCTCCATGTAGTCCTAAGCCACACTGCCATCTCCTGATCCAGCTGACACAATGTTCCTCCAGGATGTGTTGCTTTGGAATGACACGACCTCCTTTATCAGCAGCGAACAGTCCTCTATACAGACTCATGTACTTGTCAATGGCTTTTTCTATTTTGCCTGTCTGGTTTTCCTGCACAGGTTTGACAGATGACACAAGGTCATGAACTTTGGAATAACAGGCATTCAGTTTAGTGAATTTCTGTTTTATTCTTGAGGCAACAGCCCAGATCTCTTGGTTATCTGTCAGTGTGTAGGTCTCTGACTCAATGCTGTTACAAACGTCATTGTAGACTTTTGGTTTTAAGTACTTGTTGCAATGGTTGCCATTGAAGGTACCACTGTGATAGGCCTGTGTTACTATTCTGTGCCTTTTTAGAACTTCCCTTACTATGGCTATAATTGGTCCATCATGTATTGAGAATGGTTGAAGGCCACCCAAGGAAGGGATTGTTGTGCTTTGTCTTTGGCAGCGGCGCTTTACCTGTTGAACACTTCTTCTAAATTCTGCTCTCAAAGTATTTGAAGGTAGGTGTTCTTCTTTTACCATATCCAAAGCTAGTCTTTTATCAAGATCATAGCACTGATTTTCAAGATGATCATGATGTTTGTTTACAATGCCTATCAGAATATGAAGGTAGGGAGGGGCCACCTTGTCTACTTCAATGTCCCATACATTTGGCAAGACCACATTCTTGTAAAGTTTTGCATCTTTTATATCTCCACCTGCTTTTTGGAAAGCTGCATGGCACTCTTTCAGGCTGTGTAGTGTTCTCTTTTTAGCTGCTCTTCGCTCTGTCTGTTTCCATTGCATTTCAGTTTTTGAGGCTTCACACCACAGGCAAGGATGGACAGCCTGAGCCCCTGACAGCCCAAACATTTTTAGCTGAAAATCATAATCACCGAATAAAAACAGCTTGACTCTTTTCCCTTTCCATGTCATCTTCTCAATTTGGCTGATCTGCTCTTTGAGTGGCTCTAACATTTTTCTGATGTTTTCATTGCTGTCTTTTGCTTCTGCTATGCAAACCAAAAAGCAGTTTTCTTTGGCATTTGGATGTTCAAGGTTTGCCACTGACAACACAAGTTTAAAGCTGCCACCCCCATGATCACCCCCAATCTTAACCCACACTTCACTTTCAGGAATAGTATCATCATGCCATGTCAACATCTGTTTCTTCTCATACTGATCCAACAGATTTGTGATAAAGAAAGACAGATTTTCAACAGTTGCCACTGGAACAGCTGTTTTTATGTCTTGATGTGTTATGTTGCTATCATGGACTAAGTTTACGTTTTTGTTCTTGATGTGTTATGTTGCTATCATGGACTGTAAGTTTACGTTTTTATGTCTTGATGTGTTATGTTGCTATCATGGACTGTAAGTTTTGCGTTTTTTATTCTTGATGTGTTATGTTGCTATCATGGACTGTAAGTTTACGTTTTGTCTTGATGTGTTAATGTTGCTATCATGGACTGTAAGTTTGCGTTTTTTTGTATCTTGGATGTGTTTATGTTGCTTACATGACTGTAAATTTAGATTTTATGTTCTTGAAGTGTGTATGTTGCTTATCAGGACTTAAGTTTACGTTTTTTGTCTTGAGTTGTTATGTTGCTATCATGGACTGTAAGTTTACGTTTTTGTATCTTGACAGTGCCAGACATCAAACTTTTCTGAAACTCTCTCTCCTTTTCCTCGCTCTCAAAAGTAGCTCCACACTTCCTGGATATCTTCTTCACCTCCCTTTCTTTAGCCCAGCTCAGCAACATTTTGGATTTTAGTTTTGCTAATGTTTTTGCTGGTATGTGGCTCCTTCCACATCCAGCGCCCTTCAGAATCTCAGTTCGTATCCTTTTTTTTATGAACCTAAGCTCTGTACTATGCTGCCTAATCACATCAGCCTCTGAAAATCCTGAAGTGTCTTTCCGAATACTGTTTAGCTGGTTCATCCTTTTCCTTCTGGTTGGCGTACTGGCAAGAGCTGATGATTTCCTGGGTTTGGTAATCTTTTTCAGGATAATTGGCTGACCCCCAGTTTTGCATATGACAGTTTGCTTATCACTTGACTCTGCAATTTGGATACGAACTAAACGAGTTAAGTAAGCTTGTTCTGATTTGGTCAGTGGTGCTTTTAGTTCTTCTAGTGAGGGGGACAGTTTTTCTCTTGTCAGTTTGTGATGATCTGTGTCTAACACTTTTTGTTTTGTCAGTTTGTGATGATCTGTGTCTAATTCCTGAGTGAAAATGAAGCACTGGGATGGCTTTACGTTGGTCAGAGTTTTCGTTTTGGGGCTGGACGACAGAGCAGGCAACATGTCTGATTCTGTTTGTGTGCCTGAAATGGAAGGACTTGGCATACGTTTTTCAATAGTTTTTTCAGCCAGGCTGTTGTCACTAACATTACCCTTAACAATACTATGTCCAGGCCCAGAGAGAAATTCTAACAGCCACCTTTTGACAGTCTTCTGTTGTGGTGTTGAAGAAGCTGGTGGCTGGAACTGTGCTGGAACTGGTTCAATCAAACTGCTGTTACATACACTCTGGCTGCATTGATAATCAGAATGTTCATCAGTGACAAGGCTGTCACAAGCACTCTTACCTGTATCAGTCATACTGCTCTTATCTGCATAATCACTTGTTTCAACAGCTGTTTTGTCATAATCTTCACCTGTACTGCTAGAACTGTTTTCAACCACAAAGTCCGAATGGTATTGTGAATTGCAGAGATGTTCAAACGTTTGCCTTTCTTTGCAGGCCTGCCTGGTTTGTACTGTTTCAGAAAAGCCTGACATACAGCGCAGTTATCTGTTGTAGTATTGGGGTCAAACAGGGTCCATATGCCTTTACTACTTTCAATCAGTCCTGTGACTACTTGAAGACTAGATTCCTTTTGTAGTGATACAGTTGAATTCTTTGTTTTTATCAGACGACAATAGCAAGTTCCACAAAATTTGTTTGAGTACAAAATGCCATCAGTATCCTCAGAAATGACAACTCTATACAAATGTTCAAAGTCTAATGCATACCGTCTACAAAGCCTAGGAGGTTTTGTTTTTTGGCTGTCGTTAATGATCTGCCACCACATATTCTGCACAATGAGTTCAGTCTCTCTGTATGGACCCTTTCTGTGTGTTCAGACATAGTTATTCAGTCAGTGGCACGCGTGCAATTCCACATATAACAGTACCACAATTCACATGAGCACACCAAAGAGTATACTACCTACGGTATACTCTTTGAGCAAACTAATGCAAAAAAGGATGAACACAGTTCTCTCTTTCTCTCAGTCTCTCTATGTACAACACAACACACACACACACACACACACCACACAAGAGAGAGAGAGAGAGAGAGAGAGAGAGAGAGAGAGAGAGATGAATGTTAGACACAACTCCAGAGAGAGACAGACAGACAGATGGAGAGAGAGTGAGAGAGTGAGAGAGTGAGAGAGAGAGAGAGATGTGTCGGAGGTTGCCCTGGATAAAGACCGGCTTAATTAATACACGCGCGTGGCCTAGTTTATAGCCGGCGAAGCGCGTGCCTTCATCAGGCAACAGCTAACACCCGATTTTAGTCAAATGTAAGCCTCTAAAAAAGAATGAAAACAAACAGCTGACAGCGATTTTTTTTTAATTTTAGAAAGTTAAAGCACTGAAGACCACGAATCAGACCTTGCCAAAACTGAGGAATTTATGTAAAGATTGTAAATTGCACTATACTTCCGTCACTACTACGAAAATAATCTCACTTTATACTGAACAAAGAGCAACCTGGAGATGTCAGTCGATCATCACATTAGTAATTTCAACAAATTTCAAAGACAAGGTAATCTGAAAAAGTAAAGATCACTTCTTCAGAACAATGAATATTCACAGCACTGAATGCACACAGGTAAAGTGACGAAAATACCCCAGATCATTGCACAAATTCACAATACACACAGAAAACTGCACTCAGCTTCCTTCTTTATCAGTGGTGCCAGAACACAAAGGCATGCTAGCCAGTGATATGGACTTTGGTCGACCCTGCCTGGACAAAAATAGTACTCGCAGGCGATGCTGGTGCCGGCTCGCAATTAAAAGGTGATGGAATGGCTGGGAAAATGCAGCCGTGCACGGCGCACATATCCATGATACTTGGGTTGGCTGTAGTTCTGGCAATTCTGGCTCTGCCCTGCCGGCTATAAATAGCGCACATCTTTCCCCTTCCCTTCCACTCCCCACACCCTTTTCACCCGTCCCCTGCCGTATAGCGAGGCCACTCACAAATTCTATGTGAGCGAAGCAGGGGCGCACGTGTTAGTTAGGCCTACTGCACTGGCCACTTGTACTAAGTTCATGGTATGTGCCTCCAGATTGACCTAGATTCCAGTATCGGGAAGAGCACAGCAGTTATAAACACA
>JAPXFY010000027.1:10936701-10959201 GCA_030674185.1 Monoplex corrugatus | reverse complement strand
TCATGGACTGTAAGTTTACGTTTTTGTGTCTTGATGTGTTATGTTGCTATCATGGACTGTAAGTTTACGTTTTTATGTCTTGATGTGTTATGTTGCTATCATGGACTGTAAGTTTGCGTTTTTATGTCTTGATGTGTTATGTTGCTATCATGGACTGTAAGTTTACGTTTTTATGTCTTGATGTGTTATGTTGCTATCATGGACTGTAAGTTTACGTTTTTATGTCTTGATGTGTTATGTTGCTATCATGGACTGTAAGTTACGTTTTATGTCTTGATGTGTTATGTTGCTATCATGGACTGTAAGTTTACGTTTTTATGTCTTGATGTGTTATGTTGCTATCATGGACTGTAAGTTTACGTTTTATGTCTTGATGTGTTATGTTGCTATCATGGACTGTAAGTTTACGTTTTTGTATCTTGACAGTGCCACACATCAAACTTTTCTGAAACTCTCTCTCCTTTTCCTCACTCTCAAAAGTAACTCCACACTTCCTGGATATCTTCTTCATCTCTCTTTCTTTAGCCCAGCTCAGCAACATTTTGGATTTTAGTTTTGCTAATGTTTTTGCTGGTATGTGGCTCCTTCCACATCCAGCGCCCTTCAGAATCTCAGTTCGTTTCCTTTTTTTTGTGAACCTAAGCTCTGTACTATGCTGCCTAATCACATCAGCCTCTGGAAATCCTGAAGTGTCTTTCCGAATACTGTTTAGCTGGTTCATCCTTTTCCTTCTGGTTGGCGTACTGGCAAGAGCTGATGATTTCCTGGGTTTGGTGATCTTTTTCAGGATAATTGGCTGACCCCCAGTTTTGCATATGACAGTTTGCTTATCACTTGACTCTGCAATTTGGATACGAACTAAACGAGTTAAGTAAGCTTGTTCTGATTTGGTCAGTGGTGCTTTTAGTTCTTCTAGTGAGCGGACAGTTTTTCTCTTGTCAGTTTGTGATGATCTGTGTCTAACACTTTTTGTTTTGTCAGTTTGTGATGATCTGTGTCTAATTCCTGAGTGAGAAATGAAGCACTGGGATGGCTTTACGTTGGTCAGAGTTTTCGTTTTGGGGCTGGATGACAGAGCAGGCAACATGTCTGATTCTGTTTGTGTGCCTGAAATGAAAGGACTTGGCATACGTTTTTCAATAGTTTTTTCAGCCAAGGTGTTGTCACTAACATTACCCTTAACAATACTATGTCCAGGCCCAGAGAGAAATTCTAACAGCAGCCTTTTGACAGTCTTCTGTTGTGGTGTTGAAGAAGCTGGTGGCTGGAACTGTGCTGGAACTGGTTCAATCAAACTGTTGTTACATACACTCTGGCTGCCTTGATAATCAGAATGTTCATCAGTGACAAGGCTGTCACAAGCACTCTTACCTGTATCAGTCATACTGCTCTTATCTGCATAATCACTTGTTTCAACAGCTGTTTTGTCATAATCTTCACCTGTACTGCTAGAACTGTTTTCACAAAGCCTATTGTCATTAGATGTTTCAGCAGAACTGGTATTGTGAATTGCAGAGATGTTCAAACGTTTGCCTTTCTTTGCAGGCCTGCCTGGTTTGTATTGTTTCAGAAAAGCCTGACATACAGCGCAGTTATCTGCTGTAGTATTGGGGTCAAACAGGGTCCATATGCCTTTACTACTTTCAATCAGTCCTGTGACTACTTGAAGACTAGATTCCTTTTGTAGTGATACAGTTGAATTCTTTTTTTATCAGACGACAATAGCAAGTTCCACAAAATTTGTTTGAGTACAAAATGCCATCAGTATCCTCAGAAATGACAACTCTATACAAATGTTCAAAGTCTAATGCATACCGTCTACAAAGCCTAGGAGGTTTTGTTTTACTGGCTGTCGTTAATGATCTGCCACCACATATTCTGCACAATGAGTTCAGTCTCTCTGTATGGACCCTTTCTGTGTGTTCAGACATAGTTATTCAGTCAGTGGCACGCGTGCAATTCCACATATAACAGTACCACAATTCACATGAGCACACCAAAGAGTATACTACCTACGGTATACTCTTTGAGCAAACTAATGCAAAAAAGGATGAACACAGTTCTCTTTCTCTCAGTCCTCTGTGTGTGTGCGTGCGTGTGTGTGCGTGCGTGCGTGCGTGCGTGCTGCTGTGTGTCTGCTTCAGCGCTTAGATTGATTTATCAAGATTTTGCGCATATAATATGTAATTATTATATTATATTACACACACACACACACACACACACACACACACACACACACACACACACACACACACACACACACACACACACACACACACACAGATGAATGTTAGACGCAACTCCAGAGAGAGACAGACAGACAGATGGAGAGAGAGAGTGAGAGAGTGAGAGAGAGAGAGAGAGAGAGAGATGTGTCGGAGGTTGCCCTGGATAAAGACCGGCTTAATTAATACACGCGCATGGCCTAGTTTATAGCCGGCGCAGCGCGTGCCTTCATCAGTCAACAGCTAACACCCGATTTTAGTCAAATGTAAGCCTCTAAAAAAGAATGAAAACAAACAGCTGACAGCGATTTTTTTTAATTTTAGAAAGTTAAAGCACTGAAGACCACGAATCAGACCTTGCCAAAACTGAGGAATTTATGTAAAGATTGTAAATTGCACTATACTTCCGTCACTACTACGAAAATAATCTCACTTTATACTGAACAAAGAGCAACCTGGAGATGTCAGTCGATCATCACATTAGTAATTTCAACAAATTTCTAAGACAAGGTAATCTGAAAAAGTAAAGATCACTTCTTCAGAACAATGAATATTCACAGCACTGAATGCACACAGGTAAAGTGACGAAAATACCCCAGATCATTGCACAAATTCACAATACACACAGAAAACTGCACTCGGCTTCCTTCTTTATCAGTGGTGCCAGAACACAAAGGCATGCTAGCCAGTGATATGGACTTTGGTCGACCCTGCCTGGACAAAAATAGTACTCGCAGGCGATGCTGGTGCCTGCTCGCAATTAAAAGGTGATGGAATGGCTGGGAAAATGCAGCCGTGCACGGCGCACATATCCATGATACTTGGGTTGGCTGTAGTTCTGGCAATTCTGGCTCTGCCCTGCCGGCTATAAATAGCGCACATCTTTCCCCTTCCCTTCCACCCCCCACACCCTTTTCACCCGTCCCGCTGCCGTATAGCGAGGCCACTCACAAATTCTATGTGAGCGAAGGAGGGGCGCGCACATGTTAGTTAGGCCTACTGCACTGGCCACTTGTACTAAGTTCATGGTATGTGCCTCCAGATTGACCTAGATTCCAGTACTCGGGAAGAGCACAGCAGTTATAACACACACACACACACACACACACACGATGCATGCAGTAGGCAGAGAGATATGCATCATAACGTATATACTCGCGCACACGCACACGCACTCACACACACACACACACACACAACACACACACACACACACACACACACACATGCACACAAACACAGAGTTGATTTTTTACATTTTAACATGCATTTGAACACACACACGCATGCACAGAGAGACAGACAGACAGACAGACAGAGAGAGAGAGAGACAGAGAGAGAAAGAAAGAGAGAGAGAGAGAGAATATCAAATCAAAACACGCATATCACACACACACACGCACACACACACACACATATCTGATTCACATAATATGGTATGCATGTAACATGAATTTAACACACACACGTACACACACACACACCACACTCACTCTCTCTCTTTCTCTTGCTTTACATACTGTTATAATTATGATGTGGTGCATGTGACATGCATTTTGAGAATACATGCTTGAAAACTCTCTCTCTCTCTCTCTCTCTCTCTCTCTCTCTCTCTCTCTCTCTCTCTCTGTTACATTACATGTACATAGTGTTCTATGATGTGCATGTACCATGCATTTTGAAAATACATGCATGAAAACACACACACACACACACACACACACACACACACACACACACACACACACACACACACACACACACACACACACACACACACACATCTGCATGCATGTACAACAAGCACAGACACACAGTCACACAATCCACAAGCAAGTTATCACTCACAAAACAAGTGTATACTCACAGGTATTGGTCAGAAAATGTTCCACACTCCAAGAAACCACACATTATGGAGGATACTGTGTATGTAATGTGCAGTGCATACTATTCCTCATTACTTTTCTCTTCTCTGTCACTAACCACAAGCTGGTGCAAATTTGAAGTTCCATCACTCACCACACGATGGTGCATATTTTAAGTTCCATATTGATGAGGCAATATAGGTGTGTCGTGATAATACATTTATCTCACAAACTAAATTTTTGGATAGATTCTGTAAACACTGAAAGGAATATACAAAGTGTCTCACAAGTAATGAAAATACTAATAATCATGATAATGATAACATTAATACTGCACATTATAGTGCACCTAACAGTGTTGTAAGTGCTTCCAATTCTAGAATACAAAAGTAAATGAAATCTAGATCTAAGGTAAATGATGTGCACACTGGAAGGACGATATCATATACAGTGTCTTCAACAAGGTAATACAGCTGTCTCACAAACCACTATATACAGTGTCTTCAACAAGGTAATACAGCTGTCTCACAAACCACTATATACAGTGTCTTCAACAAGGTAATACAGCTGTCTCACAAACCACTATATACAGTGTCTTCAACAAGGTAATACAGCTGTCTCACAAACCACTATATACAGTGTCTTCAACAAGGTAATACAGCTGTCTCACAAACTACTATATACAGTGTCTTCAACAAGGTAATACAGCTGTCTCACAAACAACTATATACAGTGTCTTCAATAAGGTAATACAGCTGTCTCACAAACCACTATATACAGTGTCTTCAACAAGGTAATACAGCTGTCTCACAAACCATTATATACAGTGTCTTCATTAAGGTAATACAGCTGTCTCACAAACCATTATATACAGTGTCTTCAATAAGGTAATACAGCTGTCTCACAAACCACTATATACAGTGTCTTCATTAAGGTAATACAGCTGTCTCACAAACCATTATATACAGTGTCTTCAACAAGGTAATACAGCTGTCTCACAAATCACTATATACAGTGTCTTCAACAAGGTAATACAGCTGTCTCACAAACCATTATATACAGTGTCTTCAACAAGGTAATACAGCTGTCTCACAAACCATTATATACAGTGTCTTCAACAAGGTAATACAGCTGTCTCACAAACCACTATATACAGTGTCTTCAACAAGGTAATACAGCTGTCTCACAAACCACTATAAACAGTGTCTTCAACAAGGTAATACAGCTGTCTCACAAACAACTATATACAGTGTCTTCAACAAGGTAATACAGCTGTCTCACAAACCACTATATACAGTGTCTTCATTAAGGTAATACAGCTGCTCACAAACCATTATATACAGTGTCTTCAACAAGGTAATACAGCTGTCTCACAAACCAAGTTCTATGGTACATTATGTACACACTGCAAAAACTATCTTGAATGTATATATATATGTGTGTGTGTGTGTATGTGTGTGTGTGTGTGTGTGTGTGTGTGTGTGTGTGTGTGTGTGTGTGTGTGTATGTGTGTGTGTGTGTGTGTCTGTCTGTCTTCTGTCTGTCTGTCTCTCTATCTCTCTCTGTGTAGGTATGTGCATGCACACATGTATGTATGTATTAGGCAGATCAGCTAGTTTTTAGAGGAAGGTGCTAATAAAGTAATACAATATATTTACCTTGGATCCTGATGCTGAAGCATTTTTCTTTTAAGTTTTATGCATGAAAAGTTACCATATTCTTGCACAAACAATATTTCCGATTGAAAGTTCACTTTATCAACCCAACTACCTTACCACCAGAACATCAACACAATCATTCAGATTACATGCATGAAACTGAAAAGCAACAGTAGTCTTACCCATAAAAATCATTACAATTGTAACTTTACTGTATGAGAAGGTATCACTACTGCAAAAAGGAAGATTTTTACTGTAATGCTCTCACTCTCTCTCTCTCTCTCTCTATCTCTCTCTCTCTCTCTCTCTCTCTCCACCTCTCCCTCTGTGTGTGTGTGTGTGTGTGTGTGCCCCCCTCCCCTCCCCCCTATTGTGTTATTTTCTTCGCTTTCTTAGGGGTGTCTTGCAGCCACTGTTCTTTCATGGTGAAAGAAAGCCTCTGACTATCATTTCTGATACTGCATGTTTTGTTTTTCATTCTATTTACTGTGGCATGCATTCTCTCTCCACCCTGCTCTCCATGTAGTCCTAAGCCAAACTGCCATCTCCTGATCCAGCTGACACAATGTTCCTCCAGGATGTGTTGCTTTGGAATGACACGACCTCCTTTATCAGCGGCGAACAGTCCTCTATACAGACTCATGTACTTGTCAATGGCTTCTTCTATTTTGCCTGTCTGGTTTTCCTGCACAGGTTTCACAGATGACACAAGGTCATGAAGTTTGGAATAACAGGCATTCAGTTTAGTGAATTTCTGTTTTATTCTTGAGGCAACAGCCCAGATCTCTTGGTTATCTGTCAGTGTGTAGGTCTCTGACTCAATGCTGTTACAAACGTCATTGTAGACTTTTGGTTTTAAGTACTTGTTGCAATGGTTGCCATTGAAGGTACCACTGTGATAGGCCTGTGTTACTATTCTGTGCCTTTTTAGAACTTCCCTTACTATGGCTATAATTGGTCCATCATGTATTGAGAATGGTTGAAGGCCATCCAAGGAAGGGATTGTTGTGCTTTGTCTTTGGCAGCGGCGCTTTACCTGTTGAACACTTCTTCTAAATTCTGCACTCAAAGTATTTGAAGGCAGGTGTTCTTCTTTTACCATATCCAAAGCTAGTCTTTTATCAAGATCATAGCACTGATTTTCAAGATGATCATGATGTTTGTTTACAATGCCTATTAGAATATGAAGGTAGGGAGGGGCCACCTTGTCTACTTCAATGTCCCATACATTTGGCAAGACCACATTCTTGTAAAGTTTTGCATCTTTTATATCTCCACCTGCTTTTTGGAAAGCTGCATGGCACTCTTTCAGGCTGTGTAGTGTTCTCTTTTTAGCTGCTCTTCGCTCTGTCTGTTTCCATTGCATTTCAGTTTTTGAGGCTTCACACCACAGGCATGGATGGACAGCCTGAGCCCCTGACAGCCCAAACATTTTTAGCTGAAAATCATAATCACCGAATAAAAACAGCTTGACTCTTTTTCCCTTTCCATGTCATGTTCTCAATTTGGCTGATCTGCCCTTTGAGTGGCTCTAACATTTTTCTGATGTTTTCATTGCTGTCTTTTGCTTCTGCTATGCAAACCAAAAAGCAGTTTTCTTTGGCATTTGGATGTTCAAGGTTCGCCACTGACAACACAAGTTTAAAGCTGCCACCCCCATGATCACCCCCAATCTTAACCCACACTTCACTTTCAGGAATAGTATCATCATGCCATGTCAACATCTGTTTCTTCTCATACTGATCCAACAGATTTGTGATAAACAAAGACAGATTTTCAACAGTTGCCACTGGAACAGCTGTTTTTATGTCTTGATGTGTTATGTTGCTATCATGGACTGTAAGTTTACGTTTTTATGTCTTGATGTGTTATGTTGCTATCATGGACTGTAAGTTTACGTTTTTATGTCTTGATGTGTTATGTTGCTATCATGGACTGTAAGTTTACGTTTTTATGTCTTGATGTGTTATGTTGCTATCATGGACTGTAAGTTTACGTTTTTATGTCTTGATGTGTTATGTTGCTATCATGGACTGTAAGTTTACGTTTTTATGTCTTGATGTGTTATGTTGCTATCATGGACTGTAAGTTTACGTTTTTATGTCTTGATGTGTTATGTTGCTATCATGGACTGTAAGTTTACGTTTTATGTCTTGATGTGTTATGTTGTTATCATGGACTGTAAGTTTACGTTTTTATGTCTTGATGTGTTATGTTGCTATCATGGACTGTAAGTTTACGTTTTTATGTCTTGATGTGTTATGTTGCTATCATGGACTGTAAGTTTACGTTTTTATGTCTTGATGTGTTATGTTGCTATCATGGACTGTAAGTTTACGTTTTTATGTCTTGATGTGTAATGTTGTTATCATGGACTGTAAGTTTACGTTTTTGTATCTTCACAGTGCCACACATCAAACTTTTCTGAAACTCTCTCTCCTTTTCCTCACTCTCAAAAGTAACTCCACACTTCCTGGATATCTTCTTCATCTCCCTTTCTTTAGCCCAGCTCAGCAACATTTTGGATTTTAGTTTTGCTAATGTTTTTGCTGGTATGTGGCTCCTTCCACATCCAGCGCCCTTCAGAATCTCAGTTCGTTTCCTTTTTTTTGTGAACCTAAGCTCTGTACTATGCTGCCTAATCACATCAGCCTCTGAAAATCCTGAAGTGTCTTTCCGAATACTGTTTAGCTGGTTCATCCTTTTCCTTCTGGTTGGCGTACTGGCAAGAGCTGATGATTTCCTGGGTTTGGTGATCTTTTTCAGGATAATTGGCTGACCCCCAGTTTTGCATATGACAGTTTGCTTATCACTTGACTCTGCCATTTGGATACGAACTAAACGAGTTAAGTAAGCTTGTTCTGATTTGGTCAGTGGTGCTTTTAGTTCTTCTAGTGAGCGGACAGTTTTTCTCTTGTCAGTTTGTGATGATCTGTGTCTAACACTTTTTGTTTTGTCAGTTTGTGATGATCTGTGTCTAATTCCTGAGTGACAAATGAAGCACTGGGATGGCTTTACGTTGGTCAGAGTTTTCGTATTGGGGCTGGACGACAGAGCAGGCAACATGTCTGATTCTGTTTGTGTGCCTGAAATGAAAGGACTTGGCATACGTTTTTCAATAGTTTTTTCAGCCAGGCTGTTGTCACTAACATTACCCTTAACAATACTATGTCCAGGCCCAGAGAGAAATTCTAACAGCCACCTTTTGACAGTCTTCTGTTGTGGTGTTGAAGAAGCTGGTGGCTGGAACTGTGCTGGAACTGGTTCAATCAAACTGCTGTTACATACACTCTGGCTGCATTGATAATCAGAATGTTCATCAGTGACAAGGCTGTCACAAGCACTCTTACCTGTATCAGTCATACTGCTCTTATCTGCATAATCACTTGTTTCAACAGCTGTTTTGTCATAATCTTCACCTGTACTGCTAGAACTGTTTTCACAAAACCTATTGCCATTAGATGTTTCACCAGAATTGGTATTGTGAATTGCAGAGATGTTCAAACGTTTGCCTTTCTTTGCAGGCCTGCCTGGTTTGTACTGTTTCAGAAAAGCCTGACATACAGTGCAGTTATCTGTTGTAGTATTGGGGTCAAACAGGGTCCATATGCCTTTACTACTTTCAATCAGTCCTGTGACTACTTGAAGACTAGATTCCTTTTGTAGTGATACAGTTGAATTCTTTGTTTTTATCAGACGACAATAGCAAGTTCCACAAAATTTGTTTGAGTACAAAATGCCATCAGTATCCTCAGAAATGACAACTCTATACAAATGTTCAAAGTCTAATGCATACCGTCTACAAAGCCTAGGAGGTTTTGTTTTACTGGCTGTCGTTAATGATCTGCCACCACATATTCTGCACAATGAGTTCAGTCTCTCTGTATGGACCCTTTCTGTGTGTTCAGACATAGTTATTCAGTCAGTGGCACGCGTGCAATTCCACATATAACAGTACCACAATTCACACAGTGTAGTGTTGACACAGGCACTTGACTCACACACTTTCTGTTTGTACTTCATGGTGTCCCAGACAGTGTGTGCCTGTGTGTGTCTGTGTGCGTGTGTGTGTGAATACACGTGTGTGGTTGAATGTGTGTCTGTGTGTGTGTGGGGGTGGTGGGCTGGTACGCTCGCGCGCGTGTGCTTGTGTGTTTTGTTGTCTGTTTCTTTCTTTCTTTCTCTCTTTTTGTTTGTCTGTCTCATTGTGTGTGTGTGTGTGTGTGTGTGTGTGTGTGTGTGTGTGTGTGTGTGTGTGTGTGTGTGTGTGTGTGTGTGTGTGTGTGTGTGTGTGCATGTGTGTGTTTGTGTGTGTGTCTGTGTCTGTGTGTGTCTGTTTGTGCGTGTGTGGGTGTGGGTGTGTGTGGGGGGTATGTGTGTGTGTGTGTGTTTGTGTGTATGTATGTATGTGTGTCTGTGTCCGTGTATATCTTTCTGTGTCTATGTCTGTGTCTGTGTCTGTGTGTGTATCTGTGTCTGTGTAATATCTCTCTGTGTCTATGTCTGTGTCTGTGTGTGTATCTGTGTCTGTGTATATCTTTCTGTGTCTGTCTATGTCTGTATCTGTGTCTGTGTATATCTCTCTGTGTCTATGTCTGTGTCTGTGTTGTGTGTGCATCTGTGTCTGTGTATATCTTTCTGTGTCTGTCTGTGTCTGTGTCTGTGTGTGTATCTGTGTCTGTATATATCTCTCTGTGCCTGTCTGTGCATGTGTATGTGTGTATCTTTCTGTGCCTGTCTGTGTCTGTGTCTGTGTCTGTGTGTGTATCTGTGTCTGTGTATATCTCTCTGTGCCTGTCTGTGCATGTGTATGTGTGTATGTGTGTATGTGTGGGTGTGGATGTTCTTTATCACTGACTGTTGTTATTGCTGTTGTGTGTGTGTGTGTGTCGCGCCAGCAGGCAGCAAAAGTGTGTGTTGTGTTTTACAGTGATTTTATCGTGTTCTATTTGATTTTATGCATTGAATTTTGTATCAGCTTGTTCCTTTTAAATCCCGACATACGGTGATGTATATATTTTTTTTAAATTTTGCTTTTTCATCGTTTTGATTCGGCCGCTCAAGTAGGACATTTTATCTGTGAACTGTGTTTACATTTTAGTCTACTGTGTTCGCCCAACGCTACGCTTGCAATTATGGACCCGTCGTTTTTAAAACAAATTGGACTGACACTTTTTAAACACAGCAAGTGTTACCTTGGTGGAGACGTCTACCAGCGCATACGAACACTGGGGCTGTGTTGCAAGCCCGCACTGCGCGATCCTGCCGTGGTGGACGTCTCCACCGTCTTTGGCACAACCTGCCTTCTGCTGTACCACTGCCCCTGCCCTTGGCCTTGCTGCTGCGGGCTTCGTCTCCTCCTCTGCTGTCTTCACCCTCGCCTTCTGTCCTGGTGGCACCGCCTGCACCTTCTGTTCTGGTGGTGCCGTCTTCACCTTCTGTCCCGCCGGTGCCGCCTCCATCTTCTGTCCCGCCGGTGTCGCCTTCGTCTTCGGTCCCGCCGGCGCTGCCCTCGTCTTCTGTCCCGCTGGTTCCGCCTTTGTCTTCCATCCCACTGGTGCCGCCTTCGTCTTCTGTCCTGCGTGTGCCACCTTCGTCTTCTGTCCCGTCGTTGCTGCCTTCGTCTTGTGCCCCGCTGGTGTCGCCTTCGTCCTCTGTCCCGTCGGTGCTGCCCTCACCTCTAACTCGGCCGCCGCCATGTGACTGGTAGACTCAAACTATGCCTTTTTAACGCTCAGTCAACATGTGCAGATGGCAAAGCCGATGTCATTGCTGACTTTATTGCAGATGACCATGTTGACATTGTTTTTATCACAGAAACATGGCTTAACCCCCTTGGTCATGAACCTATACATGCGAGTCTCACTCCGAGTGGTTACAGGCTTGCTTCTTTCCATAGCTCATCCCGAGGTGGTGGTATCGCCATCCTCTACAACGACTCACTCCATTCCCGCCTATCTTTCTCGCAGTCTCTGCCTTTCTCCCATCCTTCTTTCGAGCACGTTGAAGTATCCTTCCAATCCACCCCTCACCCCATCACCTTCTCCTGTGTCTATCGACCTCCACCTAGCTCTGCCAACAAGCTCACCACATCCATGTTTCTCTCTGACTTTGACCAACTTCTTGATTACTACTGCCTCTTACCTGGAAATCTCATCATTCTAGGTGACATCAATGTCCACTACGACAACCGTTATGACACAAGAGATATCATCAATTCTCTGTCCAATCACAATATGACACAACATATTTCTGAACCAACCCATAAAAAAGGTCACATTCTTGACTGGATCATTTCTCGTGATCACCACAATTCAGCTACTGACAACTTCCTAGTTCTTTCTACCCGTCTAACTTCAGCCCTTCCATCTGACCACTCTGCAATTCTCTGTTCTCTTGACATTTCTCCTCCTTCCCGTACCACGAGCACAGTGACTCGACGCAATCTCAAATCTATTGACCTCTCCACATTTTCATCTGATGCCTCCCGCCTCCTTTCTGAAAAGTCACATAACCTTGCCGATGAATTCTATACTACTCTCCACCATCTTCTGGACACTCATGCTCCAGCCACAACCCTTCTTTTACCTGACCGCCCCCCTACCCCCTGGCTCACTCATGAGATTGCCTGTGCAAAACGTGCCCGCTGCAGAGCAGAGCGCTGCTGGCGCAAATCCAAACTCACTGTACATAGGCAATTTTTCCAAGCCTCTAAAACAAAAGTATCCACCCTCATTGCATCTGCAAAAACAAGCTATTTCCAAACCAAAATCCTGAATGCCTCCTCTTCAAGAGAACTCTTTACAACCATGAGTCATCTCCTTGGCACACGAAAAGATTTATCTCTCCCAACAAAACACACAAATGAAGAACTCCCATCTGTATTCTCCAAGTATTTCACCACCAAAATACAAACTCTTCGTGACAGGCTTGACAGGACACCCTGTCAACCATGCCCACCTGACCCTTCCTTCTCTGGCACACCTCCTACTACTTTTACCCCAGTATCACAAGAAGAAATTCTCAACACAATCAGATCCATGTCGTTCAAAACCTACAAACTGGATCCTCTTCCAGGTTCTCTCTACTCTGACTGTCTCCCTACTCTCCTCCCATTCATCACTGACATCATCAACACTTCTCTTCAAACTGGAACTGTCCCAGATTCTTTCAAGTCTGCTATTGTTCACCCTCTCCTCAAGAAATACAATTTAGACCCAAATGAACTGAAAAATTACCGGCCTATCTCTAATCTCTCTTTCTTGTCAAAACTCATCGAAAAAGTTGTCCTCAACCAGCTGAACTCTCACCTGTCTACCAACAATCTCCTCAATCCTTTCCAGTCAGCCTACCGCCAGTGCCATAGCACTGAAACTGCCCTGCTACACATTCTCAACAATCTCCTCCTTGCAACTGATACTGGCAAAGTCTCTCTCCTCACACTCCTTGATCTGTCTGCAGCCTTTGATACCATTGATCATGGTATTCTCCTTTCTAGACTTCATCATACTTTTGGCATCTCTGACATTGCTCTCTCCTGGTTCACCTCATATCTATCAAACAGAAAACAAACTGTTCTCATTAATGGCACTTACTCTCAACCTGCATACCTGACCTGTGGTGTTCCACAAGGATCTGTCCTTGGCCCTGTTATTTTCACTCTTTACACCTCCCCCCTGTCTACCATCATCAACTCCCACTCTATAAAACACCACTTCTATGCTGATGACACCCAACTTCTAGACAGTGACACACCAGACAATATACAGCACCTCTTGACTCACACCACTGAGTGTTACTCGGACATTAAGAACTGGATGACGTTCAACAAACTTCAGCTTAATGACGACAAGACAGAAGCTATCCTCATTGGCACCCGTCAGAAACTTTCTCAGCTGCCTCCTCTTTCTGTCCCATTATGTAACACATCAGTCCCAATTTCTGATTCAGCTAAAAACCTTGGTGTCTGCATTGACTCTACCCTCTCCATGAACAACTTGTTTCTCAAACTGCCAGATCTTGCTACTATCACCTCCATCGTATAAGCCTGATCAGGAAGTATCTTTCTGTTGAAACAACTGCAAAACTCGTTCTCTCCTTCATAATGTCTCGCATTGACTATTGCAATTCACTCCTGTCCGGTCTTTCTGCCTCCACCATTCACATCCTGCAGCGCATTCAAAACAATGCTGCATGCCTTGTACTAAAAAAGAAAAAAGCTGACCACATATCTCCTCTCCTGGCACAACTTCACTGGCTCCCTGTATCAAAGCGCATACAGTACAAACTAGACACCATGTGCTACAAAAGCCTCAATAACGCAGCCCCCGATTACCTGTCAAGCTTACTTGAGATCTATGTTCCCTCACGTACCCTCCGCTCTGCCTCCGATCTTCTGACTTTTCGCTTTCCACGCACTAAGCTCAATACATATGGTCCACGAGCCTTCTCTGTTTCTGGTCCACTTTCCTGGAACAAACTTCCTCTCTCTGTCCGTCAGCAACCTACTTTTGTCTCCTTCAAGTCCGCTCTCAAAACTCACCTTTTCTCCTCTGCATAAAATCCCGACCTCACTCAATCCTCTCTGCAGCCTGTCTCCACTCGGAGGGGAATCACATTGTAATATATAATTGTATATAATATGCTCTCTATAATTTTCCATTGCTTTTATTCTTTCTCCCCATTTTAGCCGTGTGCGTGTGCGTGTGTGTGTGTGGTGTGTGTGTGTGTGTGTGTGTGTGTGTGTGTGTGTGTGTGTGTGTGTGTGTGTGTTGTGTGTGTGTGTGTGTGTGTGTGTGCGTCCGTGCGTGTGTGTCTGTTTTAGCGCTTAAATTTGATTTTTATCAAGATTTTGCGCTTTACAAAATAAAGTATTGTATTGTATTGTATTGATGTTTTCTTTCCTCGTTTCTGTTTTCGTATCATTTCGAGGACATTATAACGGGTGCATAAATTATACACTTCGTTGGGCCCACTCTATACAAGCGTTCGTTGTGTTGTGAAACTCGTATCTGAAGCCAGTCACCGAAAAGCATTTCCCTTTGATCAGATATTTCGCAAGATCATGTGATAACCATCAAACAAGCACTGACTTTTTTGTTTTGTTTTGTTAAATTGTTCGCTTGGCTGGTTGGTTGGTTGGTTGGTTGGTTGGTTGATTATTTGGTTGATTGGTTGGTTGGTTTGGTTGGTTGGTTGGTTGGTTTGTTGGTTGGTTTGTTGGTTGCTCGCTTGCTTGCTCGCTTGCTTGCTCACTTGCTTGCTTGCTTATTCGTTTGTTTGCATGCTTTTTTTTAATCATTCTCTCTCTCTCTCTCTCTCTCTCTCTCGCTTTTTTGTATCATCTCTCAGTCTGTCTGTCTGTTTGTCTGTCTGTCTGTCTGTCTCTCTCTGTCTCTCTCTCTGTCTGTCTCTCTGTCTGTCTCTCTCTTTCTCTCTCTCTCTCTGCTTTTTGTATCGTCTCTCAGTCTGTCTGTTTGTCTGTCTCTCTCTCTCTCTCTCTGTGTCACTCTGTCTCTCTGTCTGTCTGTTTGTCTGTCTCTCTCTCTCTCTCTGTGTCACTCTGTCTCTCTGTCTGTCTGTTTGTCTGTCTCTCTCTCTCTCTGTGTCACTCTGTCTCTCTGTCTGTCTGTTTGTCTGTCTCTCTCTCCTCTCTCTCTGTGTCACTCTGTCTCTCAGTCTGTCTGTTTGTCTGTCTCTCTCTCTTTCTCTCTGTCACTCTGTCTCTCTGTCTGTCTCTCCCTCTCTCTCTCTCTGTCTGCCTGTCTCTCTCTCTTTCTCGCTCTCTATCTATCTACCTATCTATCTCTATCTGGCTCCCCCCCCCCCCCCCCCATGAATATTCAACAGGACATTGAAATCTGTCGTTAACGCGGAAGAAAGCTTTGTCTAAACAGGGTATGCTGCATATTCAAGCAATCAGAGAGAAAGGTGGATGGAAGGTAGACAGACAGACAGACAGACAGACAAAAAAAGAAAGAGAGAATGGACAGACAGACTGTAGGGGAGGAACAGAAAGAGAGAAAGACAGAAACAGAGGAGAAAGAAAAAGAGGCAGACAGATAATGAGACATGAATCAAGCAAGCGAGCGAGAGAGAGAGAGAGAGAGGGAGAGACAGACAGACAGCCAGACGGACAGACAGATAACAGCAATAATGAAATTGCCTACATATGACGTACCTCCTAACTACTATGCAAATACATACATACATACATACACACATATGCTTACATATATGTACATATATTATTATTATATACATCATTATGTATATATATATATTAGTATATATACATACATACACACATATGCTTATATACATATATACTTATTGTTTATATATACATATGTAATATGTATATTATATTATATTATCTTATATTATAATACACTATAATACGCATGGAGGGTCTACACTAATACAAGTACACTATAATACCCATGGAGGGTTTACACTAATTCAAGTACACTATAATACCCATGGAGGGTCTACACTAATTCAAGTACACAATAATACCCATGGAGGGTTTACATTAATACAAGTACAGTATAATGCCCATGGAGAGTCTACACTAATTCAAGTACACTATAATGCCCATGGAGAGTCTACAGTAATACAAGTACACTCTAATATCTAGATAAGGTCTACACTGAAAATGTCCATAGATTGTCTGCTCTAATACACTGTAATGATCGCAGCAGGTCTGCACTAATACAAATACACGATAATACTCACAGAGAATCTACACTGATACAGTATAATGCCCATAGAGAACCTACACTAATGTAAGTACATTGTAATATTCACTGACAGTCTACGTGAATCATCATCATCATCAGGTGCCTTGCGCATGGCAATCATGGACCTCCATCCATCTCTATTTCTTGCCGCCCCAAGCATCTCCACCACCCTCCTCGTCCTTAGCCACTCCGCAAGTCCGTCTAGCATTTTCTCCCTGGGTCTACCTGGTGCTCTCTTTCCCTCCAGCTTTCCCGTTGTGACCAGGTGCTCCAAATCCCCCTTCCTCATAAAATGGCCTACAAATGTTGCTTGTCTTTTCCTAATCTTCCTTATGAGTGATCTACTTGTGTCTGCCTCCATCAAGACTGTCTCGTTTGTTTTCTTTGCTGTCCATGGAACCCTCAACATTCTTCTTAGAAACCACATCTCAGCTGCCTCAATCTTGCTCTGGATTTGCTTGCTGACTGTCCACGTCTCACATCCGTACAACAGTATTGGTTCTATATAACATTCAAGGACTCTCTTCCTTGTGTTAATTGATTGGCATTTTTTGGTAAAAATGCTTGTCGTCTTCTTGAATGCTGTTTTGGCTTGGCCAATTCTGCTGGCTATTTCAGATGTGCATCTGCCATCTAATGAAATGACCGCTCCCAGGTATTTGAACTTATTAACCTGTGTCAAGGTTGTGCCATTTGCTGTTATTTTGCATGAGGAGATTTCATTCTTTTTTACTGATCAGCATGAATTCAGTCTTCCTGCTGTTTAGTTCCAACCCCTTACCTGTGCTTTCTATTTTTAGTATATTCACAAGGTTTTGTAGGTCCTTTTCATTTTCTGCAATTAGCATGGTGTCATCTGCGTATCGAATGTTGTTTATCATTTTCCCTCCAACCTTTAATCCAGGGTCTTCTTCTAGGTTTCTCATGATGTTTTCGCTGTAAAGTGAAAACAGATCTGGTGACAAAACACAACCCTGTCTGACTCCTCTTTTGATGTTTTGGAAAGAGCTTATATTGTTTTTTATTCTCATTGCAGTTGTTTGTTCCCAGTACATATTCCTGATTATTCGTAGATCTTTTCCATCAACATTGAGTCTCTCCAGTTGGTTGATCAATCTTCATGTCGTACCCAATCGAAAGCCTTGGTGTAGTCAACAAAGCATAAATACAAATCCTTACTCATCTCATTTGACCTCTCTATGATAGTTCTTAGGATGTATATGGCATTAATAGTTCCCTTCCCTTCCACAAATCCACATTGTTCTTCTGCTATTTCTCTTTCGATTCTATTCCTTGTCCTCATCATGATTATTCTTAACAGAATTTTTGATACATGACTCATCAAACTGATTGTGCGATGGAGTTCGCATTCTATAGCCCCTGTCTTCTTTGGAAGTACAATGAAAATTGATTTTGACATATCTTTGGGGATTTTTCCAGTGTCATAAATTTCATTTGGGAGGAGTTATTTTTTCTGTGCCAAATTCCTCCAGGGCTTCAATCATCTCTGTAGTAATGTTGTCTGGTCCTGGGGCTTTTCCTGGTTTCATCTTTTTCAGTGCTGCTCTAACTTCATCTTTCATTATGGGTGGTTTTTCAAAGTTCTTTTTTTAATGTGTTCTTCGTTTCTGTCATCCTCAAAAAGGTCTTTAATGTACTCTCCCCATCTGTCCAGTATTTTGTCTTTTTCCATGATAAGCGTGCCATCTTTCGATTTTAAGCAACCAGTTAATGTGCATGTATTTTTCCTGTGGACAATTTCTTCAATTCGTCTGTACATACCCTGAGGATCCATTTTGTGTCGGTCTTCTATCTCTTTGCATTTTGTGTTCAGCCAAGCTTCCTTAGCTTCATTGCACCTACACCTGATTTCTTTGTTTATCTTCCTGTATATCTCCTCGTTTCAATTTTCCCTCCTTTCCTCCATCAAGCCCAAAATGTCATTAGTCATCCAGAACTTTTTTGTTTTTCTATCTGCCTTAGGGATTTCTTCACAAGCTTCATTTATCGAATTTCTCAACTTTGTCCATTGTTCCTCACTGTCACTAACGTCTTCTAGAGCACTGAATTTGTTTTGAACGTGTACATTAAATTTTTTATGTATCATTTCATCTGTCTTTAAGAGTCCAAGTTTAATTTGATGTTGCTTTTGGTCTGTTCCCTTTTCCTCAATTTCAGCCTAAACCTAAAGTGGGACAGGATAGGGTGGAGGATATAGTTGGACCTCATGGCCTTGGTACACAAAATGAAAGGGGAGGGAAACTTGTAGAATGGGCACAGATGAATGAGTTCATAGTAGGAAACACCTGGTTTGAGCAGCCTAACAGAAGAAAATGGACTTGGATGAGTCAGGAGATAATACCAAAAATCAGATTGACTACATCCTGATCAACAAAAGATTTAGAAATTCTTTAGTGTCAGCAAAAACACTACCAGGCGCAGACTGCAACAGTGAACACAATCCTGTAGTGGGAAAGTTTATGCTGAAATTCAGGAAAAGGAAACAGACCAAAAACAACATCTACATCAATATAAAACCATAATGGCATAAAACAATATAACAAAATAAACAAAATAATCCAAAAGTGGAATATCAGTAATGCTGACAGATAAACTCAGTGTTTATTTCTCAGGAAACCAGATAAGCACTGTACTGGTTTCCCCCCCTTCTGCCCTTGACATTAGAGGTTTTTGATATGAGGGTCAAGGTTCGGGTTCAAAAGGACTTCATCACATTCAGGCAATTCCATACGCGTCATACACAAATCTGCTGGTAATGATCTGGCAGACACCTTAAGCCTGTGCAAACTTCTACGTCTGACTAGATCTTGAAATAATCACCTGAGGAGAAGTATGGGAGAACAGGATGTATAAAACTCCAAGCTGACACCAGCAGAATGGTTGCAGCATTAAGATGGGTAGTCTTTAACCTTTTGACTCCCGCACCCTGTCCACCAGCGCCTGCTTTGTCAAACCGCGCTGGCAAAGCAAAAATTAACCCTTTGATTCCCTCACCCTTTCCACCAGCTTCCTGCATTACCTTTTGACTCCCTTACAGCTGATGGAAAGATGAGGGAGTCAAAGGGTTTAAGTTTTTGTGGTTGGTGGTTAGGGTGCAGGAGGCAAAGGGTTAATGTTGCAGGTTGGGACTGAACTCAAGACGTCCGATTCTGAGTTCATGGCACTATCAACAGATCCAACCAACTGGCAAAAAGAACGAAAACAAGAAAGAAAGAAAAAAGAACAAGAACAGGAAGGAAAACCAGGAACATAGAAGGAGAAGAATACAAATTCAAAACAGACATAACCACTCCCACCACAACCATAACCTACCTACCATCCCTAACTCACCCCCTTACCCCCCACCCCAACACCCTGAAACAGACACTCATTTCCTTTTAAAATCTGTTCCCACCTCCACCTGTCAGCACCCCCTGCCCATCGCCTTCAATTTCATTTAACTGAGTCTAGATTACCATGCATGCATTACATGCATGTCATTGTGTGCACCACCCAGAACAACTTTAGTCCATGCGTTTTTTGTCGGCATGTATTTACATGTATTTCATGTAGACCGTTGAAACTGACGTATCCTGCATCGTTCGTTCTGCCACCTCTCTCCTCTCAGTCTGCTTGTCTGCCTCAATTTCATTTAACCCGCACCACCCGGAACACTTCACTTTGTCATGCGTTTTTGATCGCATGTATTTATGTAGGCCCTTCAATTGCGGGACCTAATGCCACTACCTTTGAGTAATAGAGTGTTTTCAACTCTCTCTCTCTCTCTCTCTCTCTCTCTCTCTCTCTCTCTCCCTCATCCCACATACACACATACACACACACACACACACACACACACATATCTCTTTCCCACATACACTTCAACTTCCTCCTCCTTCCCTCTCTCTTACACACACAAAAAAAAAAACAATATGACACCCACACCAACACACACACACCACACACACACACACACACACACACACACACCACACGCTCCCCCCTATACACACACACACTCATCTCTCTCATCTTCTCACACATGTTCCTTGCTCCCTACCCCTTTCTCTTTCCCTCCCTCCCCCTCTCTCTCTCTCTCTCTCACGCACACACACACACACACACAACACAGATAACACACACACGCACACACACATACACACACATACACATGCAAACATACTTATACACACACTCACACGCACATACCCCCCACCCCACACACACAACACACCACACACACACACACACACACACATAAAACTTGCCTCAACCTCCTACCCCTTAAATTCCCCTTACCCCAATCACCACCCACCACTACCACAACAACTTCTGAGTGAGATAAACTTTCCTTTGTTATCTGTGACCCACGAGTCGCTTCCTGACAACCTGGAAATCACAATAAACAGACGCTGTCACGTGACAGCGTCCCTGCCATCTTGGTGGTGATGATGGTGATGATGGTGCAGGCTTGGGGCCTCGATCCTTTATAAGGACGAGCGCTCGTCGACGCTGCGCAGCCACGACCTTTTAGCAAGCCTGTGTCATCCTCTTCATTTCTGACAAGTCCGTCGACCACAGTCTTCAAAGGTTAGTCTATTTAAAAGTATTTAAAATTATAAGGCCAGTCATTGTTCTCTGTATTTGAATGCCTGCTAGTTTCTTGGGATGGCCACTGTCCCTGGTTCGAACGTCTGAAGATATTTTTTCCATCTTTCAATTAAGGTTTGTTATGGATTTTTTTAATGCATGAAAGCTACAATGATATGATCACACAATTACGCAGGGTTACATAATACCTTAAAAAAGACAAAGGAAAGCGCTCGTTTCTCTTTCAGTTTTAGCTTCTCAAGATGACGTATCCGCGCTCAGAGTACATTCCATATGTACTGATGGACAAGATCCAAAATGATAATGACATGAGTCATAGATAGCAAGTGATGGACATGATCATGACATGAGTCATAGATAGCAAGTGATGGACAAGATCATGACATGAGTCATAGATAGCAAGTGATGGACATGATCATGACATGAGTCATACATAGCAAGTGATGGACAAGATCATGACATGAGTCATAGATAGCAATGATGGCATGAGCAGTGTACAAGTGATGGACAGATCATGACATGAGTCATAGATAGCAAGTGATGGACAAGATCATGACATGAGTCATAGATAGCAAGTGATGGACATGATCATGACATGAGTCATAGATAGCAAGTGATGGACATGATCATGACATGAGTCATACATAGCAAGTGATGGACATGATCATGACATGAGTCATAGATAGCAAGTGATGGACAAGATCATGACATGAGTCATAATAGCAAGTGATGGACAGATCATGACATGAGTCATAGATAGCAAGTGATGGACAAGATCATGACATGAGTCATACATAGCAAGTGATGGACAAGATCATGACATGAGTCATAGATAGCAAGTGATGGACAAGATCATGACATGAGTCATACATAGCAAGTGATGGACAAGATCATGACATGAGTCATAGATAGCAAGTGATGGACAAGATCATGACATGAGTCATACATAGCAAGTGATGGACATGATCATGACATGAGTCATAGATAGCAAGTGATGGACATGATCATGACATGAGTCATACATAGCAAGTGATGGACAGATCATGACATGAGTCATAGATAGCAAGTGATGGACATGATCATGACATGAGTCATAGATAGCAAGTGATGGACATGATCATGACATGAGTCATAGACAGCAAGTGATGGACAAGATCATGACATGAGTCATAATAGCAAGTGATGGACATGATCATGACATGAGTCATAGATAGCAAGTGATGGACATGATCATGACATGAGTCATAGAAGCAAGTGATGGACATGATCATGACATGAGTCATAGACAGCAAGTGATGGACAAGATCATGACATGAGTCATAGAACAAGTGATGGACATGATCATGACATGAGTCATAGATAGCAAGTGATGGACAATCATGACAGAGTCATAGAT
>JAPXFY010000027.1:10929201-10931701 GCA_030674185.1 Monoplex corrugatus | reverse complement strand
TTGTTTTTTTAAAGAGACTGTCCTGAGTGAGTGCATCAAATACTTGATGTATCGATATAGCTTCACATATAAAATCTGGGAACGCATTTTTGTCTGGGTCAACTGTTTTACCAGGGTCATCATCATCATCAGGTGCCCTGCTGCATGGCGTTGGCAATCATGGACTTCCATCTGCCTCTATCTCTCGTTGCCCCCAGCATATCCCCCACCCTCCCCATCCCCAGCCACTCTCCAAGTCCGTCCAGCATTTTCTCCCTGGGTCTACCCGGTGCTCTCTTCCCTCCAGCATTCCGTTGTGACCAGGTGCTCCAAATCCCCCTTCCTCATAAAATGGCCTATAAATGTTGCTTGTCTTTTCCTAATCTTCCTTACGAGTGATCTACTTGTGTCTGCCTCCATCAAGACTGTCTTGTTTGTTTTCTTTGCTGTCCATGGAACCCTCAACATTCTTCTTAGAAACCACATCTCGGCTGCCTCAATCTTGTTCTGACTTTGTTTGTTGACTGTCCACGCCTCGCATCCGTACAACAGTATTGGTTCTATATAACATTCAAGAACTCTCTTCCTGATGTTAATTAATAGGCATTTGTTAGTAAGAATGCTTGTCATCTTCTTGAATGCTGTTTCGGCTTGGCCGATTCTGCCGGCTATTTCTGATGTGCATCTGCCGTCTGATGAAATGATCGTTCCCAAGTATTTGAATTTATCAACCTGTGTCAAGGTTGTGCCATTTGCTGTTATTTTGAATGAGGAGATTTCATGTTTTTTACTGATCACTATGACTTCAGTCTTCCTGCTGTTTAGTTCCAGCCCCTTACCTTTGCTTTCTTTTTCTAATATATTCACAAGGTTTTGTAGGTCTCTTTCACTTTCTGCAATTAGCACGGTGTCATCTGCATATCGAATGTTGTTTATCATTTTCCCTCAACCTTTAATCCAGGGTCTTCTTCTAGGTTTCTCATGATGTTTTCGCTGTAAAGTGAAAACAGATCTGGTGACAAAACACAACCCTGTCTGACTCCTCTTTTGATATTTTGGAAAGAGCTTACATTGTTTTCTATTCTCATAGCAGCTGTTTGTTCCCAGTACATATTTCTGATTATTCGTAGATCTTTTCCATCAACATTGAGTCTCTCCAGTTGGTTGATCTATTCATCATGTCTTACCCGATCGAAAGCCTTGGTGTAGTCAACAAAGCATAAATACAAATCCTTATTCATCTCATTTGACCTCTCTATGATAGTTCTTAGGATGTATATGGCATTAATAGTTCCCTTCCCTTCCACAAATCCACACTGTTCTTCTGCTATTTCTCTTTTGATTCTATTCCTTGTCCTCATCATGACTATTCTTAACAGGATTTTTGTTACATGGCTCATCAAACTGATTGTGCGATGGAGTTCGCATTTTATAGCCCCTGTCTTCTTTGGAAGTGCAATGAAAATTGATTTTGACATATCTTTGGGGATTTTTCCAGTGTCAGAAATTTCATTTAGGAGGAGTTATTTTTCTGTGCCAAATTCCTCCAGGGCTTCAATCATCTCTGTAGTAATGTTGTCTGGTCCTGGGGCTTTTCCTGGTTTCATCTTTTCAGTGCTGCTCTAACTTCATCTTTCATTATGGGTGGTCCTTCAAAGTTCTTTTTTATAATGTGTTCTTCGTTTCTGTCATCCTCAAAAATGTCTTTAATGTACTCTCCCCTTCTGTCCAGTATTTTGTCTTTTTCCATGATAAGCGTGCCATCTTTCGATTGTAAGCAACCAGTTGATGTGCATGTATTTTTCCCGTGGACAATTTCTTCAATTCGTCTGTACATACCCTGAGGATCCATTCTGTGTTGGTCTTCTATCTCTTTGCATTTTGTGTTCAGCCAAGCTTCCTTAGCTTCATTGCACCTACACCTGATTTCTTTGTTTATCTTCCTGTATATCTCCTCGTTTCTCTTTGCCCTCCTCCTCCTGAAACAAAGAAAAATTATTGGGCATCATACTGCACAAAAGAAATTTCAGATTTCAAGGATTTCCATAAAGTCTGGACAAAAATGAATCAAATGAAAAATGGAGCCAACTTACCTAGGTGTCCAATAATGATTGACACATATCACAAATTTCCTTCCGACATGGACAAAGCTAAAACTTTTGTGGAACTTTTTGCCGAAAATAGTAAAGTAGATGGTTTGACTCCTACTTGCAAACGCTACAGGGAAATGGCAGCTAACAACCCTATCTACACTGATCCAATACCTCAGAATGATCGCTGGTTTAATTCTCCAATCACCTTAGAAGAATTAAAAAACACTATCTTGTCTCTACACAACAAAAGGAGTTCGGTAGGTGTCGATGCAGTTTCAACTGAAATGATTAAACATCTTCCAGAAAACTATATCATTTTTTTACACAAAAGTTTTCAGAAATGCTGGGTTGGTGGAACTATACAACAGTTATGGCAAAAATATATTGTTATACCAGTATTAAAAGCAGGAAAGCCTAAAAACAATAAA
>JAPXFY010000027.1:10906701-10924201 GCA_030674185.1 Monoplex corrugatus | reverse complement strand
AGTGAAACAAAAAAACTGTCCCTGGCAAGTGGCAACAATAGAGTAATGTAAGTGGCAACAAAAAACTGTCCCTGGCAATGGCAACAAAAGAACCTGGCAAGTGCAACAAAAAAGAAATGTCCCTGGCAAGTGGCAACAAAAAGAATGTCCTGGCAAGTGGAACAAAAAAACTGTCCCTGGCCACAAGTGGAAACAAAAGAACTGTCCCTGGCAAGTGGCAACAATAAGAACTGTCCAACTTGAAAAGTGGCAACAATAAACAACTGCCCTGGACAAATGCAACAAGAAGACAGTCCCTGGCAAGTGGCAACAGAAAAAATGTCCCTGGCAAGTGCAACAAAAAGAATGTTCCTGGCAAGTGTAACAGAAAAAATTGTCCCTGGCAAGTGGCATCAGAAAGAACTGTCCCTGGCAAGTGGCAACAAAAGAACTGTCCCTGGCAAGTGGCAACAATAAGAACTGTCCAAAAATACTATAGAAACATCCAGTATCACAGATAAACAAAAATACGCACATTCAAGGAAAATATAAAAGAGAAGGACAGGTGGCGCCTCGCCATGGCGACATTCTTATTCTGGGAAACAGCGACTGGCATTCCATTAGGAAAAATCTACTGGTACCCCCCTCCCCTGCAAACTTATTACTGAATTTGTTCAATGTTTACATTTTAATGGCATTATTCATTCATTAATTTTTTTTTTTTTTATTTATCTATCATTTTCCACTTTTCCTAATTGTTTAATATTTGTTTATTTATCTATCTATGTATCAGTGAGTGGAAGCAGCTGGGGAAGGCCTACGCCCTACAACGGACTTTCGATGGCTGAAAGATGAGATGATGTATTTATTCCTATTTATTTAAGTATTCATTTCCTCAATTAATTATTTATTTTCATCTATTGAATTCATTATTTTCTATGCAGTTGCCCTCCTTGTCATCATTGCTGTGGTCAGCTACAGACCCGCAGCGGGAATACAATGACATATGCCATACAGACTGGTACAGGTGCCACTACAGATACCGGTACAGGTGCCACTACAGATACCGGTACAGGTGCCAATACTGCTGCCGGTACAGGTGCCACTATGGCTACTGGTACAGGTGCCACTATGGCTGCTGGTACAGGTGCCACTATGGCTGCTGGTACAGGTGCCACTATGGCTGCTGGTACAGGTGCCACTATGGCTGCTGGTACAGGTGCCACTATGGCTGCTGGTACAGGTGCCACTATGGCTACTGGTACAGGTACTTTTTATGAAATCTTGCTATGATAAATTGTTTTTTTATGTGAATGTGTGTGAGAGTGCATGCGTACGTGTGAGTGTGTGTGAGTGTTGTGCGTGAGTGTGTGTGAGTGTGTGTATGTATGTGTGGGGGTGTGTGTAATGCGTGTGTGTATGTGTGTGTGCGTGTGTGTGCGTGTGTGTGTGTTTATGTGTGTGGTTGTGTGTGTGTGTGTATGTGTGTGAGTGTGTGTATGTGTGTGTGCGTGTGTCTGTGTGTGTGAGTGTGTGTGTCGTATGTGTGTGTGTGTGCGTTGTGTGTGTGTGTTTATGTGTGTGGTTGTGTATGTTTATGTGTGTGTGTATGTGTGTGTATGTGTGTGTGGTATGTGTGTGTATGTATGTGTGTGTGCGTATGTATGTGTGTATGTTTGTGTGTGTGTGTTTGTGTGTTGGAGCGTGTGTGAATGTGTGTGCGTGAGTGTGTGTGAGTGTGTGTGTGATGTGTGTGTGTATTGTGTGTCCGTGTGTGTGTTTATGTGTGTGGTTGTGTATGTGTATGTGTGTGAGTGTGTGTATGTGTGTGTGTGCGTGTGTGTCTGTGTGTGTGTGAGTGTGTGTGAGTGTGTGTGTGTGTGTGCGTGATAGATATTATTATCATCATCATATCATCATCATCATCATCATCATCATCATCATTGTTATTATTATTATTATCATTATTATCATTACGAGTGCTTTGTCACAGGTACTACAGCAAACCACCACCCCAAGGCAACTCTGCTGGTACAATATCTTTTTTTTCATTCCCCCTTCCCCTTCCCCCTTCCCCTTATCCCCTTTCGCCAACTTCTTTTCAATTTGACTTAATGACGAAAGTATAATAAATGCACACTTTTCAGTTTGACGTAATGACGAAAGTATAATAAATGCACACTTTTCAATTTGACTTAATGATGAAAGTATAATAAATGCACACTTTCCAGTTTGACTTAATGACGAAAGTATAATAGATGCACACTTTTCGATTTGACTTAATGATCGAAAGTGTAATAGATGCACACTTTTCATTTGACTTAATGATGAAAGTATAATAAATGCACACTTTTCAATTTGACTTAAGGACGAAAGTATAATAAGATGCACACTTTCAATGTGACTTAATGACGAAAGTACAATAAGCACACTTTTCAATGTGACTTAATGACGAAAGTATAATAAATGCACACTTTCAATGTGACTTAATGACGAAAGTATAATAAATGCACACTTTCAATTGACTTAAGGACGAAAGTATAATAAATGCACACTTTTCAATGTGACTTAATGACGAAAAGTATACAAATTGCATACTTTTGTCCAATTGTGATTAAGACGATAAGTTAATAATCACATCAATTTTAAGGACATAAATATGTGGAACAATGTGAGCGAAAGATAATATGGAATTCTCAAAAGACTGAGAATCAAGAGAGAGTACAATTAAAAGCACACTTTCATATGACTTAATGACGAAAGGATAATAGGGCCAACTTTTCAACTTTGACTTTCGTGACTGAAGTATATAATTGCACACTTTTATCTAGTGCTTAATGTCAGAAAGTATAATAAAATGCACACTTTTCATGTGACTTATGACGAATGTATTATAAATGCACACTTTTCAATTATGTCTTAATGATGAAAGTATAATAAATGCACACTTTTCAATGTGACTTATGACAAATGTATAATAAATGCACACTTTTCAATTATGTCTTAATGATGAAAGTATAATAAATGCACACTTTTCAATTTGACTTAATGACGCCTATATTGAGGAAACGAGTATTGAGCGGAGATTGTTTGATTGTTGTCCATATTTGTGATAACCAAGCATTCAATGAGATTTTTTTTAGTTATCCATATTCACGAAGATATTTGGAAAGGTACACATAAATACTTGTGGAAAAAATGACTGGTAGCCAGAAATATAGTGATATGGAATTGGGCTCAGGGAAAGACTGAGAATCAAGGAGAGGAGTCAGCAATTAAAGAGAGAGAACTTCATATGAAAATTAGGGAGAAGAGAGGACTTTGGGTCTGACAAACATTTGGGTTTCGCTGAGCTGTGTTGTGCTTGCAGACTTTGTACTGCTACGTGCTCGGACGATTGGGTGCAGAAGAGACTGCGTTTCTTGTTTCACGAAATTGGGAAGTGTTTGTTTGTGAAACGACTGATGACATGTGCAGTGGTTGCTTTCACAGCATGGATCTGGCTAAATGTCTTGTTTTTGACAAGAGCAAATCACATTTTGTGGTGTGCTGTGGTGTGCGAACTACTAGATGGTCTATTTTGCCTTCAAAACTGGAATGCGTTTTGTGAAAAAAAAGACGCTGTACGTTCGATTTGTTGACGACCATGTGTGGGGCTCGGTTTTTGGGCCAACGACTGATTTTTTTTAATTTTTTTTTTTTAGTCAGGCCGATATCCTTCTCCTGGGATTCAGATGTGTGTGAATCACCGCGACATTCTTCGAGCTTGTCATTCGTGAGTGTACGTGTGTGTCCCTGAGGACTGCGATTCTTGTCATGAAGCAGACTTTCTGGAGTTTTCCTCCAGATCAGGTTGTGTAGCCTAGTCATATGTAAATACAGTTTCAGCTTATAAGGGACATTTTGATGTATATAAAGCAGTCAGAATGATAGTTTCTATCTGACAGTGACTCAAACTAAAAACTTAATTTTAAAGGTTCAGAGAAATGGATTCGTCGTGATTGTGGGTTCTGCAAGAAAACGTTAAAAAAATACCCAAACTGAATGCGCCTTTAATAGCAAAGAACTGTTAACACAGAACTGAACTTGGCTGTGAAGTATTTGAAACAGACTGATAGCAAGTCTGAAGCGAGTGGAAGTGTAGCGTTTGTGTCGCATGGTTTTGGGCCTGGTTGTCACAATGACCAGTTGACGACAGTGAACTCTTTTGTTGATGGAGATCTTATAACAGCAATGACAAGGATGGACATTACTTAGGCCTGTTTTGGTGGTTGCCTGCTGGACGGACTTGTATGCCATTCTGTGTGTTGTACCTGCAACTATAACGAAGGTTTCACGGGAATGTGTGTGATTCCAGCATAAATGAGTGCGGGATGCTGATGGAAGATGATGCATTGACTGAGTGGGGCAAAGGCTTAACACTTTGGCATCGTCAGCTGGCTATTTGACTTACTTCCCTGCAGACGTGCCAGCTGCCACTGACTACTTTCCCTGGAAACGTGCATTTTTAGGCCACTTTGAATTAATTTTCACAGGCGCCCCAAATGACTAACATCAACATGTAGGGTATGCTTAGAACGGTACTTTAAACCTCTTTTAGGATATCTACAGTATAAGGTTTGTTCAGACATGCTTTGAGGTTATTTGTGCAATGAAATATCATGGTTGAGGAGCATTTCAGACAAGCATTTCATCCATTCAGCAGATGTAAACAAAACAGAAAAAAGAGACACCAATTCTCCATGACTTGTATCATCTGATCAGAAGCTCAGAAAAGTACACACACACATAAAAATTCCACAATCCTGAGTGAACAGCGACATCGCGCATTCGCAGGGCGCTCCATTTTGCCTTTGTTTCAGTGAAGCACGCGGTTCGGGTGACGTTGTTCTCGCGCCCGAAAAATTCTTCAAATAGACTTTTTACTTGGGAAATCACACTCACAGTATTTAGAAATGGTTACTTGATACTATAATAGAGGTTCTTACCCTTAGACCATAACTGGCTTCACGTAGGAATTTTCTAACGCAAGACGCTAGAATCCTAGCGTTACGTTGTCAGCGGCAAGCTTGCTTAACGCTATACCCCTAGTGTTCCGCCGCCTGCGGTTCTCCGCGAAAACGCTAGCGGGCTAGCGTTACGATGTGAAAAAGTTAAGCTTTATTCATCCGCGGTCTCATTTACTACCCATTCACCATTATGTACGCTCGCTTTGTTTGGTTTTCAGAGACAAACTGTCTTCCTATGTGATGTAAATGTAAATTCAGAATTTTGTTTGTAAGCAAGTGTGGTTTTCAATTGATATTTGATAGGTGATCTTGAGAATTTGAGAGGAATAGAGTGCTTGTGTATACATGTAGATAATGCTTTGATTTTTGCGCATAGTAAACTGCCATGCCTTTGATTTGTTAAATTCAAATTCAGTATTTGATTCTTTAGGAAGGGGAGTATGTCACAGCAGTTTTGTTCATCTTTTTATTTTTTTCCCTTTTCTTCTCGTTTGGGGACAGGGGTGTTTGGTTGGGTCATTGTATGTGTGGAGTCTTGGCCAACTGGGTCAAAACTCTCCTGTCCAGTTAGGGTTTACCTGTGCCTTTGTGTGTGTATTTTTGCGTGCGTTTGCACGGGGATTGTGAACAGCTCTGACAACTTGTGTTTGTGGCCTAAGATATGTTTTACGTGGGTCTGGTGTGTGTAAACTTTTGTGTGTTTTCGGTGCTGTTTGTGTGAACAGTGTTTCTGTAAACTTGTTGGCAGGCTAAATCATGGATTGCCTGGTACCCGTGTGGATAGATTTTTGTGTTTTTGTTTGCTGTAGTTTCTGTGAACAGGGTTCTGTGAGCTTGTTTGTTGGCTTTAAAAGATAAGAATTGTGGGTGTTACAGTCCAGTTGGTGTCAAGCCCCCCCCCCACCCCCTCTGCAATGGACGGTTTGCAGTTAGGGGGGTGGGGGTGGGGGGGGGTCTGGCCAGTTTCTGGTCAGATGAGTGTGTGTTTGTTCTTTATTTTAAGATGTAATAGTTTCGTGTTGTAAAGAGGAGTCAGTAGGTGTCTGGTTCCCCTTCTGCTACAGACGGTTTGCAGTTGGGTGTGATAGGGCCAGTTTCTGGTCAGAGTCACCACATGTAGTTGGATTTCATGTCCTAGAAGTGGGTATAGGCCTATGTTTGTTAGCATGTAACCAGGAGTGAGATGACGCTTGTTTTACTCTGCTACAGACTGTATGCGGAGGGTGCAATGGTCAGTCATTTCAATGTTGGTCAGCGTAGTTATGTGAAGTTTACAGTGGTTGTGTCTTGTTGGTATGTAACCAGTGGTCAGTCATTTCAATGTTGGTCAGTGTTACATCTCAAAAAAAGAGAAACTCAATGTGAAAGTGCGAATGCGATAAGAGAAGTGTGACGTCAAATGCAAATGTGTCCAGCTACTGTCCGCTGTTCGCTCTTGCAGATTGGTTTGTGTTTCACTCGATAATGAATCGAGAATATTTGTTTTGGTTTATGCTAACGCTGAAAATATATGTTTAAGTTTGATTTCACTGATTGGAAATATGTAGAATCCTTTGGAACAATCTAGAAATGACAAGAAAAACTTAGAATACCTTAGATCTTTCTAGAATGTTCCAGAAATCGTAAACAAATTTAATCTGTACCATGATTGGCTTGAAGTTTATTCTGTACATTGATTGGCTAGAACTACACAATACCCTAGAAAGGGAAGGTCCGAGAATGTGGCTATGATTGGCTGAAAATCTAGGGAAAAGCCGAGAATATTGTGGAACTTTCCATGATGTTATAAATAAAGCGTGACTGTGGGTCGAGAGAGGGAGAGCGGTCGAAAGAGTTGAAGTGTAAGCCTGCTGTCAGAAATAGAGAAGTTGATACAGATTCGTGGAGTTGTTGTGTGTAGATTCGAGGACTGAAGAAAATAATTCTGCAAACTAGGAGTGGTGCATTGGATGTGTGAAGTTTTTGCCCAGTTCCTGTTGTGTTTCATTCCTTCTTCAAATAAAGGATCATTTTCGTTTAACCTGGACTGGTGTATCTTGTCTCTGAGAAGAACGATCGACTGCTAGATCTTCACGAACCTGCATAAACTGCAAGACACTGCCAGTCAGTTACATACATCTTAACATGTGACAGTCAGCGTAGTTATGTGAAGTTTACAGAGGTTGTGTCTTGTTGGTATGTAGCCAGGAATGAGTCGACGTCTGTTTTCCTCTGCTACAGAAGGTATGCGGTGGGTGCAGTGGTCAGTCATTTCAATGTTGGTTAGCGTAGTTATGTGAAGTTTACAGTGCTGTGTCTTGTTGGTATGTACCCAGGAGTGAGTCGACGCCTGTTTTACCTCCGCTATAGTCGGTATGCGGTGAGTGCAATGGTCAGTCATTCAATTTTGTCAACATTGTTATGTGAGAATATAGAGTATAGGTGTCGTTGTCAGGCATGTAACCAGCAGTGAATAGTTGTCTGCTCTCCTTTGCTGTAGTTGATGTGTAGTTTAGTGGCTAGGTTGGTGTTGGTAGCTGGGCTTATCGCTATGTTTACAAATAATAAGTTTTGCTGCCATGACCAATCATAGCTGTTTATATACCTACGTGTCAGTAGGAGAGGTTGTGTTCGTAGTTTCGCCAGTGTGAGGGGAGAAGATCACCAGTGTCCTGCGCCAGTCGTCGTTGCTGCCCATTTGGTCCGGGCTCTACGAGGAGGTGCACTTGTCCGAGCTCCGGTAACGTTACAAGCATCCAAGGCAGGTGGGACCAGTGGGGCTTCTATGGCTGTGTCTTCCGGCAAGATCAGCGGTACTTCCACGCCATGAGCCTACGGCCCAGCCGTTCTACTCAGCTCGTTTCCTTGGTGCTGCCCTTCGCAGGACTCCACGTCTTGCTGTAGTGAACATCTTCGCATCGTTTGGCGGTGGTTTCATTCGGCGCCTGTTTTGCCATGCCAAGCGACAAGAGACTTGTTAGAGATTAGAAACCCTAGCATCAGAGCATCCTATGGACCGAAATCATCGTATGGACTGAAATTTTCTGTGAGTGTGTGTGTTTGCTAACGTTCTAAGTAAATTCTGGGGTTTGAAGATGTGAAAATGTATGTAAATGTTGGCTTCGTGGTGCCACCCCTCATAGTGATATATTTATATATGCGATTTGTGTGAATGATGCGTCATGTTGTCTCGTTTGTTCAATAAATAAACTTTGTGTAACTGTTACTTGTCCAAGTATTTCCTTATTTAGTTATAAACGGGTGTGTTAGAGCTGATAGGTATGTTTCTCTGTCTTTCCCCTCTAGTTCAAGCCTTAGTGAGCTTGACAGAGAGAGAGAGAGAGAGAGAGATTAAATTTTCTTCTATTTCGTTTCAGGAGCTTTGGTGGCTTCACTTCCTCTGCGTCTGCTGGCCTTTGTCCTGTTCCTGGCAAGTCTGGCTGCTTAAACAATGTCCACATCAAAGTGCTGTCGTCTGCTGATCTGAAAAGCCCTCTGTTATAATCTCTCCTTGACAGAAACCTTACATCTGTCTACAACAATGTCTCTGTTAAAGAATGCCTAGATCGCAGTCTGTAGAGCTCTAAATAAGACACTCTCTTTGTCCGTCTATTTGTCTATCTTCCTCTGTTTTGATATTCTCTCTCTCTCTCTTTCTCTCTCTCCCTCTCCCACCCTCCCTGTCTCTCTCTCTATCTATCTATCTATCTCTCTCCTTCACTCTCATTTTCATAAAATTGATGTAAAATTATATTGCTTATTTTTTTATTTTCATAATTCTCTATTCGTACTACTGCAGCCTGCACTCTGATCTCTCAATGTGTATGTCAAAGTTTTCATTGTCAACTTGTTCCTATGCAATGATTTTTGAAAAAAGGAAACTCTTATTTTGGCGTCTCCTTCTAACTTTCTCTAAACATATATATTTATACATATTAATTGATGTGATTTTTCAGCTATAACTCGATTTAATTTTTCTCACATTTTCGTGCTTTAGCCCCTAGAATCATTACTTCATGTGATTTGGAAGCGACATTCTGTGATAATTTGGATGTGAGTACCGCTCACGACGGTACTACTTATGTATATATATATATAAAGTTTACATTATTGCCGTGATGTTAATAGAAAGTGGAAATGGGTATCATTGATTTACTGCTGAGTTCTGACTCGGCTTCAAACAGCAATGGTAAAGCAGAGGATTCCGTAGAGTGGCAGAAGGACAACTTATGATGACTGGGGTAAAACGTAGATACAAACGTGTGTGTCTGTGTTCACCTTGGTCTGGTAAATTATCGTTTTTTTATTCTTCGTCTCTACTCTTCGGGCACCTGGCTACTTTTCTTATTGCATACAGGGTGCCAGAAGTCCACTGTGGGTATTGATTTCACCTGGCGTAAAAGTTCAGTTCACTGATACAATGCACGAGCCTCAGTGCGTAAAACCTCAATTAACAATACCATGGTGTAAGACTTCAATCGCCGATACGGTCGTTTGTCCTCAGTTGTGAATCTCAATTTTTCATTGAGAGTGAGAATTAACAAAATCAGAAAAAAAATCTACCTTTTCATTAAGTATGAGAATGAATGCTTCAGTGTGAGAGAACTAATGTATTTCAAATAATCCCCATTTTTTAGTGGTCTATTATTTGCTGATTTCGTTTTTATGAAAATTTGAGTAAATTAGTTTGTGAATTTAGTCACTTAGTATTGTATACAGTAAGACGTTGACCACACACACACACACACACACACACACACACACACACACAACACACACACACACACACACACACACACACAACACACACACAACACACACACACACACACACATACACACACACACACACACACACACACACACACACACACACACACACACACACACACACACACACTTACATGAATACATTACAAGTCAGAATATGTTCTTTTCGTCTAATATCACTCATAGTGAAAAGACGTTAAATCAAAGAACGAACGAACGAAGTCAGCATAAGATATTCACTCAATGTCCATTAACCTATCTGCAAATCATTTAAGCGAGTGTACAAAAAAATAAGATGAAATAAACAATTCAGACACATGTCTGTTTATGCTTTTCTTAGTATGGTTACCTGAAAAGCGCCAACAAAGAGCGAACAATATTCTGTTTGAAGCTACCTAATCTGACCTTGTATTTTTCTCTCTCTTTCAACCCTTTGACTCCCACACCCTATCCACCAGCATCCCGCACTGTCAACCAGGCTAACAAAGCAAAACCTTGAACATTTGACTCTCTCACTCTATCCACCAACTTCCTGCAGGAAGCTGGTGGATAAGGTATGATGGTCAAAGGGTTAAGTTGGTGTTTTTGCTTTCGGTGAATAGAGTACGGGAGTCTAAGGGTTAAACAACAGAGGAACACAAACCATTCCAGCTAAATGCACATCATATTTCTATGTCACTGTAATCAGACACTACTCCTAGTAGGCAGCAAATCGTCTGCTTGAAACATTCCTAATCTGATATGGTATTTCGCTATCTTTTTAAACAGATTAGTAGCTGAAAACATTCTAGATGAATACATATCATATTTTTGTCATTATAGCTACACATTAGTTCCTTATATATATATATATATATATATATATATATATATATATATTATATATATATATATATATATATATATTCTGTTTGAAACATACCTAATCTGAAATTGTATTCGACATTATATCGTTTGTGTGGCACTTTTGTTTATTAGGGATGACCATGTCACTCACTCCGACATGTATTTGGTTCACACCTTGGCAAAATTAACATTTTAGCAATAAAATCAACATCGACCTTCTTTTTGTTGCTGCTTCACTTGCATTACGTTTTATTAAAAAGAAGATCAAAATCTCGGTCAACTTTCAAACATAAATTTTCGCATTCGTAAGACCAGTAATGTGGCCAAATTAAAATCTACTGAGAAAAAAGGAACAAACAACAACACAACAACAACAAAACAAAAAACAAACAAAAAACAAAACTTTTTTTATATATGAATATAGTCATGAAATGTTTGTCAGTAGTGCCCTAATTTTAGAGAACCAACATGGAATTTGTTTTTCATGCAAAACAATTAGGTAACAAGCGCAGTCATGCCAATGAAATTGTAAATATTGTGTGCCATTCATACGTTCTGTGCGTTTTCTTTATACTTTGACATTCCATGGTTAGTTTTAGGGAAGACAGTTTTGCTTGGTTATTTTATAATTTCTTACACTAGAAATCCTTTCTTACGTTTAATTGCGTTATCATTTGGCAATAAATAAAGATTGTATTCAAAACGAAAACGTTTTGAAGCTTTATGTTGGGCATTTCGTGGTGTGTGTGTGTGTGTGTGTGTGTGTGTGTGTGTGTGTGTGTGTGTGTGTGTGTGTGTGTGTTGTGTGTGTGTGTGTGTGTGTGTGTGTGTGTGCATGTGCATGTGCATGTGTGTGTGTGTGTGTGTGTGTGTGTGTGTGGTGTGTGTGTGTGTGTGTGTGTGTGTGTGTGTGTGTGTGTGTGCTTTCATGTGGAAAGTGATGTATAACACTTGTTATGGTAAACACACACGCAATCCCTTAACGCAATATAATAATAATAATTACAATATTTATATAGCGCAAAATCTTGATAAAATCAAATCTAAGCGCTGAAGCAGACACACACGCACGCACGCACGCACGCACACGCACGCACACACACACACACACACACACAACACACACGCATGGCTATAAATGGGGAGAAAGAATAAAAGCAATAAAAGCAATAAAAGCAAGAATAAAAGCAATGGAAAATTATAGAGAGCATAGCATATACAATTATATATTATAACCATGTGATTCCCCTCCGAGCAGAGACAGGCTGCAGAGGGGGGAGGGGTGGTTGAGTGAGGTTAGGATTTTATGCAGAGGAGAAAAGGTGGGTTTTGAGAGCGGATTTGAAGGAGACAAAAGTAGGTTGATGACGGAGTGAGAGAGGAAGTTTGTTCCAGGAGAGTGGACCAGAAACAGAGAAGGCTCGTGGACCATAGGTATTGAGCTTAGTGCGTGGAAAGCGAAAAGTCAGAGGATCGGAGGCAGAGCGGAGGGTACGTGAGGGAAGATAGATCTCAAGTAGGCTTGACAGGTAATCGGGGGCTGCGTTATTGAGGCTTTTGTAGCACATGGTGTCTAGTTTGTATTGTATGCGCTTTGATACAGGGAGCCAGTGAAGTTGTGCCAGGAGAGGAGATACGTGGTCAGCTTTTTTCTTTTTGAGTACAAGGCGTACAGCATTGTTTTGAATGCGCTGTAGGATGTGAATGGTGGAGGCAGGAAGACCAGACAGGAGTGAATTGCAATAGTCAATGCGAGACATTATGAAGGAGAGAACGAGTTTTGCAGTTGTTTCGACAGAGAGATACTTCCTGATCAGCCTTATACGATGGAGATGATAGTAGCAAGATCTGGCAGTTTGAGAAACAAAGTTGTTCATGGACAGGGTAGAGTCAATGCAGACACCAAGGTTTTTAGCTGAATCAGAAATTGGGACTGATGTGTTACATAATGGGAGAGAAAGAGGAGGCAGCTGGGAAAGTTTCTGACGGGTGCCAATGAGGATAGCTTCTGTCTTGTCGTCATTAAGCTGAAGTTTATTGTGTGTCATCCAGTTCTTAATGTCCGAGTAACACTCAGTGGTGCGAGTCAACAGGCGCTGTATATTATCAGGTGAGTCACTGTCTTGAAGTTGGGTGTCATCAGCATAGAAGTGGTGTTTTATAGAGTGGGAGTTGATGATGGTGGACAGGGGGGAGGTGTAAAGAGTGAAAAGAACAGGACCAAGGACAGATCCTTGTGGAACACCACAGGTCAGGTATGCAGGTTGAGAGTAAGTGCCATTGATGAGAACAGTTTGTTTTCTGTTTGATAGGTATGAAGTGAACCAGGACAGAGCAATGTCAGAGATGCCAAAAGTATGATGAAGTCTAGAAAGGAGAATACCATGATCAATGGTGTCAAAGGCTGCAGACAGATCAAGGAGTGTGAGGAGAGAGACTTTGCCAGTATCAGTTGCAAGGAGGAGATTGTTGAGAATGTGCAGTAGGGCAGTTTCAGTGCTATGGCACTGGTGGTAGGCTGACTGGAAAGGATTGAGGAGATTGTTGGCAGACAGGTGAGAGTTCAGCTGGTTGAGGACGACTTTTTCAAGGAGTTTCGACAAGAAAGAGAGATTAGAGATAGGCCGATAATTTTTCAGTTCATTTGGGTCTAAATTGTGTTTCTTGAGGAGAGGGTGAACAATAGCAGACTTGAAAGAATCTGGGACAGTTCCAGTTTGAAGAGAAGTGTTGATGATGTCAGTGATGAATGGGAGGAGAGTAGGGAGACAGTCGGAGTAGAGAGAACCTGGAAGAGGATCCAGTTCGCAGGTTTTGAACGACATGGATCTGATTGTGTTGAAAATTTCTTCTTGCGAGACTGGGGTAAAAGTAGTAAGAGGTGTGCCAGAGAAGGAAGGGTCAGGTGGGCATGGTTGACAGGGTATCCTGTCAAGCCTGTCACGAAGAGTTTGTATTTTGGTGGTGAAATACTTGGAGAATACAGATGGGAGTTCTTCATTTGTATGTTTTGTTGGGAGAGGTAAATCTTTTCGTGTGCCAAGGAGATGATTCATGGTTGTAAAGAGTTCTTTTGAAGAAGAGGCATTCAGGATTTTGGTTTGGAAATAGCTTGTTTTTGCTGATGCAATGAGGGTGGATACTTTTGTTTTAGAGGCTTGGAAAAGTTGCCTGTGTACAGTGAGTTTGGATTTGCGCCAACGGCACTCTGCTCTGCGGCGGGCACGTTTTGCACAGGCAATCTCATGAGTGAGCCAGGGGGTAGGGGGGCGGTCAGGTAAAAGACGGGTTGTGGCTGGAGCATGAGTGTCCAGAAGATGGTGGAGAGTAGTATAGAATTCATCGGCAAGGTTATGTGACTTTTCAGAAAGGAGACGGGAGGCATCAGATGAAAATGTGGAGAGGTCGATAGATTTGAGATTGCGTCGAGTCACTGTGCGCATGGTACGGGAAGGAGGAGAAATGTCGAGAGAACAGAGAATTGCAGAGTGGTCAGATGGAAGGGCTGAAGTTAGACGGGTAGAAAGAACTAAGCAGTTGTCAGTAGCGGAATTGTGGTGATCACGAGAAATGATCCAGTCAAGAATGTGACCTTTTTGATGGGTTGGTTCAGAAATGTGTTGAGTCATATTGTGATTGGACAGAGAGTTGATGATATGTCTTGTGTCATAACGGTGAGTGTTGTCATAGTGGACATTGATGTCACCTAGAATGATGAGATTTCCAGGTAAGAGGCAGTAATGGTCAAGCAATTGGTCAAAGTCAGACAGAAACGTGGATGTGGTGAGTTTGTTGGCAGAGCTAGGTGGGGGTCGATAGACACAGGAGAAGGTGATGGGGTGAGGGTTGGATTGGAAGGATACTTCAACGTGCTCGAAAGAAGGATGGGAGAAAGGCAGAGACTGCGAGAAAGATAGGCAGGAATGGAGTGAGTCCTTGTAGAGGATGGCGATACCGCCACCTCGGGATGAGCGATGGAAAGAAGCAAGCCTGTAACCACTCGGAGTGAGGCTAGCATGTATAGGTTCGTGACCAAGGGGGTTAAGCCATGTCTCTGTGATAAAAGCAATGTCAACACGTTCATCTGCGATAAAATCGGCAATGACTTCGGCTTTGCCATCCTTGCATGTTGACTGAGCATTAAAAAGGCATAATTTTAGTTTATCACAGTCATATGGTGGTGGCCGGGGTGGCGACGAAGGCGGCACCGACGGGACAGAAGGTGAAGGCGGCACCGGCGGGACAGAAGGTGAAGGCAGCACTAGCGGGACAGAAGGTGAAGGCGGTACTAACCGGACAGAAGGCGAAGGCGAAGACGGCAGAGGAGGAGACGAAGATTGCAGCAGCGAGGTCGAGGGCAGGGGCAGTGGAGGAGACGAAGAAGAAGCAGGAGACGAAAAGTGGCGTCGGGCAGGAGGCAGGTTGTGCCAAAGACGGTGGAGACGTCCACCACGACAGGATCGCGCAGTGCGGGGCTTAGGACACAGCCCCAGTGTTCGTATTCGCTGGTAGACGCCTCCACCGAGGTAGCACTTGCTGTGTTAAAAAGTGTCAGTCCAATTTGTTTTATAAGAGGCAGGTCCATGATTGCGAGCCAGTCAGGAGAGGAAGATACTTGCAGGTTGGTGTGTGGGTTGGTCAGTTCACAACACTTAAATCCAGAGAACACAAAGCTGTAGCGTTGGGCGAACACAGTAGGCCAAGATGTAAAACACAGTTCACAGAATAAAATGTCCGACCTGAGCGCCGAACCAAAATGATGAAAAGTAGGCATAAAAACCCTAAAATCAGATCATCTGGTAAAATATTCAAAATTTTAAAAAAATATTTACATCACCGTGTGTCAGGATTTCAAAGCAACAAACTGATACAACACTTAAATCCAGAGAACACAAAGCTGTAGCATTGGGCGAACACAGTAGGCCAAGATGTAAAACACAGCTCACAGAATAAAATGTCCGACCTGAGCGGCCGAACCAAAATGATGAAAAGTAGGTACAAAAACCTTAAAATCAGATTATCTGGTAAAATATTCAAAATTTTTTTTAATATTTACATCACCGTGTGTCAGGATTTCAAAGCAACAAACTGATACAAAATTCAATGCATAAAACCAAATAGAACCACGATAAAATCACTGTAAAACACCACACACACTTTTGCTGCCTGCTGGCGCGACATCTACTCAGATGCACAGATGCAATCCCTTTAGAATCTTTTTATTGAAAACCAGTAAAATTAAGAAAAATCTTTTGTACATGGCAAAGGAAAGCAATAATCTGACAACCGTCAACAAAAAAACCTGTACTGGACTACAGTCATTGATTGTTTTTAAATCTACAATATTGCCTAATGTATCTGACGTCATCGAAAGAGTGACGTCATAACATTTACTACTCGAAATCACGTCACAAAATGAACACAGATCTACGATATCTGTCCTTTCCAACCGTAGTTATCATAGTCACAGCCTCACATTGCAGTGGAATTGGGATCATTACGTCACTACAGTTTTTCTACACTTTTACGACGGGGGGGGGGGGCAACAAAATGACACGTACCAACTTCAAATGTTTGCAACGTTTTGGTTTATGAACCAAATGACGTGTTCTGCAGGCACTTCAGGAGCAAGGTCCGCAGCAGTTGTGGGTTGCCTTTGGCCAAGGACAGAACCTGAGGTGGGTTCCTGTACATGACTTGTGTTGCACTCTTGCAGAAAAGAGTAAAGAGATGCTCTTCTTCCATGCCTTCACTGGCTGCGATGTCGTTTCAGCATTCCGTGGCAAAGGGAAGAAGTCTGCTTGGCAAAACCTGGGATGTTTGTGATGAGGCTTCCGGTGTCTTCAGCAAACTCAGCCAGTACTCACCGGTAGTGGATGATGAAGACCTGGAGACCTTGGAGAAGTTCGTAGTCATGATGTACGACAGATCCAGCACATCTGAACGTGTCGATGATGCGAGGTTGGACATGTTTGCTCGGAAGCAGAGACTGTACGAAGCCATTCCTCCAACCCGTTCAGCGCTGAAACAGCATGTGAAGCGTGCTGCCTACCGGGCGGGCTGCATCTGGAGTCAGTCAACAGTACGTCAACCAGAAACGCAGACTCCTGCCAACTGGGGCTGGACCAAGAAAGGAGATCTGTGGAAGACCGTTTGGACAGAGCTCCCACCCATTGCAGAGAGTTGCCAGCAGCTGACCAAGTGTGGATGCAAGTCGGAATGCTGCGGTCGCTGCAAATGCTACTGTTTTGGCCTGACCTGCACAGCATTGTGCAGCTGCAGATGCGAGGTTTAGAAGCGTTGTAGTATACTCATCCAGGCAGCAAGACAATAAGTGGCAAACAAGTATAGGCGTACTGCCTACATGTACATCCAATAATATATCGGACTGATGGTGCCTATGATATGGGCACTTTTTACCCTAATTATGTATTATGGGACAAGGAAGCTAGTGAGTAGGTACATAGTTCCAAATTCGGATTCTACATAGTGAAAAATGTATGATTCGACACGAAGATCATTCAAATAGGACAAGTCTTTGCGATTTTATTGCGAAATGCAATATTTCTGTAATATTAAGTGGCGTCCATCTTGAAATATGGCCGCCATCTTGAAGTTTTAGGTGGCTAACGTGTTTTATCAAAAGAGCAACCCCCAAGGAGTATGTGAGCCAATTTTGGTGCTTCTTTCCAGAACTGAACGCTTATCACAGTTATCTGCTCCGCTTAAACTGGGGATTCTCAAGTAAAGCGTGACAGGTTGGCAGATACGACAAAGGCGTTTACTGATGTCCAAAGACAATATTCACGACGAAAGAGTTAATGAGGCGTTGGAAAAGGGACATAACAACAAATTACACAAATGCAAATTAGGGCGTTCTTGGTTCCCCATAGCTAAGTGGAGATGTAATTTTTCTTT
>JAPXFY010000027.1:10876701-10901701 GCA_030674185.1 Monoplex corrugatus | reverse complement strand
CAAGTCTCCTGAGAAAATTCCGCTCACACACCTTGAAAAATAGGACTGAGTTTAGGTACTTTTTGGTCTGTTTGATGTTGGTCATGCAGCTTTTCCTTCCAAACTTATCCAACCACCACTGTGTTACTGATAATCCGCATTTTTTACCAAAATTTTGCCAAGATCCGGACATAAATTGCTGACGAAATTCTTGTTCAAACATTTTTGCCACAGACAGCCGCACACACACAATTCAGTTTCAGTTTCAGTTTCAGTGTCTTAAAATGAAGTCTCCACACTCGGAACGAATTCCATATCCACTAACGTCACAGGTGGCATGTGTATGGTGATCATGGCACAAGCTTTAAGCCTGCACATGAACCCATGGGCTGGCCAGGTCCTGAGGCCCTACCTAGCCTATGTTTTACCTTATCTATATTTTTCGTGCTAATATCACAGAGACCCTCATGTAGAAACAGGCCCATACCTGTATTCAAGTCTGAGACAAGATGTTGACAATGTCTGGCAAGGCAGACAAACTAGCCTGTAGTGAAAGCTTAGGATTAACCAACGTACAACCCCTCAGGTAGAAACAGGCCCATACCTGTACTTCAGTTTGAAATATGAAGTGGACAATGTCTGGCAAGCCAGATAACCAACCTCTCAACTGATGGCCTAGGATTAATCAACATCTAGCAGCACAGCCAATCACACTTAAAGTTAGACTGTAAAGAGACAATTAAATTAAACAATAGAGCCAGGTGTACATGCAGCTTTGTTGGGATGTTTTCGAGGATCGCCCCAGTAAAAGGGAGCGTCCATTGTCTCAGTGGACAGGTTCCGGCCTGTGCTTGTCCACGTCAAGCCCTCCTTCATGCATTCACTAGTAGAAGAATCTTCTCGAAGGTCATCTTCAGACAGGTGGGGTCAGAGCCCCAGCGTGTTCTGATCCATGCTCTATAAATGAAAAGGGAGAGTAACACATAAGGGAGAATACGGACACAGAGAGACAGAACAGTCAGAGAGTTGACGGTCGTAGGGGAGACAGGCCACTCAACCTGGCAGAGGTGCAGAGCCTTTGCCAGAAACATGTAGTGAAGGTATGTTGATATTTTATTTCAGTGTAGAGTTTTAGGGCTGATAGGAAAAGAAGTAGGACTGTTTTAGGACGTAGGCAAATAACAATAAGAGGATGAATGATTATGCTTAATTAAAGAACATGCTTAATTAAAGAAACTATATTGACTTGCAATGCTATCTGTGGACTGCTTTTGAACGTTATTGCTAGTGTGCATAATGTGTTTCTACTCGTCTCTCTCCTTTCTCGTTGCTGTGCGTGATCTCTATACAGAAAAGCAATTCCACATAAACGTCCCCCATTCTAAACATCCCCCAAACTCCAGAAAATCATCCAAAAATTCCTCCCTCCCAAAACACATTATACAACACTACCCACAATAAAAAAATTCTTCCCGTGACAGATGGTGGAGACGCAATCGATCCCCCTCACCTACTCGCTAGCATGAATAGAGTTTTTTAAAAAATCAAACAACATATGTAGATAGCCGTTGACAGAAATAACGAAAAAGAGATACACACAACGAGAAAAGTGAGAAGTTTAGAGAAATAGACAACGCTTTGTTCGAAGAAATAAGGGTTGTATTCTTTGCTACCTCCACGTTTATGAAGACTTTATTTCTAGCTTGTGTATTTGCTTGTAAAGTGTGGTAAAGTGTAAGACATTCAAAGTCAACTTCAAGTACTGATAGAGCCACCTATCACCTGCTGACACAGTTATCCAGTCATGAAGAACTTTGGTTAGAGTGTAAAACATTCAGCAGAGTGTAGTAAGGTAAACTTTTCCCTTCGCTGCACTGAAGGCGTTTCTCTGCAGGCTAATGGAGAAGATACACGTGTTGTATCAACATACATTGGCAACTCATTAAACTTACAGCCTCATGTCTCATTCCTTTTTATTAGCTGATTAAAGCTTTTAGGCCTGGATACACTGTTGAGACAAGTTACAGATGGTTGTTGGGCCATGATGTTCTGTTATTGACTATGAAAGGTTCTAGACAAGTTACAGATGGATGTTGGGCCATGATGTTCTATTATTGACTATATGGTACTAGACAAGTTACAGATGGATGTTGGGCCATGATGTTCTATTATTGACTATAATGGTACTAGACAAGTTACAGATGGATGTTGGGCCATGATGTTCTATTATTGACTATAACGGTACTAGACAAGTTACAGATGGATGTTGGGCCATGGTGTTCTATTATTGACTATAATGGTACTAGACAAGTTACAGATGGTTGTTGGGCCATGTGTTCTATTATTGACTATAATGGTACTAGACAAGTTACAGATGGTTGTTGGGCCATGATGTTCTATTATTGACTATAATGGTACTAGACAAGTTACAGATGGTTGTTGGGCCATGATGTTCTATTATTGACTATAATGGTACTAGACAAGTTACAGATGGTTGTTGGGCCATGATGTTCTATTATTGACTATAATGGTACTAGACAAGTTACAGATGGTTGTTGGGCCATGATGTTCTATTATTGACTATAATGGTACTAGACAAGTTACAGATGGATGTTGGGCCATGATGTTCTATTATTGACTATAATGGTACTAGACAAGTTACAGATGGTTGTTGGGCCATGATGTTCTATTATTGACTATGATGGTACTAGACAAGTTACAGATGGTTGTTGGGCCATGGTGTTCTATTATTGACTATGATGGTACTAGACAAGTTACAGATGGTTGTTGGGCCATGGTGTTCTATTATTGACTATAATGGTACTAGACAAGTTACAGATGGTTGTTGGGCAATGGTGTTCTATTATTGACTATGATGGTACTAGACAAGTTACAGATTGTTGTTGGGCAATGGTGTTCTATTATTGACTATAATGGTACTAGACAAGTTACAGATGGTTGTTGGGCCATGGTGTTCTATTATTGACTATAATGGTACTAGACAAGTTACAGATTGTTGATGGGCCATGGTGTTCTATTATTGACTATAATGGTACTAGACAAGTTACAGATGGTTGTTGGGCCATGGTGTTCTATTATTGACTATAATGGTACTAGACAAGTTACAGATGGTTGTTGGGCCATGATGTTCTATTATTGACTATAATGGTACTAGACAAGTTACAGATTGATGTTGGGCCATGGTGTTCTATTATTGACTATAATGGTACTAGACAAGTTACAGATGGTTGTTGGGCCATGGTGTTCTATTATTGACTATAATGGTACTAGACAAGTTACAGATTGATGTTGGGCCATGATGTTCTATTATTGACTATAATGGTACTAGACAAGTTACAGATGGTTGTTGGGCCATGGTGTTCTATTATTGACTATAATGGTACTAGACAAGTTATAGATTGTTGTTGGGCCATGATGTTCTATTATTGACTATAATGGTACTAGACAAGTTACAGATTGATGTTGGGCCATGGTGTTCTATTATTGACTATAATGGTACTAGACAAGTTATAGATTGTTGTTGGGCCATGGTGTTCTATTATTGACTATAATGGTACTAGACAAGTTACAGATGGTTGTTGGGCCATGATGTTCTATTATTGACTATAATGGTACTAGTCAAGTTATAGATTGTTGTTGGGCCATGGTGTTCTATTATTGACTATAATGGTACTAGACAAGTTACAGATTGTTGTTGGCCATGATGTTCTATTATTGACTATAATGGTACTAGTCAAGTTATAGATTGTTGTTGGGCCATGGTGTTCTATTATTGACTATAATGGTACTAGACAAATTACAGATTGTTGTTGGGCCATGATGTTCTATTATTGACTATAATGGTACTAGACAAGTTATAGATTGTTGTTGGGACATGGTGTTCTATTATTGACTATAATGGTACTAGACAAGTTACAAATGGTTGTTGGGCCATGATGTTCTATTATTGACTATAATGGTACTAGTCAAGTTACAGATTGATGTTGGGCCATGATGTTCTATTATTGACTATAATGGTACTAGACAAGTTACAGATGGTTGTTGGGCCATGGTGTTCTATTATTGACTATAATGGTACTAGACAAGTTACAGATGGTTGTTGGGCCATGGTGTTCTATTATTGACTATAATGGTACTAGACAAGTTACAGATGTTGGGCCATGGTGTTCTATTATTGACTATAATGGTACTAGACAAGTTATAGATTGTTGTTGGGCCATGATGTTCTATTATTGACTATAATGGTACTAGACAAGTTACAGATGGTTGTTTTGCCATGATGTTCTATTATTGACTATAATGGTTCTAGACAAGTTACAGATGGTTGTTGGGCCATGGTGTTCTATTATTGACTATAATGGTACTAGACAAGTTACAGATTGTTGTTGGGCAATGGTGTTCTATTATTGACTATAATGGTACTAGACAAGTTACAGATGGTTGTTGGGCCATGATGTTCTATTATTGACTATAATGGTACTAGACAAGTTACAGATGGTTGTTGGGCCATGGTGTTCTATTATTGACTATAATGGTACTAGACAAGTTACAGATGGTTGTTGGGCCATGGTGTTCTATTATTGACTATAATGGTACTAGACAAGTTACAGATTGTTGTTGGGCCATGATGTTCTATTATTGACTATAATGGTACTAGACAAGTTACAGATTGATGTTGGGCCATGGAGTTCTATTATTGACTATAATGGTACTAGACAAGTTACAGATGGTTGTTGGGCCATGGTGTTCTATTATTGACTATAATGGTACTAGACAAGTTACAGATTGATGTTGGGCCATGATGTTCTATTATTGACTATAATGGTACTAGACAAGTTACAGATGGTTGTTGGGCCATGGTGTTCTATTATTGACTATAATGGTACTAGACAAGTTATAGATTGTTGTTGGGCCATGATGTTCTATTATTGACTATAATGGTACTAGACAAGTTACAGATTGTTGTTGGGCCATGGTGTTCTATTATTGACTATAATGGTACTAGACAAGTTATAGATTGTTGTTGGGCCATGGTGTTCTATTATTGACTATAATGGTACTAGACAAGTTACAGATGGTTGTTGGGCCATGATGTTCTATTATTGACTATAATGGTACTAGTCAAGTTATAGATTGTTGTTGGGCCATGGTGTTCTATTATTGACTATAATGGTACTAGACAAGTTACAGATTGTTGTTGGGCCATGATGTTCTATTATTGACTATAATGGTACTAGACAAGTTATAGATGGTTGTTGGGCCATGGTGTTCTATTATTGACTATAATGGTACTAGACAAGTTACAGATGTTGTTGGGCCATGATGTTCTATTATTGACTATAATGGTACTAGACAAGTTATAGATTGTTGTTGGGACATGGTGTTCTATTATTGACTATAATGGTACTAGACAAGTTACAGATTGTTGTTGGGCCATGATGTTCTATTATTGACTATAATGGTACTAGTCAAGTTACAGATTGATGTTGGGCCATGATGTTCTATTATTGACTATAATGGTACTAGACAAGTTACAGATGGTTGTTGGGCCATGGTGTTCTATTATTGACTATGATGGTACTAGACAAGTTACAGATGGTTGTTGGGCCATGGTGTTCTATTATTGACTATAATGGTACTAGACAAGTTACAGATGTTGGGCCATGGTGTTCTATTATTGACTATAATGGTACTAGACAAGTTATAGATTGTTGTTGGGCCATGATGTTCTATTATTGACTATATGGTACTAGACAAGTTACAGATTGTTGTTGGGCCATGGTGTTCTATTATTGACTATAATGGTACTAGACAAGTTATAGATTGTTGTTGGGCCATGATGTTCTATTATTGACTATAATGGTACTAGACAAGTTACAGATTGTTGTTGGGCCATGATGTTCTATTATTGACTATAATGGTTCTAGACAAGTTACAGATGGTTGTTGGGCCATGGTGTTCTATTATTGACTATAATGGTACTAGACAAGTTACAGATTGTTGTTGGGCCATGGTGTTCTATTATTGACTATAATGGTACTAGACAAGTTACAGATGGTTGTTGGGCCATGGTGTTCTATTATTGACTATAATGGTACTAGACAAGTTACAGATGGTTGTTGGGACATGGTGTTCTATTATTGACTATAATGGTACTAGACAAGTTACAGATTGTTGTTGGGCCATGGTGTTCTATTATTGACTATAATGGTACTAGACAAGTTACAGATGGTTGTTGGGTCATGGTGTTCTATTATTGACTATGATGGTACTAGACAAGTTACAGATGGTTGTTGGGCCATGGTGTTCTATTATTGACTATAATGGTACTAGACAAGTTACAGATGGTTGTTGGGACATGGTGTTCTATTATTGACTATAATGGTACTAGACAAGTTACAGATGGATGTTGGGCCATGGTGTTCTATTATTGACTATAATGGTACTAGACAAGTTACAGATGGTTGTTGGGCCATGGTGTTCTATTATTGACTATAATGGTTCTAGACAAGTTACAGATGGTTGTTGGGGTATGGTGTTCTATTATTGACTATAATGGTACTAGTCTCATTCTTTCTTTGATATCGAGCTGGCTCCTGTGTCTGTTAACATCTTTTGAAAACATTTTTTGGTACGGGTATATCTTAAGATTTGGTAATGGGTTACACCAAGTTTTTTGCCCTTGTCATATTCCTTCGTCTGTTTCATGCGTGTGGTAGTGGTTTATCTTCTTGTTTGTGTGATTTTGGTCTTTTTGGAGTGTGCTACAGATTCAGTCGCACTGAGAGCAACTAGTTGTTTCTTGGCCATGCATGATACGGCTATTCTTGAGGCATTCCCAGGCCAAACTTCATACAACCTTCTACCATCTCATTGTTATCGCTCCCACGTTTCTTCAGGTCAGTGTAACACAGAACACGCAGTAATTCTCTAATGCCCAGTAATTTAAACAATCGTTACTTCCCTCCGTATCCAGCGACGTTGTATTCTTGTTTATTGTCCATGTTTTGTCTTACAGTTCTGTATTCTAATTGAACGCGTTGTGGTCCTGATACTTCTGATTATGTGTGTGTTCAACCATTTGACTGCCTAGTTTGTCTTGTGTACACGTCATTTGATTACTCGGAACCGTTTATACATTTGGGTTGCTATGCAATTGATCCTTCGTGGTTCTTTTTGACTTCCGAGCTACAATGTCAGGTTCGTTGTGCCGTCAGTCCATGCATATCTTCCTGCTATTCAATGCGTAATTAATTGTTGTATCATCTCTACGGTTGGTCGTTATGGTAGACAAACGTGTGGGAATTTTGGAATGAAGGCATTCACATGTTTGTCGGTTATCACTGACACTGGAAACCACCTGTGTGAGCTATACATTTACATGTAGACTATTAACAACATGTCGACACTTAAGCTGGTGTGAATTGTTTTTCTTTTCTTTCTCCCAAGTCATATGTACGTATCTTTTCTTAAGTTCATTAGTTCATGCACAGATTTACTGCTCTCACTCTCTTATTGTTCAATTTCATTGGTGAGCCCTACATGGTTTGTACTCTGTTGGTCATGTTGTTTAGTTATATATCGCACTTCATATGTGCTACAACTGATATGTGGTTTACTTGCCTCCGTGCGCTTATTGCTACATAATGACACATTGCTTCGTACTTACACTGGTTTTTCTAACATGGTTCTCATTGCATCAGTGCCACATACTAGCATCTTACTTACCGCTCATGCTACATTTGTGCTTCGTACTACGTGACAAAACGACGAAGAGTCAAGCGCTGGCAGCTCTGAGTATTGCCTCGTCTTCTACTTCATAATGTGTTTACTATGACGTATGTCAAAGGGCTGAAACCCTACTTCTACTCCATTGGTTTGGTTGGTTTGGTTGAGTTTTTTCGTCGACACCCACCTCAGGTGATATGGCCGACGGGGATAACCATCCCAGGGAAGTGGGGGGAAGGGGGACTTATCTAATCCTATACTGACACCACCAGAAGAGCAATGATGTTAAGATGGGACAGCGAGATGGCCAGTTTTAATATAGCGCACCCGGGATTCGAACCCACAACCATTAGCATGTGAATCCGACGCTCAAACCAACTGAGCTACTGGGGCTTGCTATCTTCTACTCCATGGCGAGTTTTGTATATATATGTCAGATGGCCAGATACGGATAGCCCTGATCTTACGTCATTTCTACGTGATGGCGCACATTGTACGACATATGTCATAGGGCTGGAACCTTACTTCTACTTCATGTTGCGTATTGTGAGACATTTATTACTGGGTGCCGTGCTTGAGGACCCAACAGTGCATATGTCTAACCTTCAGAGGATTTATCAATTCACATGATGCACACGTAGCCTTGTTAAAGTATGTTGGATGCCACATTGCTTAATCGTCACTGAGGAACTGATATTTGATTCAAAACTATGCTTCCCTTGTGTCCAGAAATTACGAACCAGTTCAGTGTGTCTACTATGTCTTCCAATAATGGCCAACAGTCTTCTTAGGATTGTCACAGTACCTTAGATACTTGTCTTGATGATGAGTATTGCATACCACTTTCGTTTAGAACTGCGTCTTCGTTTTGTTTTGTCTCGATACTAGTGTGTTTCTTTAGTGGCCAATGACAGTCTCTCGATTTTCAAGGTTAATTACTGACCCATACTTAGCACATTGCATGGATCATATCATCCATTTATGCCTAGTTTTGATGAACGTTACGATGCATTATATAGTCTCCTTCTTTCAGTGGATGATGAAGAATACTTAATCAACTGATGCATTACTTCTTACTTCTACTGCTTTTACCAGTTACTTATTATGTCCGGTGCCAGTTACTACATGTACTGTTCATACTACTTCGTGTCCATGCTACATGGCATACCACCATCGGGACTTAAACGCACAGTGGTGCCACCCTAGGTATTGCCCGACTTTTTTTTCAGTTCAGTTGTTTTGGGTGTGTATTGAGTTACATAGAATCAAAAGAGAAATAGCAGAAGAACAGTGTGGATTTGTGGAAGGGAAAGGAACTATCAATGCCATATACATCCTAAGAACTATCATAGAGAGGTCAAATGAGATGAATAAGGATTTGTATTTATGCTTTGTTGACTACACCAAGGCTTTCGATCGGGTAAGACATGATGAATTGATCAACCAACTGGAGAGACTCAATGTTGATGGAAAAGATCTACGAATAATCAGAAATATGTACTGGGAACAAACAGCTGCAATGAGAATAGAAAACAATGTCAGCTCTTTCCAAAATATCAAAAGAGGAGTCAGACAGGGTTGTGTTTTATCACCAGATCTGTTTTCACTTTACAGCGAAAACATCATGAGAAACCTAGAAGAAGACCCTGGATTAAAGATTGGAGGGAAAATGATAAACAACATTCGATACGCAGAAAGTGAAAGAGACCTACAAAACCTTGTGAATATACTAGAAATAAAACGCAAAGGAAAGGGGCTGGAACTAAATAGCAGGAAGACTGAAGTCATGGTGATCAGTAAAAAACATGAAATCCCCTCATGCAAAATAACAGCAAATGGCACAACCTTGACACAGGTTGATAAAGTCAAATACCTGGGAACGATTATTTCATCAGACGGCAGATGCACATCAGAAATAGCCGGCAGAATCGGCCAAGCCAAAACAGCATTCAAGCAGATGACAAGCATTCTTTCCAACAAATGCCTGTCAATTAACATCAGGAAGAGAGTTCTTGAATGTTATATAGAACCAATACTGTTGTACGGATGCGAGATGTGGACAGTCAACAAGCAAAGCCAGAACAAGATTGAGGCAGCCGAGATGTGGTTTCTAAGAAGAATGTTGAGAGTTCCATGGACAGCAAAGAAAACAAACGAGACAGTCTTGATGGAGGCAGACACAAGTAGATCACTCATAAGGAAGATTAGAAAAAGACAGGCAGCATTTATGGGCCATTTTATGAGGAAGGGGGATTTGGAGCACCTGGTCACAACGGGAAAGCTGGAGGGAAAGAGAGCACCGGGTAGACCCAGGGAGAAAATGCTGGAAGGACTTGCAGAGTGGCTGGGGACGAGGAGGGTGGGGGAGATGCTAGGGGCAACGAGAGATAGAGACAGATGGAAGTCCATGATCGCCAACGCCATGCGGCAAGGCACCTGATGATGATGATGATTGAGTGACACTTGTCACAAGGTGCCGTGCTTGAGGGCCTAATAGTGCATATGTGTCGATCCTTCGATCAAAGGATTTTTCAATTCACATGATATAGCACACATAATCAAAGACTGATAAAAGTATGTACAGTATGTGAATGATTATTACTGAGGAAATGACACCATAAATATTCAAAAATTCTTCTTTTCTTGTGCTCAATAACAGTGATTCAATCTATAGAGTCGGATGTATGATACTAGCAATACTACTGTCTATGGACCTACCTTCTTATTTGTGTTGTGTATGTTGTGGTACTAACGTGTTGCAGGCAAATATTCTTCACAATACAGGAACCATCATGGTCTCACTCCAAATGTTAATATTCGGCTGCATGACGGCTATCAATCATTTCAGTGGTTCTATCGTTCTTGCCGCCTTTAAATCTGGACCGTCAATCATTCGTGATTAAATATTCCGACATATAATCAACCGTTACATGGTATGTTCAACATTTCCATACTCTTCTGAGCATTATCGCATTGGAATTCCATTGCAAGGGCCAGTGCCCTGTTGGCCGTATCTTCACTCCTTGCGTTCATCTTTATTCGTTACGTTACACAGTCGTTACTATAGCCACACCGTCCTCAGAATGATTGCTCGTGCTCTACAGCTCATTTATTTTGTGTGCACACACTTTCCATTCCTTTGCACAATTTCATTATCATTCTCATAAGCGTTCATCTCCATACTGAGTACCCTGCGTTCATCTGTGCTCTCCAATCCTGCGTGCATGAAACATTTCATCTGCATATATGTATGTACTCATTGTTTTCATGCAACCCCGGGTATCATTGCGTACCATTACGCATCGTTGCGTATCACTGCGTATCGTGCGTTGTACTCTCATCAACTGGTATCATTGCGTATCATATGTTGTACTCTCATCCTCTGATATCATTTCACATCATACGTCTCATCCTCTGATGTCATTTCACATCATACGTCTCATCCTCTGATATCATTTCACATCATACGTCTCATCCTCTGATGTCATTTCACATCATACGTTATCATCTTGTATCATTTTATATCATTTATCTGGTATCATCTTGTATCCTGTTGTATCATTTGATATTATCTCGCATTGGCATCATACCATAGCGTTTCCCTCCTTGAGTTCATATGTGTCTCGTTATATCAAATTGCATCATGCAGTCCCTGTTTCCTTGATTTCGTGCTTGCTGTTATCGTCCTCTATCTGTTTTCACGTTTTCGTCACTTCATGGACATCTTGAAAGTTATCATATGCACTTCCTCGTCAAAACATGTCTTGTTTCATTCCTTGAATAGAATTCTCATGTCTATTGTGTAGTGACCGCATGTCTCTCTGTACTTTTTTCACATGACTATACTAACCGTGCTAACAATAACATAATTCAAGTGATTACGATTTTTTTCCACGAGACCTACATGTTTCATTTCGTTGTCATTCGTTTGCTGATAAACTGATTATGTGCGATAAAAAAAATTGGTATGATAAAACCTCAATTGAGCTCTGTTACAAGTTTGCAAGACTTCTTATACCTTCTCCTGTACCAAGGAAATACGCCATTTTATGTTATTTTGTGCACATTTCAGCTTGCTTTGATCATGTGTATTCAAGTGCTATAGGCTGGAACTAAACAGCAGGAAGACTGAAGTCATGGTGATCAGTAAAAAACATGAAATCCCCTCATGCAAAATAACAGCAAATGGCACAACCTTGACACAGGTTGATAAATTTAAATACCTGGGAACGATCATTTCATCAGACGGCAGATGCACATCAGAAATAGCCGGCAGAATCGGCCAAGCCAAAACAGCATTCAAGAAGATGACAAGCATTCTTACCAACAAATGCCTATCAATTAACATCAGGAAAAGAATTCTTGAATGTTATATAGAACCAATACTGTCGTACGGATGCGAGACGTGGACAGTCAACAAGCAAAGCCAGAACAAGATTGAGACAGCCGAGATGTGGTTTCTAAGAAGAATGTTGAGAGTTCCATGGACAGCAAAGAAAACAAACGAGACAGTCTTGATGGAGGCAGACACAAGTAGATCACTTATAAGGAAGATTAGGAAAAGACAGGCAACATTTATAGGTCATTTTATGAGGAAGGGGGATTTGGAGCACGTAATCACAACAGGAAAGCTGGAGGGAAAGAGAGCACCGGGTAGACCCAGGGAAAAAATGCTGGACGGACCTGCAGAGTGGCTGGGGACGAGGAGGGTGGGGGAGATGCTAGGGGCAACGAGATATAGAGACAGATGGAAGTCCATGATCGCCAACGCCATGCGGCAGGGCACCTGATGATGATGATGATAGGTTAATAACTTTGTGTACGTCATTTGAGACGACATTGATAAATCGTCAACGAACTTTTTCAACAAACATATATCAGCATTGGACTCCATGTGCTACAAATACACCGTCGTCTTCAGTTTTGCTTACTGCTGGGGCTATGATAATGTGTACTAGTGCTTTGATGATATATTTCAAGTGGCATTTCCCTTTGATGAATCCCATTCGCTTCCTAGCAGCGATCTTAACTTGTCTCCATGGTTTTCATGTGCAGTGTAACAGAGCACTGCATGTCTTGCAATCTGGTGAAGATGTCAATGTTATGAAGGTTCATTTGTACAGACCACAATCCATGTTCGTTTTCCCAAAGATTATTATGATTGTTTACAACAGTAATTTCTTTTTCCAGGCTGAGTTTCTATTATGCACGATACTTAATATTACGATTTGCGTTTTCAAGTTATATTTCTTCATGTGCGATTTTGTTTTCAAGTTGCATTGCTCCATGTATGCATTGTGCCTTCAATCGGTATTTATCCATGTATGCATTTTGTTTTCAAACTACAATTCTCCATATATGAATTGTGATTTAATCTGCATTTCTCCATGTATGTATTTTGTTTTTACGCTGTAATTCTCCATGTATGAAATACGTTTTTATGCTGAATATTTCCACGTATGAATTCTCTTTTTCAAACAATCATTTTCCATATATGCTTTGCGTTTTAAGCTGCATTTCCCAAGGTATGCATTTAATTTCTAACACTATTTCTCCATATCTGAATCGGGTTTTTAATTTGCATTTCCCCATATTCGAAGCCTGTTTTCAAGCGGCATTCTCCATGTATAAATCGTGTTTCTCTGCTAACAATTTCCAGAACGATGTTTTCTTTGAAAAACTATTTTGCATTTTTTATGCCTTGCCTTCGTGTGTATTTTCCATTTCCTTATTTTAGAACAATGTAATAATTTCTGGTATTGTATTCAGTCTCATTCATCCTTCAATTGTGTGTCTCCTTTGCATGTATTCATTAGCCTACTTATTCTTGTCAAGGATGACAAGCGATTGTTCTTCTTTTCTTGCTAAAACTCTATTATACCCAATTCCCCCAAACCCCATGAATCATGAACTACTGTGCATGCAGCACCTGCACCTGCTCTTCATCAACGAGACGTACTACATCATTACACCAGTTCTTCATAAGCGCGCAGTATGAATACTGGTCATAGTTCCAAACTACAGGAACTGTCCAGGCATCTCAGCATTATTTCTGAACCACCCCCTGCACTGGCTTAGATACGCTTGATCCCAACATCTCCAATGACGCCACCATCTTCACTGTGACACCCACCTGCTCAGCTACAGTCAGTTTCAGAAACATCATCCACACACACGTTCCTCACCATTGCGTGTTACAGAGAGTGACACAGACAGTGTATAATGGTCTTTGCCATATCTTTCACTACCGTCATCTCTACGGTCACCAGGCAGTCTGCATTTCTCCGTTGTCTTTAACCTGACTACTTGCTGACACACCAGTTCACCTTTTTCCTCCATATTTCTTTTGACGTCCTCCTGCATACATCAAACGGACACAACCTTTGCTGTGCAACCAGAGCTTATTGTGCACGACTCTCGTGTCGCAGTGCAGCAGAACATAGTTACCAGTGAGACTGTTCCCATAGTGCTCCAGAACAATCGCATGTGTGAGAATGACTGTTGCCATGAATATGCAGTCAAACTTTGCCTTCCAAAGACAGTTATCTTCTCTGGAACCGAACTGCCCATCTCGACTTCTACAGTGCCTCAGGAAGCATGCAAAAGTGTGTTCAGATTCAAGCACCTTGGCATTAATTGAAGATGGTAAAATTCCCCATTCGCAAACCTTCCTATCGCCTGTCATTTGTGTACAAGAACAACTCCTGAGACAATTAACAACTATATCGTTCGTTCTTTGATTTAACGTCTTTTCACTCTAAATGATATTAGACTATATGTAGTTCTATTTATGTTCACCTTCCCCTGAAAGATACAAATGAAAAAAATGGACATTTTTTTAAGGGGGAGGAGGCATATTATCACAGAGACCCCTCATGTAGAAACAGGCCCATACCAGTACTTCAGTCTGAGACAAGATGTTGACAATGTCTGGCAAGGCAGACAAACTAGCCTGTAGTGAAAGCTCAGGATTAACCAACGTACAACCCCTCAGGTAGAAACAGGCCCATAACTGTACTTCAGTCTGAAACATGAAGTGGACAGTGTCTGGCAAGCCAGATAACCAACCTCTCAACTGATAGCCTAGGATTAATCAACATCTAGCAGCACAGTCAGTCACACTTATGTTAGACTGTAAACGAGACAATTAAACAATAGAGCCAGTTGTACATGCAGCTCTGTTGGGATGTTTTCTAGGATTGCCCCTGTGAAAAGGAGCAGTCCATTGTCTCAGTGGACAGGTTCTGGCCTGTGCTTGTCCATGTCAAGCCCTCCTTCATGCATTCACTAGTAGAAGAACCTTCTCGAAGGTCATCTTCAGACAGGTTGGGTCAGAGCCCCAGCGTGTTCTGATCCATGCTCTATAAATGAAAAGGGAGAGTAACACATAAGGGAGAATACGGACACAGAGAGACAGAACGGTCAGAGAGTTGACGGTCGTAGTGGGAGACAGGCCACTCAACCTGGCAGAGGTGCTGAGCCTTTGCCAGAAACATGTAGTGAAGGTATGTTGATATTTTATTTCAGTGTAGAGTTTTAGAGCTGATAGGCAAAAAAGTAGGATTGCCTTAGGACGTAGGCAAATAAGAATAAGAGGATGAATGATTATGATTTAAGTTGAACATGCTTAATTAAAGAAACTGTATTGAATTGTGATGCTATGTGTGGACTGCTTTTGAAAGTTATTGCTAGTGTGCTTAGTGAGTTTCTACTCGTCTTCTCCTTTCTCGTTGTTGTGCGTGATCTTTATACAGAAAATCAATTCCACATAAACATCCCCCATTCTAAACATCCCCCAAACTCCAGAAAATTATCCCAAAAATTCCTCCCCCCAAAAATTCTACAACACTACCAAAATTTCTTCCCGTGACACTACTATTGTATTAGCCTATTACTGGAATAATCTTGGTTACGTATAAATGACATGTGTATCTGTGTATCTTATCTTCAAAGAAAAAAATCTGTACAGAAGAAGAAAACAAATCTCTCTCCAGTCGATATGAAAGAATTTCTTTAAAGAAAAACAGATGAGATGGATGGAGATAGTGAAAAACGGAGGATAGAAGGAGATGATCAGTGACTGCATCAAAATGAAACACCATCCCAATGTCTTCAGTTCAGGACAAAGCAATTGCTTTCGCCTGCATATAACTAAAGTCGAGGTTCCAGTGTTCACTCAATGTACAGGCCTCGACTTTTCTCCTCAGTTTGACCGGAAAATGGAACTGAACGTCCAGTCCTTTGGAAGGGGACGAAAAACGAGTTGGACCCGTGTGCCTTCTGGCTTTGCACGCTAAAGATCCCACGGTAGTTGAAAATCGTAAAGAGCTGGGCATTGCCCGGCTGCCTTGTTATAAAACATTGAAGAGATAGGTTGATTTCCCAGGTCCCACCCCTTGAAGACCAATTAGCCTTCTTGCCTTTCTGAAGTTTTGGTAAAAAGAATGTGAATATGAATATGAATTTGAAGCGAGGGAGAGGGGATGGATGCCGTCCTCGTGGTGCTGGCCCAGGGAAAAGTGAGGTCTCTGCCATTTCACTCCCCTACGACCCCAGGATTATGGAACTATCTAGGTAGGACCTCAGGACTTGGCCAGCTCGTGGGTTTATGTTCAGGCTTGAGGCTTGTGCCATGATCATTCTGGATCTTCTCCATCACATGGCACCTGTGACGTAAGTGCATATAGAATTATTCCGAGTGCAGAGACGTCGTCTTGAGAAAATGAAACTAAAACTAAATTGTCTATTAACTTTCAAAAAACACCTCAGACAATACGTCTTCCAGAAATGATTCCAAAATTGCATGGATTAATGTTTGTGGCTTTTCTAGGTGTGTGCGCGCGCGTGTGCATGTATGTGTGTGTCTTTTAATATGCGTCTGTGTATATACAAACCCCACACACATGTATAGTAAAATCATATTTTCATTGTGCACATTTTAGTTCCTTATATACGCTTTGAATGTTGAGAGTTCCATGGACAACAAAGAAAACAAACGAGACAGTCTTGATGGAGGCAGACACAAGAAGATCATTCATACGGAAGATTAGGAAAAGACAGGCAATCATTTAACGGCCATTTTATGATGAAAGGGGAATTGGAGCACCTGGTCACAACAGGAAAGATGGAGGGAAAGAGAGCACCAGGTAGGTCGAGGGAAAAAATATTGGACGGACTTGCGGAGTGGCTGAAGACAGAGAGGGTGGAAGATGTGCTTGTGGCAACAAGGGATAGATACATATGGAGGGCCATGATCGCCAACGCCATGTGGCAAGGCATTTGATGATGATGATATACGCTTTGCACTAAAAGTAGTTGTAAATCTGTTGTCGCAACATCACTGTGTTGATCCAGTAATCCCTCCCCCCCCCCCACACCCCCTGTGATATATATGTATACGTGTATATGTGAGTATACGTATGTGTGTCTATATTTGCTTTCTTGTGTATGTGTCTGAAAGACTGTATTTATGAGGTAGTGTGTATTTCTTCTTCTGTGCATATTTTTTCTTGTTGACTTAGTATCATTATCACCTATTTCTAATTTGATGATATGATGTGTTGTTATTCTTGATGAATTATGTTTAAGCTGCACTGATACTAGTGTGTATACCTGACCATAGTTATACTGCATTAATCTATTGACATGACAACCCCCTCTCCCTCCAAGTTTTTTTTTCTATGTGGGATACAACAATCTTTCTTTGACATAAACTGTGCTTACAAACTCAGTGTTGTTGTTGTTGTTATTATTAATAATAATAATATTATTATTGTTATTGTTGTTGTTGTTGTTGTTATTATGATTATTATCATTATTATCATTATTATTATTATTATTATTGCTGTTGTTGTTGGTAGTAGTAGTAGTAGTAGTAGTAGTAGTAGTAGTAGTAGTAGTAGTAGTAGTCACAGAAGACAAATAAGACAGAAGGGACAAGCGCCTCCTCGGTATGTTCCGGCAATTTCCGTAAACGTTCGGGGCGCCATTTTTAAAATGCTGACTGAGGCAGCATGGCGAGTACCAGTACTGTAACCAAACGCGGAGCGTGTTACTGTTGTGTGATCAACTGCAGCAACAACAATCGTACAAGTATTGACCCAAGAACAGGCAAGCCAGTGCGCTTCTTCTATTTTCCAAATACGGAGACAGACAGAGAGAGGTAAGTTGGTATTATTTTCAGTCTTCTTGTGTTGAGTGCCAGTGTGTGTGTACACGTGTGACTTGTCAAAACAAAGTGTGCGCCTACAACGTGTAGGCCACCGCCAACCGACACCGGCCTGCCCCATTGTTTACAAATGCAGTGCATGAACTGCACATGTAAGACCCTATGTTATGTATGTGGAGGCAAATGTGCATGGAAACTTTATATTTTTTTTATCAATATTTCATTAGATAACCTGACCTACATAATCCCTTGCATATAATATATATATATATGTGTGTGTGTGTGTGTGTGCGTGCGTGCGTGTGTGTGCGTGCGTGTGTGTGTGTGTGTGTGTTTGTGTGTGTGTGTGTGTGTGTGTGTGTGTGCGTGTGTGTGTGTGTGTCTGTGTGTGGTAAGAGTGACTTTGAGACTGAGACTGACTGTGATTAGGTGAGCTTGGTTAATCACAAATTCTACATACTTGGTGGTGGTTGGCAAGCTGAGCTATGAGGCAACTGTGGATGTATTTCATGTTTACTTTGATTTTGTTTCAGGTGCCAGAAGTGGATCATCAACATCAGGAGAGATGACGTCAAGATTGCTGACATCAAGTCGAAGAGGGTGTGCTCTGTACATTTTCATGAGAAAGTTTTCAACTGCCCTACAGACATTCAGCATTCTCGACTGCTACCGACTGCCGTGCCTACCATTGTCAGCTGCCCAAATCCTCCTCCATCCATGGAATGTCGACGACCTCCGCCCAAGATCAGAGAGCCTGTACCAAAGAGGAGATGACAAGATACTGCCTCCAGCTCTGTATATCATGAAGGTGATGGTGATGATTGTGATGGTGACAGAGACAGTACTAGACCCGTGGTGAAAGCGTCCGAACCAGATCCTGAGAAGTTGGCCCGAGAGCTGAAGCAGGCCAAACGTGCTTTAGAAGACCTCAAGAAACAAAACAAACAACTTGAAAGGAAATGCAAAACAGCACAAGCAGCCAAGGTCAGACTTATAAAGCGCCATGCTGTACAAGTAGCGTCTCTTCGTGCAAAGAAAGAAGCAATCCTGGAGAATTTCCTCAAAGACCTGCCAGTTGTTCCAGCAGCTTTATTCAAGATCATGATGCGGAAGAAAAAGTGGATCAACTGGGACACCGAGAAAGAGGCTATGGAGTTGTGTCTCGCTGTGTACTTTAGGAGCACTTCTGCTTATGCCGTTCTCCACTCCGTTGGGTTTATGCTTCCACATCCAAGAACACTCAGGAGGCGCTTTTCAACTGTGTTGACTGGGGTCGGTCTGTGTCAGAGTCTGGTGGAAATGATGCGCTTGAGAACATTAGCACTTGAAGAACATGAGAAAAGAGTGACACTCTCCTTGGATGGAATGACTGTGACCAAAGCCCTGACCTACAGTCATCATCGTGACGAGCTGGTCGGCTTTGTCAACTGCGGCGAGCATCACCAGAGTGACGAAATCGCTGACCAAGCAATTTTGGTCATGATCAGGGGACTGACCCTGAAGTGGAAGCAGGTGTTGGGGTATTTTATTGCCAAGCACAACCTGGCAACACCTACTTTGACAGCCATCATTTCCGAAATCGTCAGAGCCGTCACAGGGATTGGTTTGTATGTTGATGCCATTGTGATGGACCAAGAATCCTGCCAATGGAAATGGATGAAAGACATGGGTGTGTGTGTGGAACGACCGTATGTGTTTCATGGCACTACACAGTCCTTTGTCATGCCAGATCCGCCACACCTCATCAAAAACTTGAGGAACAATTTCATGACGAAATACATCTCCTTCAGCTGGGATGGAGAAAGAATGATTGCAAAGTGGTGTCACCTCCAAGAACTCTTCTCCCTTGAAACATCTGGCGGGTCAATTCGCGCTGCTCCCAAGCTGAAGGAGTGTCACTTCACCCTGCCCAGAGGGAAAAAGATGAAAGTCATCTTGGCATGCCAGATATTTTCCCACTCAGTCGCTGCTGCCTTGAAATTGTATGTGTCAAAGTCGTTGATGTCCGAGGCTGCTCTTCAAACAGCATGCTTTGTGGAGACGGTGAACAGCATGTGGGATTTTGTCGACTCTCATTCCCTCTCCGCCCCAGTCGGGAAGAAGCCGGTCACAAGGAGTGATTTTGAGGGTGACCAGGTTCGATTTGCTTCCTTTTCCAACTTTGTGGAAAGCTGGTGTTTCACAAACCCAAAGAATGACAAACTGGCCAGCAACATTCCAAGTCACAAAGGGTGGCTCCTAGTGCTTTCGGCAATGAAGGGATTGAGCCAAAAGCTAATCATGGAGGAGGAGGTCTTGACACACTTGTGCCTGAGAAAGTGTAACCAGGATCACGTTGAGAACCTTCACAGTCAAATACGTGGCTACAATGGCTTCAACGACCACCCGACGTTGCCAGCATATGTCGATGCACTCCGTTGCCTGTCTTGTTCTTCTGCAACATCAGAGCTCTTGGACAAGACAATCAGTGCTGGTGCCAACTGCCAGCCTGATGGTGAGCATGGACACCATCCCATTGTCAACCCATGCACAGCAGACGTTGAATGTGATGCAGAGAGTGCTGATCATGCAGACCCCATCGAAACCAACTTCAGTTGTGAGAACAACTTGGTTTCCTCTTCCTTCACAGACTTGGAGATGGAACTGCCACCCGTCGAGTCAGACATTGTTCAGTACATTGCTGGTGCTGTCGTGAGGAAGTTCAAGCAGAAAAACGACTGTCCTCTCTGTGTGGAAAAGTTCACCATCAGTGCAAATGAGGCAACTGGAGAAACTCCCTCACTTGTGTCACTTGTGTCACTCAAAGAGTTTAAACTTGGATGCCTGGTTCGTGTCAGTGAGCCACTGCTGCAGGTTTTCAGATGCTTTGAACTTCACTTCAGAGTAGCTACATCAAAGGGATTGCCAAGAGCCAACCCAAGGCAAACTATTCTGAACAGCTTTGTCAAGTCACAAACAGATGATCTGAATTGTGAGTGTGAATGTTTGGCAAGCCTTATTGCTGCTTATTGCAACATCAGGATTTACCACGAAGTGAAACTGTTCAATCAGCAACTGAAGTCAAAAGTCAGAGGTGCAGAACTGAACAAGGACAAGAAACTTAACATGTGAACATTTACAGACCTCTATTTCAGCTGGATTTAACTGTGAACATAACACACTGCTGTAGCTGATATTGTGATAAGGAACTGAACTTGTGAACAATTATGTAGTTCATCTGTGGATTTTAGATTTGATTGTGTATTACACACCTGTGAACACTCATGGGCCATTAATGCAACAGTGAATATTTTACTACATTTCTGTGGATGACGAGAAACTTAACGTGTGAAGACTAACTGTGTATTATAAACCGCTGTGGCTGACAAGACACTTGAGATGTGAACATTCCTGGAATGAGTGCTGTTGGAGCTGGATTAACTGTGAATTATACACCACTGTGGCTGATCATTTTGGGAAGATGTCCAGGCATGTCTTTGTCAAGTCATGTGAGTACATTTTAAATCATGAATTTTACATGTGTGAATTCTGTATTATATTACTTTATTGTTGTTTTTTTTTATTCTGAGTTCTTCATTTTTATGTTGTTGTATACGACAGGCAAAAACTCTGAAGTGATGAACACTTGTAATTTCACAGAAAAAAAATTGTGAAACTCAATCATTCTTACTTGTCGTGTACGACTTCTGTCTCATGTGTGTGGCGCATGTTATAATCAAATGTCTAAAGGTACCATCTTTTAAATAATCCTCGCTGTTGACAATGACATTAAACCTGAAAAGATCGACTGATTGCTTGTGTAACAATACTAACATAAATTCAGAAGTAAGCACACACAAAATGATGACTCAACACATAACAAAGAGAAAAACTAATGGTATGAAGTGTAAGACACACACACACATCCTCCCCCTCAGTCCCAGTACACACACTAACTGACTAAGTGACAGGTCAATGTTTCTGAAGCAGTGACTGGGTGAAAATAATAGTGCGACGGCTAATGAAGAGTTTCACTTTTCAAAGAAGTAAGAATTTTTTTTTTGGGTATGACTATGAGTATCATGCAATAGTTTTCTACCCATGCATCGGCAATTCCCCCCCCCCCACCCCTGTCCCCTCCCCCCCTCTCTTCTCTCTCTCTCTCCTTTTACACACACATACGTAAACAGTCTGTCAGGTTACAAACGTAAACAGAGGCAAGCCATGTGAGAGCAGCGCACTGTGTGTGTGTATCGCTCGCCGCGACAGCGAATCTCAGCATTAACAAGATGGCGGCCAGCCGAGCCAACCAGCACGCGTTTTTTCGATCGCGCTAAGAGGGCTTGTCCCTTCTGTTGTTTTAGTGTTCTGTGGTAGTAGTACATAGTCCTTGTTACCACTATTCTAAATAGTAGTATTATTAGTATTATCGTCATTGCTGCTGTTGTGATTATTACTGTGTGTGAATATACCGTCTCTGGATAACATGACACGATTTTATTGCTATTTTCAATGTTCACATTTAAACAGCGTCAATGCTCAGTGTTTATATTGCCCTTTCAGTCTTGACGAACACACTGGGAGACTTGGGAGTGAGGGGAGAGAGGAGGGGAGTTTTCTTCAAGCTGTGAATACCAAGGTGCTATCCAGTTTGTCAGTCAGTGGGAGCGCCACTTCTCAGTCCTTAAAAACAAAACAAAAAAACGTATGAGTGGAGAGATAAAGTTTCGTTTTCTAGACGGCTCTGCACTAATACAAGTACACTATAATACCCATGGAGGGTCTACACTAATACAAGTACGCTATAATACCCATGGAGGGTCTACACTAATACAAGTACACTATAATACCCATGGAGGGTCTACACTACTACACAATAATGCCCATGGATGGTCTACACTAATACAAATACACTATAATAAGCATGGAGAGTCTACACTAATACACTATAATGCCCATGGAGGGTCTACACTAATACAAATACACTATAATGCCCATGAAGGGTCTACACTAATACACTATAATGCCCATGGAGGGTCTACACTAATACACTATAATACCCATGGATGGTCTACACTAATACACTATAATGCCCATGGATGGTCTACACTAATACACTATAATACCCATGGATGGTCTACACTAATACACTATAATGCCCATGAAGGGTCTACACTAATACACTATAATACCCATGGATGGTCTACACTAATACACTATAATACCCATGGATGGTCTACACTAATACAAGTACACTATAATACCCATTGAGGGTCTACAGTAATACAAGTACACTCTAATATCTAGATAAGGTCTACACTGAAAATGTCCATAGATTGTCTGCTCTAATACACTGTAATGATCGTAGCGGGTCTGCACTAATACAAATACACGATAATACTCACAGAGGGTCTACACTAATACAAGTACATTGTAATGCTTATTGACAGTCTACATCAATACAAAACCATAATGGCATAAAACACCAAAAATAATCCAAAATTGGAATATTGGTGGTGCTGATAAACAAATAAACAGATAAACTCAGTCTTTATTTCTCTTTGTGTCTAATTTTTTAACTCTTTCTGCATTTATTCATTTCTCTCTCCCCTCTCTTTTTTTTTCCTAATCCGTTAATCCCCTCATCATCATCAGGTGCCCTGCCGCATGGCGTTGGCGAGCATGGAATTCCAACCATCTCTATCTCTCGTTGCCCCCAGCATCTCCCCCACCCTCCTCATCCCCAGCCACTCTCCAAGTCCATCCAGCATTCTCTCCCTGGGTCTACCTGGTGCTCTCTTTCCCTCCAGCTTTCCCGTTGTGACCAGGTGCTCCAAATCGCCCTTCCTCATGAAATGGCCTATAAATGTTGCTTGTCTTTTCCTAATCTTCCTTATCAGTGATCGACTTGTGTCTGCCTCCATCAAGACTGTCTCGTTTGTTTTCTTTGCTGTCCACGGAACTCTCAACATTCTCCTGAGAAACCACATCTCGGCTGCCTCAATCTTGTTCTGGCTTTGCTTGCTGACTGTCTACGCCTCGCATCCGTACAACAGTATTGGTTCTATATAACATTCAAGGACTCTCTTTCTGATGTTAATTGATAGGCATTTGTTGGTAAGAATGCTTGTCATCTTCTTGAATGCTGGTTTGGCTTGGCCGATTCTACCAGCTATTGCCGTCTGATGAAATGACCGTTCCCAGGTATTTGAACTTATTAATGTGTCAAGTTTGTGCCATTTGCTGTTATTTTGCATGAGGGGATTTCATGTTTTTTACTGATCACCATGACTTCAGTCTTCCTGCTGTTTAGTTCCAACCCCTTACCTTTGCTTTCTATTTCTAGTATATTCACACGGTTTTGTAGGTCCCTTTCATTTTCTGTAATTAGCACGGTGTCATCTGCGTACCGAATGTTGTTTATCATTTTCTCCCCAACCTTTAATCCAGGGGCTTCTTCTAGGTTTCTCATGAAGTTTTCACTATATAGTGAAAACAGATCTGGTGACAAAACACAACCCTGTCTGACTCCTCTTTTGATGTTTTGGAAAGAGCTTATATTGTTTTCTATTCTCATTGCAGCTGTTTGTTCCCAGTACATATTCCTGATTATTCGTAGATCTTTTCCATCAACATTGAGTCTCTCCAGTTGGTTGATCAATTCTTCATGTCGTACCCGATCGAAAGCCTTGGTATAGTCAACAAAACATAAATACAAATCCTTCTTCATCTCAATTGACCTCTCTATGATAGTTCTTAGGATGTATATGGCATTAATAGTTCCTTTCCCTTCCACAAATCCACACTGTTCTTCTGCTATTTCTCTTTTGATTCTATTCCTTGTCCTCATCATGATTATTCTTAACAGGATTTTTGTCACATGACTCATCAAACTGATTGTGCGATGGAGTTCGCATTCTTAGCCCCTGTCTTCTTTGGAAGTGCAATGAAAATTGATTTTGACATATCTTTGGGGATTTTTCCAGTGTCATAAATTTCATTTAGGAGGACTGTTATTTTTTCTATGCCAAATTCCTCCAGGGCTTCAATCATCTCTGTAGTAATATTGTCTGGTCCTGGGGCTTTTCCTGATTTCACCTTTTTCAGTGCTGCTCTAACTTCATC
>JAPXFY010000027.1:10866701-10871701 GCA_030674185.1 Monoplex corrugatus | reverse complement strand
AGAAAGCATGCCCATTTTGCAAGACACAAGTTGAAAACGAGCATCATTTTATATATGAATGCCCTGTATACACAGACCTGAGAATGAAATTCCTAAAAGAATCAGTTAAAATACCACTGGGTACATTACTCCAAGCAGTAAGTTCACACCACAGATACAATGTGTCCAGGTTTGTTTTTCATGCCATTAATAGACGAAAGAAAATAATGAATCTAAATTAACAGAAAACATAATATTTGAAAAATGTCTTACCAACTGTCAACAGTATTATTGTGCTAAATGGATCGTAACCATTCAATATTGTATTATTAGAGTCAAGGGTTTGGATATTAACGTATGTGTTATTGTATATGTCATCATGTTCATACCAGTTATTGAATACTCAAGGAGTGCTTTCAAGTCCTGAGACATGATTATAGAACTGTTCAATCATAGATTTAATGCGACCTCACTCCACCTCCCTCCCTCCTCATATTGTATGATTTATGGTGACTTTAGGAAGGTACATGTCGAATGAGCTCAAATTCTGAGTCTTCCTACGATTAAAAGGTGACAGGGTCCCGATTTGTTCATTTGGTTGATTAACTGTTAATTCCTTTTGTGATTATTTTGACGAAAATCCGACTTGTGAATGATCATTTGGTTGACAGATTGATTGTTTAATTGAATGCCATTATTTCATCGAGTGACTTATTACCAAACTGACCAGTTGTTTGCTGATTGGGTGAATGTTCGATTGTTGATTGATGGCTTGTTGATAAATGAACTATGTCAGTGAGTAATGGATATTGACTTGCGGAGTGTCAGGTTTGTCAACTATGGATTTTGGCAATAAATTGAATGATATTTTGATTTGTTGGATGATCGACTAACTGATGAATGATGGATTGATTGATTACTGATAGATCGGTTGATTGATTGGTTGGTTGGTTGATGGATTTATTGACTGATTGATTGATTAGATGATTGATTGATACATTCACTGGTTAATTAATTGATAGGTTAGATGCTTAATCAATTGATAGATTAGATTTCACAATGTGGATGAGTCTTTGGTTGATTGAGCTGGCCGGTGATTATCACTTTGCTAAGTACTCCATTGATAACTGATGGACGATTATCATTTGGATAAGTAAATTCATTGATATACATTTTACTAAGGAATTTATTGGTCATCGATTAATTGGTCGGACGATTGATACATAGGAGGCTTTGTTTGATTATTTACTAATTTAACCAAGTGATTTGGCTGAGAGTTAATGCCAGTTGTTCTCTTTGATGATCAAACTGTTGATCAGATGATTTTTTTTTCTATCTAAGTGATGTATAGTTGTTTGAACTAAAATACGTAGTGTAAATCATAATTCTAATATTACGATTAAATATCTGCGACGCAATACAAAACGTAGAGGTCTTTTGATTCTTTAACATAGTTGTAATCATTGTGCAGTGTATATTCTTTTTATATATATTTGTGTACATGTACATGTATACGTATTGTACTGGAATATATATTTGTGTTAATATGAAATATGTGTGGAATTGTCAAGACCCGGATCCCTTCCCCCATTTCATCCATGCGTTTGTATTGTGGCCTAAGGCCGGTGTACAATAAACAATTCTGAGTTCTGAGTTCTCTCTCTCTCTCTCTCTCTCTCTCTCTCTCTCTCTCTCTCTCTCTCTCTCTCTCCTCCTCTCTCTCTCTCTCTCTCTCTCTCTCTCTACTGAAAGTATGTTCTAAGTCTAGTCAATGTCATTCACTCATTAATTCATTCGTTTTCTTTCATTTGCCTTATTCATTAACATAAGTGACACCGACTTTAATTGTCACGCAGATTTTAGCAGGGAGAGATAAATAAGTAAACAATACCCCTCTCTCTCTCTCTCTCTCTCTCTCTCTCTCTCTCTCTCTCTCTCTCTCTCTCTCTCTCCTCTCTCTCTCTCTCTCTCTCTCTCTCTCTCCCTCTGTGTGTGTGTGTGTGTGTGTGTGCGTGTGTGTGTGTGTGTGTGTGTGTGTGTGTGTGTGTGTGTGTGTGTGTGTGTGTGTGTGTGTGTGTGTGCTTTTGTAAGAGATTTTCACACTCGCACATAAGAAACAAAATAGCAAACGATATGGTTTATGGAGAATTGGGACGTGTTCCTCTGGAACTTGGAAACTGTTCAAGAAGCATTCATCGGACTAGGGCATTTCCATCTGCGCTCTATCTAAATCTGCTGCTAATTTTCTGGCAAAATCCTAGGAACGATAAAAGAAAAAAACTCCTATAGATGCAATGGTAAGGTCTTGAAATGGTAAGGACGGGGGACGGGACATAACAGTTACCGACACCACCAGAATGTGTGGACATAACAGTTACCGACACCACCAGAATGTGTGGACATAACAATTACCGACACCACCAGAATGTGTGGACATAACAGTTACCGACACCACCAGAATGTGTGGACATCACAGTTACCGACACCACCAGAATGTGTGGACATCACAGTTACCCACACCACCAGAATGTGTGGACATCACAGTTACCGACACCACCAGAATGTGTGGACATAACAGTTACCGACACCACCAGAATGTGTGGACATAACAGTTACCCACACCACCAGAATGTGTGGACATCACAGTTACCCACATCACTAGAATGTGTGTACATAACAGTTACCGACACCACCAGAATGTGTGTACATAACAGTTACCGACACCACCAGAATGTGTGGACATCACAATTACCGACACCACCAGAATGTGTGGACATAACAGTTACCGACACCACCAGAATGTGTGGACATCACAGTTACCGACACCACCAGAATGTGTGGACATCACAGTTACCGACACCACCAGAATGTGTGGACATAACAGTTACCCACACCACCAGAATGTGTGGACACAACAGTTACCCACATCACTAGAATGTGTGGACATCACAGTTACCGACACCACCAGAATGTGTGGACATAACAGTTACCGCCACCACCAGAATGTGTGGACATAACAGTTACCGCCACCACCAGAATGTGTGGACATAACAGTTACCCACACCACCAGAATGTGTGGACATAACAGTTACCCACATCACTAGAATGTGTGGACATAACAGTTACCCACATCACTAGAATGTGTGGACATAACAGTTACCGACACCACCAGAATGTGTGGACATAACAGTTACCCACACCACCAGAATGTGTGGACATCACAGTTACCGACACCACCAGAATGTGTGGACATAACAGTTACCGACACCACCAGATGTGTGGACATAACAGTTACCCACACCACCAGAATGTGTGGACATCACAGTTACCCACACCACCAGATGTGTGGACATAACAGTTACCGCCACCACCAGAATGTGTGGACATCACAGTTACCGACACCACCAGAATGTGTGGACATAACAGTTACCCACACCACCAGATGTGTGGACATAACAGTTACCCACATCACTAGAATGTGTGGACATAACAGTTACCGACACCACCAGAATGTGTGGACATAACAGTTACCCACACCACCAGAATGTGTGGACATAACAGTTACCCACACCACCAGAATGTGTGGACATAACAGTTACCGACACCACCAGAATGTGTGGACATAACAGTTACCGACACCACCAGATGTGTGGACATAACAGTCACCCACACCACCAGAATGTGTGGACATAACAGTTATATATTATGCAGAAATTCACATATTTCTCTATTGTAGGAGTTAAGTGACCTGTTCCTGAATGGTGAGTGGTCCCATATCCTTCCTGAAGTTTTCTTTGGACGCTGGCTGTGCTAAGTGTTCGGGGACTTGACTCATCCACAGACAGTTTAGTCTATTTTTTAAAGACTGATGTATAAAATAAAAATCAAATGTAACGTACATAAATCTTGTCTGTTATGTTTTTCTCTGTGTGTGTATATGGTCCACGAGCCTTCTCTGTTTCTGGTCCGCTCTCCTGGAACAAACTTCCTCTCTCAGTCCGTCAGCAACCTACTTTTGTCTCCTTCAAGTCCGCTCTCAAAACTCACCTTTTCTCCTCTGCATAAAATCCTGACCTCACTCAATCCCTCTGCAGCCTGTCTCCACTCGGAGGGGAATCACATTGCAATATATAATTGTATATAATATGCTCTCTATAATTTTCCATTGTTTTTATTCTTTCTCCCCATTTATAGCCGTGTGTGTGTGTGTATGTGGGTGCGTGTGTGTGCGTGCGTGCGTGCGTGTGTGTGCGTGCGTGCGTGTGTGTGTTTCAGCGCTTAGATTTGAATTTATCAAGATTTTGCGCTATATAAATATTGTAATTATTATTACTGACACCACCAGAATGTGTGGACATAACAGTTACCGACACCACCAGAATGTGTGGACATAACAGTTACCGACACCACCAGAATGTGTGGACATCACAGTTACCGACACCACCAGAATGTGTGGACATAACAGTTACTGACACCACCAGAATGTGTGGACACAACAGTTACCGACACCACCAGAATGTGTGGACGTAACAGTTACCGACACCACCAGAATGTGTGGACATCACAGTTACCGACACCACCAGAATGTGTGGACATCACAGTTACCGACACCACCAGAATGTGTGGACATAACAGTTACTGACACCACCAGAATGTGTGGACATCACAGTTACCGACACCACCAGAATGTGTGGATGTGGACATAACAGTTACCAACACCACCAGAATGTGTGGACACAACAGTTACCCACACCACCAGAATGTGTGGACGTAACAGTTACCGACACCAGCAGAATGTGTGGACATCACAGTTACCGACACCACCAGAATGTGTGGACGTAACAGTTACCGACACCTCCAGAATGTGTGGACATAACAGTTACCGACACCACCAGAATGTGTGGACATCACAGTTACCGACACCACCAGAATGTGTGGATGTGGATATAACAGCTACCGCCACCACCAGAATGTGTGGACATCACAGTTACCGACACCACCAGAATGTGTGGACATAACAG
>JAPXFY010000027.1:10856701-10859201 GCA_030674185.1 Monoplex corrugatus | reverse complement strand
CTTGTCTCTCTCTCTGTCTCTTCGTCTGTCTCGTCTCTTGTCTCTTTCTTCTCTCTCTCTGATCGCTTGTGTGTGTGTGTGTGGTGTGTGTGTGTGTGTGTGTGTGTGGTTGTGTGTGTGTGTGTGTGTGGATAGGTTTTTCTTGTGTGTGTGTGTTTGGTGTTTTTTTTACCAATAACGATACCGGTGACTAATTGCACAACGTCTCATCTCACAAGAGCCCTAAGAGCTTCACAACAAGTGACAGGCAAAGGCAGACACTGAAAGCAAATACAAATCAGCCTCTACCACTGTGTTGTAGATATATGAACTATAACAATACAAAGTTATGAATCAAAAAGAACTTGATGAAAATATATTAACTATAATAATACAAAATTAAGGAACCAAACAGAACATGATGAAAATATATGAACTATAATAAAATCAAAGTTATGAACCAAAAAGAACTTGATGAAAATATATGAACTATAATAAAATCAAAGTTATGAACCAAACAGAACTGTGAAAATATATGAACTATAATAAAATCAAAGTTATGAATCAAAAAGAACTTGATGAAAATATATGAACTATAATAAAATCAAAGTTATGAACCAAAAAGAACTTGATGAAATATATGACTAAACAATACAAAGTTATGAACAAAAACTTGATGAAATATATGAACTTAATAAATCAAAGTTATGAACCAAAAAGAACTTGATGAAAATATATGAACTATAATAAAATCAAAGTTATGAACCAAAAAGAACTTGATGAAAATATATGAACTATAATAAAATCAAAGTTATGAACCAAAAAGAACTTGATGAAAATATATGAACTATAATAAAATCAAAGTTATGAATCAAAAAAGAAGATGAAAATATATGAACTATAATAAAATCAAGTTATGAATCAAAAAGAAGGTGAAAATATATGAACTATAATAAAATCAAAGTTATGAACCAAAAAGAACTTGATGAAAATATATGAACTATAATAAAATCAAAGTTATGAATCAAAAAGAAGGTGACGAAAATATATGAACTATAATTATACAAACTTCAAGAACCAAAAAGAAGAAGTTTAATAGCAATCTACTTTATATGTCAATGTTTTTAAATTAAATCAAACTTTCAAAGATATAACTATTTGCAAAAGTAGCGACTTAATACGCCCGCTATTGCTTTAGTTAACTGTGTGTGTTAAGGTGACAGAAAATGGAATTCAAGAGAAAATCGAGGGTTGACAGCCAGAACCCAGTATCTCACTTTTTTGTCAATTTTCACTTTTTTATATTGAACCGTTGCCTTTGATGTGATCTTTCACTTGGTGGACTTTGTTTTTGCCATAATATTGATTTTTGATCGGTTATCGATAAAACCAAAACCCAGTATCTCAAAATATAGATATAGCCTCTCCCCAAAAAACCCAGTTAAAATCGTCTCCTGTGAACTATCAGAAAATCGAGATACTTGGTTCTGGTTGTCAGCCCTCGAAATTCTACTAAATACAGCATTATCTGTGAATAAAGCCGGATTCAAATTTCGTTTCTGCTCCTTCCGTTCCTCTGTTTTTTTCCCCCCGCTTCGTTCAACTGAAACTGGTAAAATATTCAACTTTCTTTTTAATTTGACATTTCAGTCTAATGCGTCAAAACTACTATGATACGATTACACAATTACGCAGGGTTACATAATACCTTTAAAAAAGACAAAGGAAAGTGCTCGTTTCACTTTCAGTTTTAGCTTCTCAAGATGACGTATCCGCGCTCAGAATACATTCCATATGTACTGATGGACAAGATCCAAAATGATAATGACATGAGTCATAGATAGCAAGTGATGGACAAGATCCAAAATGATAATGACATGAGTCATAGATAGCAAGTGATGGACATGATCATGACATGAGTCATAGATAGCAAGTGATGGACATGATCATGACATGAGTCATAGATAGCAAGTGATGGACAAGATCATGACATGAGTCATAGATAGCAAGTGATGGACAAGATCATGACATGAGTCATAGATAGCAAGTGATGGACAAGATCATGACATGAGTCATACATAGCAAGTGATGGACATGATCATGACATGAGTCATAGATAGCAAGTGATGGACATGATCATGACATGAGTCATAGATAGCAAGTGATGGACATGATCATGACATGAGTCATACATAGCAAGTGATGGACATGATCATGACATGAGTCATAGATAGCAAGTGATGGACAAGATCATGACATGAGTCATAGATAGCAAGTGATGGACATGATCATGACATGAGCCATAGATAGCAAGTGATGGACATGATCATGACATGAGCCATAGATAGCAAGTGATGGACATGATCATGACATGAGTCATAGATAGCAAGTGATGGACATGATCATGACATGAGTCATAGATAGCAAGTGATGGACAAGATCATGACATGAGTCATACATAGCAAGTGATGGACAAGATCATGACATGAGTCATACATAGCAAGTGATGGACATGATCATG
>JAPXFY010000027.1:10849201-10854201 GCA_030674185.1 Monoplex corrugatus | reverse complement strand
AGACAGACAGACAGGACAAACAGACAGACAGTCAGGACGGACAGGAAAGACAGACAGGAGCGACAGACAGACAGGAAAGACAGACAGACAGGATAGACAGACAGAGACAGACAGACAGAGACAGACAGGAGAGACAGACAGGAGAGACAGACAGACAGACAGGACAGACAGACAGGAGAGACAGACAGACAGGAGAGACAGACAGGAGAGATAGACAGACAGGAGAGACAGACAGACAGGAGAGACAGACAGGAGAGATAGACAGACAGGAGAGACAGACAGACAGAGAGACAGACAGACAGGAGAGACAGACAGACAGAGACAGACAGACAGAGAGACAGACAGACAGACAGGCTAACACCAATAACCAACACTGACACTTCCTGTGATGTACATGTAGGCCAACAGCCCCCACTGTGGAGGAAAATACAATTCATGACCACAACGTTTGTGGACAACAGTATCTTCAACCCGTGGACTTTGCAAGGACACCTTTTCTTCCGTTATCAGTGTGTGTGTGTGTGTGTGTGTGTGTGTGTGTGTGTGTGTGTGTGTGTGTGAGAGAGAGAGAGAGAGAGGAGAGAGAGCGAGAGCGAGAGAGGGGAGAGAGAGAGAGAGACGGGGGGGGGGGGAGGCGAGGAGAACAAGAGGTTATCTAAAAGAGGACTGATACAACGTATGATATCTCTCTCTCTCTCTCTCTCTCTCACACACACACACACACACACACACACACACACACACACACACACACACACACACACACCACACACCTTAAAGCGTCAAAAACAGGAAAACATCATGGAAAAGTCTGGTGGAATAAAGATTGTGAAAAGGCAGTCAACGAAAAGAAAGAAAAATACAAACAATATATAGCTAATAGGTCACCTGAAAATCATACGGCAATGAAAAGTGCGAACATAAACTGTAACAGAGTCATAGAACAAGCTAAAGAACAATATTGGACATCTTTTTGTACATATGAAGTAAGTGACCATAAAGATATGCAAAAGATTTGGGAAAAACTGAAAACAATGAAAAATGAGATCAAGTTGCCATCAACTCCAGTAAAGCTAGAAAACAACCCTTTACCTAGCTCACAGGAGAAAGCAGAAGCTTTTGCAGACATGTTTGCTGAGGTATGTCGAGTAGGACTTCCTGCCTCTAGTAGAAATTATAGGGTACAGGAAGAAAAGACCGACGCATACAAGGATCCTGTCCCAGATAATACGCACTATGTAAATGCACCAATCACGCTCCAAGAATTAAAAGATGCCATTAAATCAATTCCAAATAAAAACGACATCAGTAGGATTTGATGCAATTTCCAATGAGATGTTGAAAATTTACCAGAAATTTTTTAATCTTGCTACATAATATGTTTAAAAAATGCTGGAATAGCGGCAAACTGCCCGACTATTGGAAACAATCAATAGTGGTTCCTTTACTAAAAGCAGGTAAATGCAATATTGACTTGAAAAACTATAGGCCAATTGCATTAACATCGCACGTATGTAAACTGATGGAGAAAATAATTTTAAAGAGACTGATGCACTACTGTGAAAAGAATAACATATTACCAGTGAATCAGGCAGGGTTTCAAAAAGGCAGGTCACCAGTGGAACTCCTAACAAAGCTAACCACTAATATCAAACAACAATTTGCCAGACGCCAATGTGTTTTAGCTACATTTTTTGATATAACTAAAGCATACGACCAAGTATGGCACTCCCGATTATTATTCAAATTGAAAAGTATTGGGCTAACAGGTCACATTTTTGATTATGTCAAATGCTTCTTAGAAGACCGTGTAATTCAAACGAGGATCGAAAATGTGTATTCTTCAAAACGATTTCTTCAAATGGGTATCCCTCAGGGATCCGTTATTGCTCCCCTTCTCTTCATGATATTATTGCATGACTTACCCAGTAAAATTTCTAAACATGTAACTTTAGCTCAATATGCTGATGATTTATGCATGTGGATGCAGGTAAATATGAAAAGAAAAACTCCTTTGCGCTGTCTTAATTATACGCGTAAATGTTATCAATTAGAACTCGATAAAATAGCACGATATATGGTAGAAAATGGACTACATCTATCCGTGGAAAAAACAAAGATAGTTTTGTTAACAGTGGAGCTAACCCAGCAAATGTTCCCACGTTCAAACTGGGAGATACTCTTCTTCAGTCTAATGAGTCGATTAAATTCTTAGGAGTTTTCCTTACAGCCAAATTATCTTGGAATCAACATATTGAATACTTATTAACAAAAGCTCAAAAAAGTTTAAATTTCTTGAAAATAGTTCGCAAACAGATATGGGGACAAGATGCATCAACACTTGTTCATCTCTGTAAACCGCTTATTAGATCTAAATTAACCTATGCCCAAGAAATATTCTTCAGCGCACCAAAACGCTTATTCACAAAACTGCAGAGCATAGATTGTAAAGGTTTCAAACTTGCGCTGGGTCTTCCAATGCATGCCTGTTGCCATCGTACATACAATGCAATCAAATTGTTGCCACTTGATGAACAAAGGAAAGTCGCTTCTACTAAATTTCTGTTAAGAAACACTACCATAGAAAACAGCATCAAAACAGAGACAAAAGTAAGATCAGACACCGACTTTCCAAAAAGAGCTAAATCAATATCCTCACAGGTCACGCTTGCAACATTTACAGCTGATGTTATGAAAGGCTCTGGAATTGATCTAGAAACAGATCCTGTAACTTTAAGACCTTCGTTTTCACCAGTACCCAGTTGGGAACTTCAAAGAGCACGATTTGACATACACCACACTGACTTAAAAAAAAGAAGATAATATCAACTTACTGGCAAGTCACATTAAATGTCATATAGAAGACTTTTATTCCGATCACTTGAAAGTTTACACTGATGGTTCAATAATTGAAAGACAAGCAGGCTCAGCGTTTTTAATACCTGCTCTCAAAATTGAGAAATCTTTCTATATAGGACTTTATAAATCTATCTTTACTGCAGAACTATTTGCAATCTTAATGGCTTTGAATTGTATGATAAATCTTCCTAGGACAATTCCCCAGATACTTTTTTGCGTTGATTCAAAATCTGTACTTCAAGCTCTTGAATTATCAAAATTACAAACAAGATCTGAAATGATATTGGAAATTACTCACTTGATTAATAGTTTATCCTTAAGTGGCACTGATATTACTTTCTGCTGGATACCATCTCATAGTTCTTTTCATTACAATGATATGGTTGATAGGGCTGCCAAACGGGAGGCAAAGAGCTCACCAGATTCAAATCATATACAACTTTCCCTCTCATTGCATGAGTGTTATACCTTAGTGGACGCCTACGTATGGAAGCAGTTTCAAGATAAACAGAAAAAGTATGAAAAATGTTACATGAATTTTGAAATTAGCAAATCACTTAAGCGGTTCCCTGCCAGCAGAAGTATACAATCCCTTATGTATTGGTGGAAACTTGATGCATTCAAAACAAAATACACCAGGAATGTAGTGTGCCTGTGTGGAAAGAAGATAACACATAGTCATATTCTTTCATGCGTTCGGGTAAAACGACATATACCTACGTTATCAACGAAGACAGTTTCTGACATACTTGCCTCACCATCCTTAACATATGAATTTTTTGTTAGCCTGTCAAAAAGTCCTATAGCGAATTATCTTTAACGTGCCGTTACTTCTCATGTTCAGTGTTATGGTTAGCTAATTTTACTGTTTCAATCGTTAATTATGATAACGTCATTTGTGAATTTTTCTTTCTTGTCTTGTTTTTCTGGTTCATTTCTTTTTCCTGAAGATTAACCTTTTGCATTTTTTTTTTTTTTTTTTTTTTTTTTGGTCTAAAATCACTTTAGTGAATAGACATTAAATCAAAGACCACCACCACACACACACACACACGCATTGGTCCGGAACCAGAAAAACACTAAAATCGAATCAGAACGCGTATTTAATATAAGACAACCAAAAAACACGAAAATCGAATCAGAACGCGTATTTAATACAACAAGAAAAAAACAGAAAAACACGAAAATCGAATCAGAACGCGTTTTTGATACAAGACCAGAAAAACACGAAAATCGAATCAGAATGCGTATTTAATACAAGACTTGTCTTGTCTTGTTGTATTGAAGACGCGTTCTGATTCCAAAGACAAGTCTTGTTGTATTAAATACGCGTTTGATTTTCGTGTTTTTCTGGTTCCTGTTTGCTTGAACGCGGGAGTCTCACTTGTTTTGGATTTGGTCCGGAAGTCAAGTGGGTAATTATCGTACTTCCGGTGAGAAAATCCTGGGTTTGACCCGTCCAGACACCTCCGCCTGGTGCACGGTGGGCAAAGGGTGGAGATTTTTCACCATCTCCCAGATCAGCGTGTGTGCAGACCTGCCAGTGTCTAAAGCCCTTCCGTGCATATACGCGTGCAAACTATGGAATATGCACGTTAAAGATCCCCTAAGTGTGTCAGTAGCTGGTTTATGAAAACATGAAAACATCCAGTATGCAAGGAAAAGCCAATTTTTTTTTTAAAAAGCGGCTAGGTAATAACTTCTCCAGTTGGAAAATACGCAATCATTGTTATTATTATTATTATTATTATTATTATTATTATTATTAATTATTATTATTATTATTATTATTATTATTATTATATTTTTGATTGTTGTTGTTGTTGTTGTTGTTGTTGTTGTTGTTGCTGTTGTTGTTGTTATTATTATTATTGCCTATCTCCACTTTTATGTCATTTCAACTTCAGACAGCTAAACTGTTCCCTAATCAAAATGAGGATGTCATTTTGAATTGCGGTAATGTTATACATGTATATTCATCCTATGCTAAGCTACTTGAACGTCGCTAGTGAATGGGTGACCTGTTTTCGTGGCTGTTCTGTCTCGTATTGCAGTAGGAAGAACAGCGCATGCATGTATGAGAACGGGTCATGTGAGCGATATGTGGTGCAAAAATGTGTGCGTGTTCCTACGTAAGTGTT
>JAPXFY010000027.1:10821701-10824201 GCA_030674185.1 Monoplex corrugatus | reverse complement strand
AAGGACAATTTTTACCACATAGAACAGAAAAAACATAAACAACATATACAACTATCACAACAAGGACAAATCTTACACATACGAACACAAAAACCATAAACAGCATATACAAATATCACAAAAAGAAGGACAAATTTTACCACATAGAACAGAAAAACCATAAACAACATATACAAATACCACAAGAAGAAGGACAAATTTTACCACATACAACAGAAAAAACATAAACAACATATACAGGTCGCTTGAGCGTACTCTAGCTTTTCATCCTCTGTTTGCGTGTGTGTGATGCATGCACGCATTGCATAAGTGTGTATGCATGCGTGCATGTGGGTGCGGTGTGTGTGTGTGATGAAGACTTGCATTCTTTCGTATCATTTTGCTCTCCTTTCTTCATTGTGACTAGTGGTTGCTAATACTTTAATTTCGAATTTTGTTATTATCTGTTTTTATTTGTTTAACTTACTTCAGTTTCAATTTCTCAAGATGATGTCTCCACGCTCGGAATGGATTCCATATGCACTAACATCACAGGTGCCATGTGATGGAGAAGATCCAAAATGATCACGGCACAAGCCTTAAGCCTGCACATAAACCCTTGAGCTGGATAGATTCTGAGGTCCTATCTAGATAGTTCCATAACCCAGGGGTCGTAGGGGAGTGAGGTGGCAGAGCCTCAGCTTTTTTCGGGGCCAGCACCACGAGGGCGGCGCCCATCCCCTCTCCCTCGTGTCAAATTCATATTATATATTTACTTTTTTTTTTACCAAGACTTCGGAAAGGCAAGAAGGCTAACTGGTCTTCAAGGGGTGGGACCTGAGAAATGAACCTATCTCTCCCTTGTTTTATTCCACGGCAGCCAGCCAATGCCTTGCTCTTCACAATTTTCAACTGCCGTGGGATCTTAAACGTGCGCAGCCAGAAGACACAAGGGTCCGACTCGTTTTTCTTCCCCTTCTGAGGACTAAACGTTCAGTTCGGTTTTCCTGTCAAACTGACGAGAAAAGTCGAGGCCTCTACGGGGAGTGATCCCTGGAACCTCGAATTTAGTTATACAGAATGAATCCATTAATGAAAGAGGATATGCGGGAAAGTGAGAAAAAAAAACTTGTCATCTTTGGAAACACCATAAACTTGAACCATCAGTAGAGGCGAACTGTAATCCATATGGATATCACGTTAGGACGCCAATTTCCTTTTCAACACATCAGGATTCCACATTAGTTTCGCACTGTATCTCCCGCTTTGTACTGTCACACATTCACACACACACACACACACACACGCACACGCACGCACACACACACACACACACACACACACACACACACACACACACACACACACACCACACACACACACACACACACACACACACACACACACACACACACTGAAACGAAACAAGAAAAGACGACAAGGTGTGAAACTTCAAATTTCAACTCTTAACTAAAAAGCTATTTTTCAGAAACAGGGAGAGAGAGAGAGAGAAAGAGAGAGACAGACAGACAGACAGACAGACAGAGACAGACAGACGGACGGATGGACAGACAGACAGAGAGACAGAGAGAAAGAGACAGACAGACAGACGGACAGAGCAAGAAACAGACAGACAGACAAACAATAAGAGATTTAATTTTCTTCTTTTCCGTTTCAGGAGCTTTGGTGGCGTCACTTCCTGTCTGTCTGCTGGCCTTTGTCCTGTTCCTGGCAAGTCTGGCTGCTTAAACAATGTCCACATCAAAGTGCTGTCGTCTGCTGATCTGAAAAGCCCTCTGTTATAATCTCTCCTTGACAGAAACCTTACATCTGTCTACAACAATGTCTCTGTTAAAGAATGCCTAGATCGCAGTCTGTAGAGCTCTAAATAAGACACTCTCTTTGTCCGTCTATTTTGTCTATCTTCCTCTGTTTTGATATTCTCTCTCTCTCTCTCTCTCTCTCTCTCTCTCTCTCCCCTCTCTCTCTCCTCTCTCTCTCTCTCCTCTCTCTCTCTCTCTCTCTCTCTCTCTCTCTCTCTCTCTCTCCCTCCCTCACCCTCATTATATTGCTTATCTTTTTATTTTTATATTTCCCTATTCGTACTGCTGCAGCCTGCACTCTCTTCTCTCAATGTGTATTTCAAAGCTTTCATTATCAACTTGTTCCTATGCAATGATTTTTTTTAAAAAAAGAACTCTTATTTTGGTGTCTCCTTCTAACTTTCTCTATAACATATATATATATACATATTAATTGATGTGATTTTTCAGCTATAACTCGATATAATCTTTCTCACATTTTCATGCTTTAACCCCTAGAATTATTACCTCGTGTGATTTGGAAACGACATTCTGTGATAATTTTGATGTGTGTACCGCTCACGACGATATACTACTTATATATATATAAAGTTAAACTGACGTGATGTTGATAAAAAGAGGAAAGAGGTATAATTGATTTAATCCGTAGTTCTGACTCGGCGTCAAACAGCAATGGTAAAGCAGAGGATTCCGTAGAG
>JAPXFY010000027.1:10809201-10816701 GCA_030674185.1 Monoplex corrugatus | reverse complement strand
TGAAACCACCAGATTAATGAAATAGGAAGGGGGGGTGGGGGAGGAGGGACCTATGAAACACTAAGCTGAAACCACCAGATTAATGAAATAGGAAGGGGGAGGAGGGACCTATGAAACACTAAGCTGAAACCACCAGATTAATGAAATAGGAAGGGGGAGGAGGGACCTATGAAACACTAAGCTGAAACCACCAGATTAATGGAAACATTAAGACAGGCAGTGAACAGACCAGTTTGGGTACAGAGACTGAATTGGAGATATCTGAGTTTTTGAATCGATGGCTCTATCAAAAGAATTGACCAGTCCGCGCAGAAACGGACAAAACAAAACAAAACAAAAAACAAAAACAAAACAAAAGGATGCCCGAAGGTTGAACCCACAACCCTGTTGTATGGGCTTGGTGCTGTAACGGCTAATGATCCACTAACGCAAATCAACGCGATACAATGCAGTACAATGTGTAGTTGACATTTTTTATTGATCCAAGCTGACCCAGTGTGTGCTGGCATGATTGTGTCATTCGTTCTTCATTCTTAACCCTAGTACAAACATTTTTCTATTGACCCTTTGACTCCTGCAACCTGTCCACCAACTGCAAAAACTTAACCCTTTGACTCCCTCACCCTATCCACCAGCTTCCCCCATTGTCAACCATAATAGCAAAACAAAAACTTAACCTCTGGACTCCTTCACCCTATCGACCAGCTTCCTGATGGCAAGGGTGAGGAAGTCAAAAGGTTAAGTTTTTGTAGTTGGTGGATAGGGTGTGGGAGTCAAAAGGTTAAATAATGCCAAGACTGAAGCAGGAAACCAAACGACAAACGAGACTGAGGAAGAGCTCCCATTGTGAATATATATGAATATATGAATAAGAGCATACATGACAATGCCAGGTAACTACAACATTATTTAGCATATTTTAATGCATTTACATATCTACCAAGTCTAAGACTTAAGAAATTCACAGCAGGCTGGCTAGCTCTGTTGGTAAAAGCCAGGGACTCAAAATCTGATGTCTCCAGTTCAATCCCAACCTGCCACATGAAAAAATGGCCTGCTAGCTGCCCATCTGAGCACTTCAGTCATTGTGGTGTGTGTGTCAGCTTAGTGTGTTCATTGGTCCCGTTTCTCTAACCCCCTCCCCCCCCTCCCCCTCCCTTCAGGTGCATAGAGTTTTGTGCAGACTGTAGGAGATTGTCGAAATATTGTTGACAAATTTGGGTGAAGCACATATGAAATTTTAATAATAATTATGATAATGATAATATAATGATGATAATGATAATATAATGATGATAATGATAATATAATATGATAATGATAATCATCATCATCATCAAGTGCCTTGCCACATGGCGTTGGCAATCATGGCCTTCCATCTGTTTCTATCTCCTGCTGCTGCAAGCACCTCCTCCACCCTCCCCGTCCTCAGCCACTCCGCAAGTCCATCCAACACTTTCTCCCCATGTCCACCCGGTGCTCCCCTCTCTCCAGCCCTCCCGCCGCGAGCAGGTGTTCCAATTCCCCTTTACTCATAAAATGGCCCACAAATGTTGCCTGTCCTCTCCCAGTCTTCCTTATGAATGATCTCCCTGTGTCTGCCTCCATCAAGACTGTCTCGTTTGTTTTCTTTGCTGTCCATGGACTCCCAACGTTCCTCCTAGAAACCACATCTCGGCTGCCTTATTCCTGCTCCAGCTCTGCTTGTTGACTGTCCACGCCTCACAACCGTACAACACTACCGGTTCCATACAACACTCAAAAACTCCCCAGATGAATGGGTTCATGGTGGGATACACCTGGTTTGAGTAGCCTAGTGCACCACACACAAATAGGACAAAACCACTCACTTTAAAAACGCACAACGTTTCGGCTACACCGGCCCTTGTCAAGTGCGCTGTATCTCCTTGCTTCGCCTTCTATGTCCTGGTGAGACTACAGCTCACCAGACCATTATGCATGAATTCTGCTCTGTTGTTGATCAGGGCACTAGGCGTCAACTCTTTTATTTTTATTGCCTCAGCTGTCTGACGTGTCAAGGCGTCTTTGTATTGTCCTGCTATTCTAAATTTCCACTGAACATTTTTGCCACTGTGTTTTTCAGTAGTGTGTCTGTAAAGGACTGAATCTTTATCTTTCTTGATGTATTGGTTATGGTGTTCATTGGCTCTTATTCTCACTGCTCTGCTTGTCTCACCTATATATGTATCCCCGCAAGAGGTGCACTCTATCTCGTAAACAACATTGCTTTTACGACATTTGATCTTACTGTTGCCGTTAGTGCATGCAAAACAGTTATCAGTGCATTTCTGGGGTCTAAATGGATAAGATTTTTGTACCAAGTCTTTAATCTTAGTTCCTGCTCTTTCCACTACTTTTATCTTCAGCTCTGATTTTTCAATTTCTTTTGGATACATTGTTTTCAACTCTGAATTGTGAATTCTAAAAGCAAGGACAGACAACTTCATCAAAACATCAAAATCAAGGAGAGACATCATCATCATCATCAAGTGCCTTGCCACATGGCGTTGGCGATCATGGCCCTCCATATGCATCTATTCCTTGTTGCTGCAAGCACATCTTCCATCTTCTCTGTCCTCAACCACTCTGCAAGTCGGTCCAATATTGTCTCCTGGGTCTACCTGGTTCTCTCTTCCCTTACAGCTTTCCTGTTGTGATCAGGTGCTCTATTTCCCCTTTCCTCATAAAATGGCCTATAAATGTTGTCTGTCTTTTCTTAATCTTCCTTATCAATGATCTTCTCGTGTCTGCCTCCATCAAGACTGTCTCGTTTGTTTTCTTTGCTGTTCAGGGAACTCTCAACATCCTTCTTAGAAACCACATCTCAGCTGCCTCAATCTTGTTCTGGCTTTGCTTGTTGACTGTCCACGCTTCACAACCGTAAAACATCATCTGTTCTATATAACATTCAAGAACTCTCTTCCTGATGTTAATTGATAGGCATTTGTTGGTAAGAATGCTTTTCATCTTCTTGAATGCTGTTTTGGCTTGGCCGATTCTGCTGGCTATTTCTAATGTGCATCTGCCGTCTAATGAAATGATCGTTCCCAGATATTTAAACTTATCAACCTGTCATGGAGAGACAACTTTACCAAAATCATCAAAATCAAAGAGAGACAACTTCACCAAAAACATCAGAATCAAGGAGAGACAACTTCACCTAAACGTCAGAAAAAAAGAGAGACAACTTCACCGAAAACATCAAAATAAAGGAACGATAACTTTACCAAAAACATCAGAATCAAGGAGCGACAACTTTACCAAACACATCAGAATCAACGACAGACAACTTCACTAAAAAAACCAGAATCAAGGCGAGACAACTTCACCAAAAACTTCAGAATCAAGGACAGACAACTTTACCAAAAAACATCAGAATCAACGACAGACAACTTCACTAAAAAACCCTGAATCAAGGCGAGACAACTTCACCAAAAACATCGAAATCAAGGACAGACAACTTCACTAAAAAAACATCTGAATCAAGGGGAGACAACTTCACTAAAAACATCGAAATCAAGGACAGACAACTTCACCAAAACTTCATGAATTAGACACTTGGGAAGCTTATTTACCAAAAATGGGAAATTGGGCAGAAAAATGGAGATCAGAGCCCAAACAGCAAATGCTATGAGCCATCAATCTTCATCCCTCCTAAAACGCCCAAGCGTCACCATGGAAACAAAACCCACACCCACACGAACTCACGCACGCACGCACACACGCACACCCTGAGTTCACTTACGGGTCCACAGGTACACGTGGACTCATCAAGTGAGCCTGGACGGAATGTCACGGGAGATGACTCTGGCACGACTGCTGGCAAGGAACGCAACTCTGCCGGGGTCATACCGCGCGTTTCTTGATAAGGAATAACGCACGTTCGCCCTAAAAAAAATGTCAACAAACATCATCATCGTCGTCATCATCAACAACAACAACAACAACAAACGTTGACGACAACAACATCATTATTTGTGTAAGAATATCTTTTTAATTTGCAAAACAAGGTCTTGGCACAAACTCTGGGCGAATCGCATGGCCTTCTTCCCACATGTTTTGTTTTGTTTTGCTTTGTTGTTGTTTTTTTGGTTTGTCTTGTTTTCTTCTGATCTGTTTTGATTTGTTTTTGATGGTGGTGGTGGTGGTGGTGGTGATGTTGGTAGATTTTTGTTTGTTTGTTTTTGTTGTGTGTTTTCAATCTCCCGCTTGAAAAAAAAGGGGGAAATGTTTTATATCGACAAGAGACTGTCTGAGTTTGTGTGTGTGCGGTTGTGTGTGTGCGCGCTCGCGCTCGCCCACACGCACGTGCGTGCGTGTGTGTGTATGTGTGTATGTGTGTGTTGCTGTGTTTCTCTGTGTGTCTGTGTGTGTGTCTGTGTGTGTGTGTGTGTGTGTGTGTGTGTGTGTCTGTGTGTGTGTGTGTGTATGTGTGTCTGTGTGAGTCTGTGTCTGTGTGTGTGTGTGTGCACGCGAGCACGTGTACGTGCGAGCGTGCGTGTATTTGTGTGTCCGTTTGTTTGTGTGTCTATGTGGGTATCAGTTACCAAAATGTGTCAGTAAGATTTTCTCAACTGTTTGTGGATGCATCTTTACCAAAGGCGGGTAAATGCTGTGAACCCACTGAGGAGTGGCGAATACACAAGTCTGGAAGTCATGGTGGATACATGAAGGTCACACGAACAAAACACAATGTGTCTGGAACCGGTACTTTTCGAGAAAGACGTGTAAACAGCAGTTTCTCAGGAACATCTGACCGCTATTTTCAGGCAGAAAAGTGGCAGAATGGTTCAGACGTTCGCCTGCCAATAACTAAACTCGAGGTTCCAGGATTCGTTCCCGTAGAGGCCTCGACTTTTGTCTTCAGTTTGACCGGAAAATCGAACTGAACGTCTAGTCCTTCGGAAGGGGGCGAAAAACGAGTCGGACCCATGTGCCTTCTGGCTGCGCACGCTAAAGATCCCACGGCAGTTGAAAATTATGAAGAGCAGGGCATTGCCCGGCTGCCTTGGTATGAAACATTGGAGAGATAGGTTGATTTCCCAGGTCCACCCCTTGAAGACCAATTAGCCTTCTTGCCTTTCTGAAGTCTTGGTTAAAAAAAAAGTGAATGTAAATATGAATCTGAATCGAGAGAGAGGGGATGGGCGCCGCCCTCGTGGTGCTGGCCCAGGGAAAAGTTGAGGTCTCTGCCACCTCACTCCGCTACGATTATATGGGTAAACCTCAGGACCTGGCCACCTCATGGGTTTATGTGCAGGCTTAAGGCTTGTCCCATGGTCATTCTGGATCTTCTCCATCACATGGCACCTGTGATGTTAGTGCATATGGAATTCATTCTGAGTGCGGAGACGTCATCTTGAGAAATTGAAATTGAACAATTAAATTTCAGTCTGATTGTACCGTTGTGACAGTATATCATTGTCCTCGCTTTATGTTCATTGCTTTCAAACATTGTTTCTTCAAGGTCACTAGTAGCTTCCCTTCAGGGATACTGCGCTATGTGTATCTTCATAATTATCAGCAACATTCCACGGCAGAAGGTTGTCGAGGGTCTCTCTCCTTCTTATTGACAGTCATCCATCATTATCATCTGTATTCTCTTGATGGTAGTGGAGACATTATATGAACAACTGAACAAATAAAACAGATAGACGAGCAGAATGGCAAATTCCTCATTTGTATGATATCGGAAAAATCCCAAAAATATGCCAAAATCAATGCCAACATCAATTTTCATTGCACTTACAAAGAAAACAGGGGCTATAGAATGCGAACTCCATCGCACAGTCAGCTTGATGAGTCATGTAACAAAAATCCTATTAAGAATAATAATGATGAGGACAAGGAATAGAATCAAAAAAGAAATAGCAGATGAACAGTGTGGATTTGTCGAGGGGAAAGGAATTATTAACGCCACATACATCCTAAGAACTATCATAGAGAGGTCAATCGAGATGAATAAGTATTTATATTTATGCTTTGTTGATTAAACCAAGGCTTTCGATCGGGCAAGACATCAACAATTGATCAACCAACTAGAAAGACTCAATACTGATGGAAAAGATCTACGAATAATCAGAAATATGTATTGGGAACAAACAGCTGCAATGAGAATAGAAAACGATATAAGCTCTTTCCAAAATATCAAAAGAGGAGTCAGACAAACGTTGTGTTTTGTCACAGATCTGTTTTCACTTTACAGCGAAAACATCATGAGAAACTAGAAGAATACCCTAGATTAAAGGTTGGAGGAAAAATGATAAACAACATTCGATACGCAATGAAGCCGTGCTAATTGCAGAAAGTGAAAGGGACCTACATAACCTTGTGAATATACTAGAAATAGAAAGCAAAGATAAGGGGCTGGAACTAAACAGCAAGGAGACTGAAGTCATGTAATCAGTAAAAAACATGAAATCCCCTCATGCAAAATAATAGCAAATGGCACAACCTTGACACAGGTTGAAAAGTTTAAATATCTGGGAACGATCATTTCACCAGACGGCAGATGCACATCAGAAATAGCCAGCAGAATTGGCCAAGCCAAAATAGCAACAAATGCCTATCAATTAACATCAGGAAGAGAGTTCTTGAATGTTATATAGAACTGATAATGTTATACGGTTGTGAGGCGTGGACATTCAACAAGCAAAGCCAGAATAAGATTGAGGCAGCCAAGATTGGTTTCTAAGAAGAATGTTGAGAGTTCCATGGACAGCAAAGAAAACAAACGAGACAGTCTTGATAGAGGCAGACACAAGAAGATCATTCATGAGGAAGACTACGAAAAAAACAGGCAATATTTATGGGCCATTTTATGAGAGGGGAATTGGAGTACATGGTCACAACAGGAAAGGTGGAGGGAAAGAGAACACCAGGTAGACCCAGGGAAAAATATTGGACAGACTTGCAGAGTGGCTGAAGATAGAGAGGATGGAAGATGTGCTTGCGGCAACAAAAGATAGACACTATGGAGGGCCATGATCGCCAAGGCCATGAGGCAAGGCACTTGATGATGATGATGATATTGAAAACATCAAACTTTGGAGATATTTTATTCTGTTCACTTTTGTAAACAACTCAATTTTGGTGTACATATGTGCGTAGTCCATGCGATCAGAAATATTAAAACAGATCTGATGTCAACGGTCCTACAGGGGAAAGTTGAGGCGAGGAGAAGAAAGGGACGATCGCACACCCCCTATTTCAACAACATCGCTGATGTCTGTGGTCTGGAGATCCAGGAGGTCGTGTGACCTGGAGAAGACTTGTGACATTCAGCGTGGCTCCTACCACTGATCCCAGCGAGAGAGAGAGGTGAGGTGAGATGCATCAACTCTTTTGTCACAAAGTCGTAAAATTTCAAGGAGATGGAGCAAAACGTGACCGAGATATGGTCTTTTGCAGTTTCAATTTCAGTTTCAGTTTCAGTTTCTCAAGATGATGTCTCCGCCCTCACAATGAATTCCATATGCA
>JAPXFY010000027.1:10804201-10806701 GCA_030674185.1 Monoplex corrugatus | reverse complement strand
ACGTTACCAGTCAGTTGGGTCAGTCAGGGGCACCCTGCCCAAGTCGGTTTATATGATTATTTTCATACAACAAAACTGAACAGATGGAATAACAAATAAACAAAGAAACTAATCAATTCATTGTAAAACTTGTAGTTACCATTAAGACAACCAGGACAGCACTGTTGTGTATTTTCATACAATAGAATTTAACAAATAGAACAACAAATAAACAAACAATTAGACACCTAAACAATCAAACGAATCAATTCATTGTCCAAACCAAGCGTGACTGCCCACGTTCAAACAAACAGGAACCAGGAAAAAAAAGACGAAAAAGGAATAAGAACTTGTATTTAATACAACCAGACAAGACAAAACAAGACAAGACAGGCGCAAATTTTCGGCCAACTGGCCTTTATCAAGCGTAAGATCACAAACAAACACAAGATACAAAAATTAGGCGAAAAAGACTGAAACTTCCCTGCTGCTCCGTCCAGTGTGAGAAAAGAAATAAACTGACTGAAATGACATCATAATCTGTTTTTGAGTAAATAATGCACTAGCTAAGGGTAGGTTTTTTGGAATGCAAAGTATTCTACTATTAAATAATGCATAAGAGGAAAATATAAGCATATGCTCGACAGAATGGGAACACATATAATCAAGAGGTATGGCTGATGTAAATGGATCGTGCCTAGCGCAACGAATCCGGTCTGACCTTGGAACAGGAAGAAAAACATCCTGACCAATTCATTGTAAAACGTGTAGTTACCGTTGGGACAATCAGGACAGCACTGCCCTGGCCGTTTAACCCCGTCCACGCACTTGAAAGGCCAGCAAGTCTTGATATCACAGGTCGTGCGGTTAGCGCCACTGCACGTGCACATGTGGCAAGGTCGCGCGGGGTCAAAGGGCATGGCCCCGTCCACGGGTACAGTCGTACCGTTGGGCATCATGCAGCCCACTTCAGCACAGCAACAGTCGTCAGCCCACTGTGGGAAAATAAATGAACGAATGATTACTTACTGAACAAATAAATTAATAGACTGGAGAGAAAGAGAACACCAGGTAGACCCAGGGAGAAAGTACTGGACGGACTTGCAGGATGGCTGAAGACAGAGGGGTGGAAGATGTGCTTGCAACGACAAGGGATAGACTCGTATGGAGGACTATGATCGCCAACGCCATGTGGCAGGGCACTTGATGATGATGAGACTGGCGCTGCAGGCAAGCGGGTAAACGCTTCCAATCATAAGGTCCTGGGTTCTATCTGCCTATATACCTCCACCCGGTAGACAAGGGGTGGAGATTTTTCCCATCTACCGGTCAACATCACGTGTGCAGACCTGTCAGTGCCAAAAATCTTCTTCGTGTGTGTACGCATGTAGAATATCAGTGCGCAGTTAAAAGATTAAAGGTTGGAGGGAAAATGATAAACAACATTCGGTTACGCAGATGTCACCGTGCTAATTGCAGAAAACGAAAGGGACCTACAAAACCTTGTGAATATACCGCACTAGAAATAGAAAGCAAAGGTAAGGGGTTGGAACTAAACAGCAGGAAGACTGAAGTCATGGTGATCAGTAAAAAACATGAAATCCCCTCATGCAAAATAACAGCAAATGGCACAACCTTGACACAGGTTAATAAGTTCAAATACCTGGGAACGGTCATTTCATCAGACGGCAGATGCACATCGGAAATAGCTGGCACAATCGGCCAAGCCAAAACAACATTCAAGAAGATGACAAGCATTCTTACCAACAAATGCCTATCAATTAACATCAGAAAGAGAGTCCTTGAATGTTATATAGAACCAATACTGTTGTACGGATGTGAGGCGTGGACAGTCAACAAGCAAAGCCAGAACAAGATTGAGGCAGCCGAGATGTGGTTTCTCAGAAGAATGTTGAGAGTTCCATGGACAGCAAAGAAAACAAATGAGACAGTCTTGATGGAGGCAGACACAAGTAGATCACTCATAAGGAAGATTAGGAAAAGACAGGCAACATTTATAGGCCATTTTATGAGGAAGGGGAATTGGAGCACCTGGTCACAACGGGAAAGCTAGAGGGAAAGAGAGCACCAGGTAGATCCGGGGAGAGAATGCTGGATGGACTTGCAGAGTGGCTGGGGATGAGGAAGGTGGGGGAGATGCTAGGGACAATGAGAGATAGAGATGGTTGGAAGTCCATGGTTGCCAACGCCATGCGGCAGGGCACCTGATGATGATGATGATGATGAGTTAAAAGATTCCTGTTCTGTTCATGCAGGCTAGTTAGTAGAGCCATGGACTCAAGATCTGATGTCTTATGTTCAATCCCAGCCCATAACATTAAAATCTGGCCTGTTCGCTGTCCATCTTAATGTGTCCATCATTCTGGGGGTGTCAGCTTAGTGTTTTACAGGTCCTCTTGCCTCACAAAATGTCCAATACAAGTTGCTAGTCTTTTCTTAATTCTCTTCATAAATGTTCTTTTTTGTGTTTGCTTCCTTCGTGGATGTCTCATTTGTTTTT
>JAPXFY010000027.1:10791701-10794201 GCA_030674185.1 Monoplex corrugatus | reverse complement strand
ATTTACCAGAAAATTTTATAATCTTGCTACATGACATATTTCAAAAATGCTGGAATAGTGGGATAATGCCTAACAACTGGAAAGAAACAATAATGGTTCCTGTATTAAAACCAGGTAAATGTAATACCGATTTGAAAAACTACAGGCCAATTGCATTAACATCACATGTATGTAAACTAATGGTGAAAATAATCTTAAAGAGACTGATGCACTATTGTGAAAAGAATAAAATAATACCAGTAAATCAGGCAGGATTTCGAAAAGGTAGGTCACCAGTAGAGATCCTAACAAAGCTAACTACTAATATAAAACAACAATTTGCAAGACGTCAATGTGTTTTAGCTACATTTTTTGATATAACGAAAGCATACGATCAAGTGTGTGGCACTCCCGATTGTTATTCAAATTTAAAAGTATTGGGCTGACAGGTCACATTTTTGGCTATGTTAAGTGTTTCTTAGAAAACAGAGTATTTCAAACGAGGATTGAAAATGTATATTCCACGAAACGAATTCTTCAAATGGGTATCCCTCAGGGATCCGTTATAGCTCCCCTTCTTTTCATGATATTAATGCATGACTTACCCAGTAAAGTATCTAAGCATGTAGTTTTAGCTCAATATGCTGACGATTTATGCATGTGGATGCAGGTAAATATGAAAAAGAAAACTCCTTTGCGCTGTATCAATTATACACGCAAATGCTACCAATTAGAACTTGATAAAATAGCGCGATACATGGTAGAAAATGGGTTACATCTATCCCTGGAAAAAACAAAAATAGTTTTATTTAATAATGGAGCTAACCCAGTAAATATTCCCACTTTCAAACTGGGAGATACTCTTCTTCAGTTTAACGAGTCGATTAAATTCTTAGGAGTTTTCCTTACAGCAAAATTATCTTGGAATCAGCATATTGAATACTTATTAACCAAAGCTCAAAAAAGTTTAAATTTCTTAAAAATAGTTCGCAAACAGACATGGGGTCAAGATTCATCAACACTTGTTCATCTTTGTAAATCGCTTGTTAGATCTAAATTAACCTATGCTCAAGAAATCTTCTTCAGTGCACCGAAACACTTACTAAAAAAACTGCAGAGCATAGATTGTAAAGGTTTCAAACTTGCACTGGGTCTTCCAATGCATGCTTCCTGTCTTCGGACATATAATGAAATCAAACTGTTGCCACTTGATGAGCAAAGGAAAGTCGCTTCTACTAAATTTTTATTAAGAAACACTACCGTAGAAAACATCTCAGAAACAGAAATTAAACTGAGATCAGATACCGACTTTCCAAAACGAGCTAAATCAATATCTTCACAGGTCACACTTGCAACATACACATCTGACGTCATGAAAGGCTCAGGAATTGATCTAGACGTAGATCCTGTATCTATACGACCTTCCTTTTCGCCGGTACCCAGTTGGGAACTCCAAAGAGCACGATTTGACGTACACCACACTAATTTAAAAAAAGGAGACAATATAAACTTACTGGCAAGTCAGGTTAAATGTCATATAAACGACGTATATTCTGATCATTTGAAAATTTACACTGATGGGTCAGTAATTGAAAGAAAAGCAGGCTCAGCGTTTTTAATACCTGCTCTCAAACTTGAAAAATCTTTCTACATAGGACTTGATAAATCTATCTTTACAGCTGAACTCTTTGCAATATTAATGGTTTTAAACTTTCTGATAAGTCTTCCTAGGACAATTTTTCAGATACTTCTTTGCGTTGATTCAAAATCAGTACTTCAGGCTCTTGAATTATCAAAATTACAAACAAGATCAGAAATGATTCTGGAAATAAGTCATTTGATTCATAATTTATCTTTAAGAGGCACTGATATTACTTTCTGCTGGATACCTTCTCATAGTTCTTTTAGTTATAATAATAAAGTTGACAGGGCTGCCAAACGGGGAGCTAATAACTCACCAGATTCAAACAATATCCAGCTTTCTCTCTCGTTGCACGAGAATTACACTTTAGTGGACAACTACGTCTGGAAGCAGTTCCAATTAAAACAGAAAAAGTATGATAAATGTCACATGAACTTTGAAGTTAGCAAAATACTTAAGCAGCTTCATGCCAGCAGAACTATACAGTCCCTTATGTACAGATGGAAACTTGATGCATTCAAAACAAAATATACCAATAACATAGTGTGTCTGTGTGGAAAGAAGATAACACATAGTCATATTCTTTCTTGCGTTAGGGTAAAACGACATATTCCAACACTATCTGTGAGTACAGTTTCTGACATATTTGCCTCATCATCATTACTGTATGAATTTTTTGTTAGCCTGTCAAAAAGTCCTATAGCGAATTACCTTTAAAATGTTATTTGACTTGTTCATTGTTGTGGTTAGTCAATTATTAGTTTTACTTTTTATTCATTTCTTCTGGATATTTACTAATTTTGTTTGTCAGTTTGTTTGTTTAAATCGATAATTATGGTAACATTATTTGTTAGTTTTACCTTCCCCTCTTCAAAACAG
>JAPXFY010000027.1:10784201-10786701 GCA_030674185.1 Monoplex corrugatus | reverse complement strand
AACCAGTTGATGTGCATGTATTTTTCCTGTGAACGATTTCTTCAATTCGTCTGTACATACCCTGAGGATCCATTTTGTGTCGTTCTTCTATCTCTTTGCATTTTGTGTTCAGCCAAGCTTCCTTAGCTTCATTGCACCTATACCTGATTTCTTTGTTTATCTTCCTGTATATCTCCTCGTTTCTCTTTGCCTTCCTCCTTTTCTCCATCAGGCCCAAAATTTCATTAGTCATCCAGCTCTTTTTTGCTCTTCTATTTGCCTTAGGGATTTCCTCACAAGCTTCATTTATAGAACTTCTCAACTTTGTCCATTGTTCCTCACTTTCACCAACGTCTTCCAGAGCACTGAATTTGTTTTGAACATGTACATTAAATTTTTGACGTATCATTTCATCTGTCTTCAAGAGTCCAAGGTTTAGTTTGATGTTGCTTTTGGTCTGTTTCCTTTTCCTCAATTTCAGCTTAAACCTTCCCACTACCGGATTGTGGTCACTGTTGCAGTCTGTGCCTGGTAGTGTTTTTGCTGACAGTAAAGAATTTCTAAATCTTTTGTTGATCAGGCTGTAGTCAATTTGATTTTTGGTATTATCTCCTGGACTCATCCAAGTCCATTTTCTTCTGTTAGGCTGCTCAAACCAGGTGTTTCCTACTATGAACTCATTCATCTGTGCCCATTCTACAAGCTTTCCCCCTCTTTCGTTTTGTGTACCAAGGCCATGAGGTCCAACTATATCCTCCACCCTATCCTGTCCCACTTTAGCATTAAAATCCCCATTATGACTGTAACTTCCTGTGATTTACATTGGACCTTGGCCATCTCTAAAACTTCGTAGAAGTTGTCGATGTCTTCCTGAGTACTTGCGGATGTTGGTGCATACACCTGTATGATGTTGATATCAAAAGGTTTCCCTCTGAATTTGACCAGTAAAACTCTGTCGGACACTGCCCAGTATCCTTTAACTGCTTTTGATTTGTCTTTGTCCATTATGATGCCTACTCCTCTTTCATGTGAATTACCACCAGGGTATATCAGTGTATATTCTCCTGATGTTATCATGCCTGCCCCCTTCCATATCATTTCCCCTAGTCCTAAAATACTGATGTTAAGCCTTTCCATCTCCATTTTGATGTTGTCTAATTTACCTTTCTGCAACATTGTTCTGATGTTCCATGTTGCCACATTGGTGTTGAATTTAATCTTGGTTTTGGTCGCAGTAGCTGGCTGACGGTCTGGTGTCACCTTCGCCGCATGACAGTCCCTACCTGACGAAGGTGCTCCACAGTAGCACCTATTGACGTCGTTAACTTTCTTCTTTATTCTTCCTCTGTCCATGGATTTCCTGGGGAAAAGTACGATGGTGGTTTCCCCTTGCCTTCCATCGGTTTTTTATTTTAGGGTTGACTCCCTTAGCCTTACTCTCTCCCGAGATGTCCACACACGGCTGCATTTTCCCAGCCATTCTGACACCCTTTGGTTGGTACCTTTCTGTCAGCCAGCATTGCTTGGAAGTGGTATTTTTAGCCAAGCAGGTTTGACCAAAATCCATCTCTGAAGCGCGTCTTGTGCTACAGCAATACTGACAAAGAAGGAATCTGAGTGCGGTTTTCTGTATGTTTTGTGAATTTGTGTAATGATCAAGTACTTTTTCATCACTTTACCTGGATGCATTCAGTGCTGTGAATACTCATTGTTCTGAAGAAGTGATCATTCCTTTGATGCATCACCTTGTCTTTGAGTTTTAGTAGAAATTACTAATGTGATGATTGACTCATATCTCCAGGTGGTTGTTGTTTGTTCAGTATAAAGTGAGATTATTTTCGTAGTAGTGGCGTAAGTATAGTGCAAGTTACAATCTTCACACGTTTTTGTCCATTTTGGCATGGTCAGATTCGTGATCTTCAGTGCTTTAACTTTCTCAAATTTCTAAAAATCGCAGTTCGTTCTCTGTTTTCACTCTTTTCTGGAGGCTTGAATTTGGCTAAAATCGGGTGTTAGCTGTTGCCCGGCCGAAGCACGCCACCGGCTGTGGGTGAACTAGGCCATGTGCCTGGGCGCGCTGCACTTGTGTGTGTGTGTGTGCGTGTGCACGCGCGCGCGCGGTGTGTGTGTGTATGTGTGTATGTGTGTGTGTGTATGTGTGTGTGCGTGTGTGTGTGTGTGTGCGTGTCTGTGTGTGTGTGCATGTGTGTATGTGTGTGTGTTTTGAACAGAGTGTGCGATTCCACTGACATCGAACCATCAACAAGCACATTATGTGAATAGACGTTAAAAGAAATAACGAACGAACAATAACATATACACACAGTGCATTCTGATTTCAGGGAATTTAGTAATAATAATAATGATAAATACAGATATAAACATATTGTAGATTCAGATTCTTATATATATTGGAACAATGTATGCATACAGTGCATTATGATTTCAGTGTATCTAATAATGATACTAATGATAAATACAGATTATACATAAATATATTCTTAAATACAATATAATGTAT
>JAPXFY010000027.1:10765163-10772663 GCA_030674185.1 Monoplex corrugatus | reverse complement strand
GGATGTTAAGTGTGCGCAGCCAGAAGGCACACGGGTCCGACTCGTTTTTCGTCCTCTTCCGAAGGACTCGACGTTCACTTCGATTTTCCAGTCAAACAGAGAAAAGTATATTCTAATTTATACTCACACTTCTAATTTAAACACAGACGTCTATCTATCTATCTATCTATCTATCTATCTATCTATCTATCTATCTATCTATCTATATGTGTCGTGTCTGTGTGTGTCTGTGTGTGTCTACGTCTGTCTATGTGTCTGTGTGTGTGTCTGTGTATAAATTAGAAGTGAAAATGTATCACAATCTCTTTCTATCAACTCTTTTAACGTTAGATATCATTGTTCGTCTGTTTTCATCATAGTGGTAGGTGTTGACATGTATTTACCTTATGTGTGTCTGCCTTTGTCTTTCAGGGTTGACATGTATTTACCTTATGTGTGACTGCCTTTGTCTTTCAGGGTTAACATGTATTTACCTTGTGTGTGTCTACTTATGTCTTTCAGGGTTGACATGTATTTACCTTATGTGTGACTGCCTTTGTCTGTCAGGGTTGACATGTATTTACCTTACGTGTGTCTGCCTTTGTCTTTCAGGGTTGACATGTATTTACCTTATATGTGACTGCCTTTGTCTTCAGGCTGTGTCTTTCAGGGTTGACATGTATTTACCTTATGTGTGTCTGCCTTTGTCTTTCAGGGTTGACATGTATTTACCTTATATGTGACTGCCTTTGTCTTCAGGCTTTGTCTTTCAGGGTTGACATGTATTTACCTTACGTGTGTCTGCCTTTGTCTTTCAGGGTTGACATGTATTCACTTTATGTGTGACTGCCTTTGTCTTTCAGCCTTCGTCTTTCAGGGTTGACATGTATTTACCTTATGTGTGACTGCCTTTGTCTTTCAGGGTTGACATGTATTCATTTTATGTGTGTCTGCCTTTGTCTTTCAGCCTTTGTCTTTCAGGGTTGACATGTATTTTCTTTATGTGTGTATGCCTTTGTCCTTCAGGCTTTGTCTTTCAGGGTTGACATGTATTCACTTAACGTGTGTCTACCTTTGTCTTTCAGGGTTGACATTATTTTCTTTATGTGTGTATGCCTTTGTCTTTCAGGCTTTTGTGAAGAGCTTAGGGCTGTTGTGAGATCAGTCGCTGTACAAGTACTGTAGACATTAATTTTACCATAAAACCCAGGTCTTAGCCCTCTGACACCTCAATGATTAACGATTATGGGACAATATTTTTTTTTTTTTTTGCCTCCGAATAGAAGAGTGGAGAGTACAAAGGGAAAGCACCAAGCCTCTTGAAAATTCTCCAGGACACAGCATATTAATCAGATTTTAATTCTACTTCGTTGAAGGTATTTGTCTTTGTTCTCTGTTTTGAAAAAAATAATTTAAAAAAATAAATAAGTTTCAAGCAAAGAATAAAAACAACGAACAAAGAAACTAGTTCTTAACCTGCTGTCCGTTGAACCCAGGGAAAGACTTAGGACTGTGGATAACTATAATAAAAGAAATCTATCGCCCTTACTGTTTGACGTGTCATTGGGTTTATGAGTAAAGAATGACACGATAGAGAAATTCAGTCCTCTTGGATTTTACAACAATAGCAACAACAAAAAACACCTTCTTTTGCACCATCCACAGGCACGTTCTCTACCCCCACCGTGACCCCTCTCTCTCTCTCGCCCTATGAAAACAGACAGAATAAGATAAAGCGGCTGGTTTTACCCAGGTCGTCAGTAAGTTGGTGAGTGATCTGTTGAAATTTGTTGATAAGACAGCTCGTTCATCTCTCTGTCTCTGTCTCTGTCTCTGTCTCTGTCTCTCTCTCTCTCTCTCTCTCCTCTCTCTCCTCCTCTCTCTCTCTCTCTCTCTCTTTATGTCTCGCTGACTCACTGGCTCATTTTCTTTCTCTCTCCTGTCTCTCTCTCGTTCTCTCTCTCCTCTCTCTCTCTCTCTCTCTTCTCGTCTCTCGCTCGTTCGCTCATTCTCTCTCTCTCTCTCGCTCATTCTCTCTCTCTCTCCTCTCTCGCTCGTTGCTCGCTCATTCTCTCTCTCTCTCTTCGCTCATTCTCTCTCTCTCTCCTGTCTCTCGCTCGTTCTCTCTCTCTCACTCTCTGTCTATCGCTCATTCTCTCTCTTCCTCTCTCCTCTCTCTCTCTTCTCTCGCTCCTCGCTCATTCTCTCTCACTCTCTCTCTCTCTCTCCTCTCTCTCTCTCTTTCTCTCTCTCTCTCTCTCTCTGTCTCTCTCTCTCTCTGAGTTTAATAGTTCAGTTGACTGGGTCGGATTCACATGTATGCTAATGGTTGTGAAATCAATAACAACATTATATCAAAACTGGCATTCGTACGAACCCCACCTAACATAACTGTTGTTCTGGTGGTGTCGGTGTAGTATCAGATAAGCCCCCCCCCCCCCACCCACCCACCCACCCTTCCCTCCTGGGATGGTAATCCCCGTGGGCCTTATCGCCAGAGATATGTGCTAATACAAAAAATGAACAAAATTACAATCATTCTCTCTCTGTGTGTCTGTCTGTCCTGTCTCTCTTCTGTCTCTCTCTCCTCTCCCTACTCTTTCTCTCTTCTACTCTCACTCTCTCTCTTTCTCTCTCTCTCTCTCTCTCTCTCTCTCCTCTCTCTCTCTACTCTCCTCTCTCTCCTCCTCTCTCGCTCCTCTCTCTCCCTCTCTCCCTCTCTCTCTCTCTCTCTCTCCCCCTTTCTCTCTCTCTCTCTCTCTCTCTCTCTCCTCTCTCTCTCCTCTTCCTCCCTCCCTCTCAACCTCTTTCAACACAAGAAATGAACAAATGAACAAGTCTTAAAAAACTTAGTATAATAAACATTGTTATTAATCATTTTCGTGAGACTTGTAAGTTTGATGTGAGCATGTTGTTTTTTTGTTGTTTTTTAACTGTTGTCTTTTATCTTAACCTGGTTGTCGTTTTTGACGTGGTGTTAGCCCTGATATGGCTCTAGTAGTCGGCTGGGCTATAAGCAATACGAACTTGAATCCTTTTCGTATACCGCTATTCCTCAAACCCATTTTGACTCACTGCATATTTGATTGATTGATTGGTTCAGTTTTTTACGCCGACACCCACCTCATTTGATATGGCCGACAGGGATAACCATCCCAGGGAAGGGGGGTGACAGGGATAACCATCCCAGGGAAGTGGGGGAAGGGGTGACAGGGATAACCATCCCAGGGAAGTGGGGGAAGGGGGGGTATCTAATCCTACACTGACAACACAAGGGGACGGGACCTGGGAAATCAACCTATCACTCCTAATGTTTTTTATCAAGGCAACCGGGCAATACCCTGCTCTTCACGATTTTCAACTGCCGTGGAATCTTTAACGTGCGCAGCCAGAAGACACACGGGTCCGACACGTTTTTCGTCCCCTTCCGAAGGACTAGATGTTCAGTTCGATTTTCCGATCAAACTGAGGAGAAAAAATCGAGGCCTCTACGGGGAGCGAACCCTGGAATCTCGAGTTTAGTTATTGGCAGGCGAACATCTGAACCATTCTGCCACTCTTCACTGATAAATACATGTTGTCCTGCAGACTGGGAGAATCTCCACTCTTTACCTACACCACACGGAGGTATTTAGTCGGATTGAACTGAGGGCCTTTTGATTGGACGTTCAGTGTTTTTCCCACTAAGCTACCGCGTGCATCTGATGTATGTCTGTGAAAAGAGTTGAAAGCATTTTATAGATAAGTTATCTATACATTCGCGTAATGTCAATTTTTCGTATGTTATTTGTAGTGTGACTGCCTCAAGTTCACTTTGGAATAATACATCAAAGTGATTTTGCCCATAAAATGATTGGCATTGTCTTTGTATTCCACACCCATTTATGAGAGGGTTATAGCATCGAAAAATAAACTATTTGATGTCTGAACGCTGTTTCTGTCTCTCTGTCTCTCTGTCTCTGTCTCTCTGTCTCTGTCTCTCTCTGTCTCTCTGTCTCTCTGTCTCTGTCTATCTGTCTGTCTGTCTGTCTGTCTCTCTCTCTCTCTCTCTCTCTCTCCCTCTCTCTCTCTCTCTCTCTCTCTCTTGCTTTGAAAATAGCTCAGTTGGTTGGAGCGTCGGATTCACATGCTAATGGTTGTGGGTTTGAATCCCTGGGTGCGCTACATTAAAACTGGCCTTCTCACTGTCCCATCTTAACGTCATTGTTGTTCTGGTGGTGTCAGTGTAGAATTAGATAGGTTCCACTTCCCCTCACTTCCCTGGGATGGTTATCCCCGTCGGCCATATCACCTGAGGTGGGTGTCGACGTAAAAACTGAACCAAATCAAAAATCTCTTGCTTTGAAAAGATTTTTAGGACTGGATAAGCGCACATCTAATGATTTAGTATATGGAGAAACAAACAGATACCCATTGTTTGTTCATTCAGTTGTACGATGTATTCAATTCTGGTTAAAACTATTGCACATGGAAGACAATAGACTACCGAAAAAATCCTGTAAGATGCTGTTTGATCTAGATTTTAAAGGTAAGAAGAATTGGTTAACTAGCATACGGATGTGTCTGAATGAATATGGGTTTGGTGATGTTTGGTTTTTTCCGAGGAGCTGGCGATGAGAGACAGTTTTTTCGTGATTTTCAGGCGAAGACTGACTGATTGTAGATGGCAAAAGTGGAATGACCATATACAGACAAGTGGAAGATATGATTTTTACAGAACTGTCATAGATTCTCGCAGTGTTAAACCATACATAAGCCTTGGTCTGGATACTGATTTCAAAAAAAAAAAAACAATAGCAAAATTTAGACTTGGTTTATCAACTTTGAAAGCCCATCAATTGAGACACAAGCAACACAGAGAGTATGATTTGTTCTGTCCCTTATGTATGCAAGCTGAAGAAGACGAAATACATTCGAACCCACAACCTTCCGGTCGGTAGTCCGTTGCGTTAACCACTACACCACGGTGACTGGCACAGCCGTTGAATATTGCTGAAATACCTCAGACTCTGTTTACAAAATAAATAAATAGAAGAAGAAGAAGAATGAAAGAGAAGAGGAGGCGGGCCTCAGTGATTCAGTCGGTATCGGATTCACATGCTGGTAATTACGGGTTCAAAACACGGGTGCGCTATATACAAAAACCTCAGTGTTGTCCCTGGTGATGTCACTGTAAGATATCCCCCCACCCACTTTCCAGGAGTGGTTGTCCCCGTCGCTCATATTACCTGAAGGGTATGCGACTGACATAAACTTGAAACACACTGATCACTCAGATAACGCAGTGTGAGGAGTGGCACTCAGATGATTCAAGATGCACCAACAGCATAAACGTATAGCAATTTAAAAGATCAAAAGAAAAAAAAAAAAGAAAAACGAACAAACAACTCCCATGGCGTAGTCTATAAGTGCTATTAATCTGTACTTAGAATCTAAGCACAGGCAAAATCTTGAGGTTCCACCTTCATGTGCTTTATGGGTACTTAAGGGTGTGTGTTCATTTGTCTTGTTTTTGTTTGTTTGTTTGTTTGTTTGGTGTTTGTGTGTATGTTTGCTTGTGTGTGTGTTTGTTTGTTTGTGTGTTAGAGTCTTTGTGTGTATGTTTGCTTGTGTGTGTGTGTTTGTTTGGTTGTTTGCTTGCTTGTTTGTTTGTTTGTTTGCTTGTTTGTTTGGTTGTTTGTTGGTGTGTATGTTTGTTTGTTTGTTTGTGTCCTTGTGCCTTTGTGTGTATGTTTGCTTGTGTGTTTGTTTGTTGTGTATGTGTTTGTTTGTTTGCTTGCTTGCTTGTTTGTTTGTGTGTGTATATGTTTTTGTTTGTTTGTTTGTTTGTTTGTTTGTTTGTTTGTTTTTTCGTTTGTTATTGTTGAAGTTTTAGTATTTTTTCAGTATAATTTTCTGCCTTTCTATAAGAAGTCTGCTTAACGAGACTCCTGAACCACCCGTAATTAAAATCTTGACAGCAGTTACGTGTAGTCTCAGTTTGCTACAACAGGCCACCCACACCCACACTCACATTCACACCCACACCCACACCCCATCACCCACACCCACACCCACACTCACACCTCACACCCACACCATACCCCACTCACACCCATACACCCCACACCCACACTCACACCCACACTCCAACACCCACACCCACACCCACACCCACACTCACACCCATACTCACACTCACACCCACTACCACACTCAACTACACCACAACCCACACACAACCCACACTCACACCTCACACTCACACTCATACCACACCCCCAACCCACACCCATCACCCACACCCTACACTCACACCCAATACCACACCCACCATCACACTACACACCCACACTCACACCACACCTCATACCCCAACACACCACACCCACACCCATCACACCACACCAACCCACCACCCACACTCACACCCATACCCACACATCACACCCACACCTCACCACACCCATACCCACACCCAACCACACCACACTCACATACCCACACACCAACCCACACCCATACCCACACCACACTCACACCCACATCACACTCACACCCACACCATACCACACCACACTCACACTCACACCCACACCACACTACACACACACACACCACAACTTCACATCCACACACCACACCACACACATCACACCACCACATTCACACTACACCACACCCAACCACACACACCCCATCAATACAACACCCACAACACACACACACATACACACAACAACAACCACCAACACCACAACCATGGTGCAGTGAGAACACCAGAATATACCATGGATGTGTGTCACAAACACTGAAACAACAGTGACCGCCCACGTTCAAGCAAATAGGAACTAGGGTCACAGAGAGAGACAGAGACAGAGAGACAGAGACACAGTGAGAGAGAGAGAGAGGCAGAGAGACAGAGACAGAGAGACAGAGACAGAGAGAGTGAGAGGCAGAGAGACACAGAGAGAGACAGAGGCAGACAGAGACAGAGACAAAGAGAGAGAAAGAGACCCAGAGAGGGACACAAAGAGAGAGACAGAGAGGCAAAGACAGAGAAAGACAGAGACAGACAGACAGACACAGAGAGAGAGAGACAGAGACAGAGACAGAGACAAAGACAGAGACAGAGAAAAACAGAATATCAGAACGCTTATTTACTATAACAAAACAAAACCAGGAAAAAAATAATAAACACGAAAACAGAATCACAACGCCTATTTAATACAACCAGACAAGACAGCTGCAAATTGTCGGCCAACTGAATCACAACGCCTATTTAATACAACCAGACAAGACAGCTGCAAATTGTCGGCCAACTGGCTTTTGTCAAGCGTAAACATAAGACTCACGCTGAGAGTTTTCTTGTTTCAGCCATAAGATCACAAAAGATCAAACACCAAATCCAAAACTTAGAAGGAAAACTTCCCTGTTGCTTCGTCCAGTGGGAGAAAAGGACTAAAATAAAACACAACAGGAGTGGTGTCTATTTTCAGCCAACTGGTTTTTGCCAAGGGTATACAAAAGATAACGATGAAC
>JAPXFY010000027.1:10717663-10745163 GCA_030674185.1 Monoplex corrugatus | reverse complement strand
ACTTGGATGGTGTTGATATCAAATGGCTTGCCATCTAACTTAGTGAGCAAAACTCAAGTCTGACACAGCCCAGTATCCCTTGACTGATTTTGACTTGTCCTTTTCTATCATGATGCCTACTTCTCTTTCATATGTGTTTCCACCAGTATATGTGACCTGTTTTCACGAAATGAGTCCTAACTCGCAGGCAGCGAAAAGCGTAGAGGCCCGGAAAAGGTGTGATGGGTCAATTTTGCCAATTTTTTCTTTTCGTCAAAAATGGAATATTTAATCTTTAAATTACATGTACATGCACTCAACACTTTATAATTCAATCGAAAAATGTATTTAAAATGCGTTTTAACCAGATAACGGCATGCTTTTTGTGTCAGAAAAAGGGATATATAAACTTGAATAACAAGACAATTACAGTAGATTTTCACACCAATTTTTGTGTGCTATTGTGGCATGATGTGTTTTACCATAGTACAAAATTTGATCAAGTTTGGTGAAGTAGAAATACCTGTTGCTAAGGTAAAACTTCACTGAAGTGGTGAAAATTTTAAAATTTGATTTTCTCAAAATCGCTGTTTGCTATGTTACACACTTCAAACACCCATAACTTCCTCACACACTTCAAACACCCATAAGTTCCTCATTTTTAGGAGTAGAATAATAAAGTTCATATGAAAAGAAAGTTAATAATCTGGATATTTTGAAAATCATAATATCCTAAAATATGTTTTCACCTTAGGGCTCATTTTGTTAAAACGGGTCACATATATTATAGTATGCTTACCTGATGTTATCATGCATGCCCCCTTCCATCTTACTTCCCCTCGTCCTATAATATACACACATGCATGAATGCATGTATTACGCAGCTAAAACTGGATTAAGGGAAGGAATCGCGTAACGTCTGCTTATGCTCCTAAGTTTGGTAAAATTCTCTCCCTTCCATGTCACTTTTCTCAACAGTGTATGTGTGTGTGTATGTATGAGTAGTGGGGAGGGTGGGGGGGGGGGTCTGCATGTGTGTGTGTTTCTTTTTTTTTTTTTTTTTTTGTCTCGGTGAATCTTTCCTGATCTTAGCAAAGTAAAGAATTTCTTTTCTTTTACGACGCAAGCCAGTCAGTTGAAAATGCGGCATTAACTTATTTTGGAAAATCTTGCATCACTGTTGTTGTGGTAATGATTATGCTAGTGGGTTTTGTTGTTGTAGATGATCATGATGATGTTGTTGTTGTTTTGGTTTTGTTTGTTTTGTTTTCATTCTCAATGTGTATCGCCTACCAGTGACTCAGGAGTCAAAGCCAGAGAAGGCCATAGTCTATTGATCATTACATCTTTTTTTTTTAATTCATAACGGCGTTTCTTTTTTTCTATTTTTAATAAAAAGCGTTTGATACTCTTCGCCTTTGCCTTACACTCACATGATTCACAGATCTCTCTCTCTCTCTCTCTCTCTCTCTCACACACACACACACACACACACACACACACACACACACACACACACACACACACACACACACACACACACAAATGCTAGCCAATGCCGAAGTGTCGTCTTTCACCACGAATCCAGTCCATCCATTGCTTTACCACTGCGTTGTTCAGTGTATTGTGTTGAAATGAAATCACTGTTTCATGGTGGTCCAGCTTTCTTCCAATTTCTTCCAGTGATAGAATGCGTTTTGCTTGGTCGTGAAGCACCGTATGTCCTTCGGTTTTGTTTGTTTGTTTGTTTCTTTGTTTGTTTCTTTGTTTGTTTCTTTGTTTGTTTCTTTGTTTGTTTCTTTGTTTGTTTGTTTTTTTGTTTTTTTGTTGTTGTTGTTTTTTAACCCTCATCGCTTCCCACCCTCCTCTTTGTTGTTGTTGTTGTTGTTGTGTGTGTGTGTGTGTGTGTGTGTGTGTGTGTGTGTGTGTGTGTGTGTGTGTGTATGTGTGTGCATGCGTGGTGTGTGTGCGTGCATGCGTGTGTGTGTGTGTGTATGTGTGACAGACAGACAACCAGCCAGATAGATAGATAGATACATAGATACATAGATAGATGGATGGATGGATGGATGGATGGATGGATGATGGATTGATGGATGGATGGACAGATAGATAGATAGACAGACAGATAGATAGATAGATAGACAGACAGACAGACAGATAGACAGATAGATAGATAGACAGATAGACAGACAGACAGACAGACAGATAGATAGATAGATAGATAGACAGACAGACAGACAGACAGACAGATAGATAGACAGACAGACAGACAGACAGATAGATAGATAGATAGATAGATAGATAGATAGATAGACAGACAGACAGACAGACAGACAGATAGATAGATAGATAGACAGACAGACAGACAGACAGATAGATAGATAGATAGATAGATAGATAGACAGACAGACAGACAGATAGATAGATAGATAGATAGATAGATAGACAGACAGACAGACAGATAGATAGATAGATAGATAGATAGACAGACAGACAGACAGACAGACAGATAGATAGATAGATAGACAGACAGACAACCAGCCAGATAGATAGATAAATACATAGATACATAGATAGATGGATGGATGGACAGATAGACAGATAGATAGATAGATAGATAGACAGACAGACAGACAGACAGATAGATAGATAGATAGATAGACAGACAGACAGACAGACAGACAGATAGATAGATAGATAGACAGACAGACAGACAGACAGACAGACAGATAGATAGATAGGTAGATAGATAGGTCATGAGTATGACTGCAAAACTCGACAACAACAAAATTCATGATGACGACATACCCATAATGACGTCAGCCAAGAGAAATGACACAATCAATGACGTACTTACCGAACCAAGCCGACTTTGTCTCAGTCTGGCAGCTCGTAGCAATTTAGCAAAGTTTACTTCTCTCATTCCATTTCCGTCCAGTATGAAGGCCGCATGCGCAGTGGAAGACAGGAAGTAGATACCGAGCGCGAGCCAGATGGACAAAATAGCAAGTGTAGCAGAGGCCATTTTATGTCACTTGTGGGCCGGTTTTGTTCTGTGAAAACATATTATTTTAAATATTTGGTCAGTTAACTAGCAAACCAGCCAACTGATCAAACCAACCAACTTATGAATCGACTTAATGACTGACTGATCGACTGTCTGACTGACTGACTGACTACCTATTTAACAGACCAACTCATTTACTAACTCACTTACTGTCTATCTAAATAACTCACTAACTCACATGATTTGTCTTGTTATGGCATAATTTCCAGCGTTTAGACACAACTCATTATCATCAGGTGCCCTGCCGCATGGCGTTGGCGATCATGGACTTCCATCTGTCTCTATCTCTCGTTGCCCTAGCATCTCCCCCACCCTCCTCGTCCCCAGCCACTCTGCAAGTCCGTCCAGCATTTTCTCCCTGGGTCTACCCGGTGCTCTCTTTCCCACCAGCTTTCCCGTTGTGACCATTAAATACAACTAATTCAAGAAAACAGTCTTATGAACAATAATTGAAAACAAACACAGGTCAGTTTATGTTTTAATCTTCCCTTGACAAATCTCATAACTACTTCAGAGACAGACAAACAGACTGACAGGCCTACAGACAAATAATGCATGCAGAGACACAGAGAGAGACAGAGAGAGAACTCAGAACTCAGAACTCAGAAAAGGTTTATTGTACATCGGCCTTAGGCCACAATACATGCATGGGAAAGGGGAGGGGAGGAGGTCAGGCTTTCTTATACATTCATACAAGTTATACTATCAAACTGCAGTGAACTCTGTCACATTGTCCCCTTCTATCGTTTACCGTCACATAAGCTGGGATACATTCAATCTTTGCATTTACAGTGGTCCTTTCATTTGTATTCTAGTCCATATTCCTTAACTGGCCAGAGAGAGAGAGAGAGAGATACATACACACACAGAGACAGAGAGAGAGAGAGAAAGAGACAGACAGAGAGAGAGACAGAGAGAGAGAGACAGAGAGACAGAGAGACAGAGAGAGACACGAGAGAGAGAGACACAGAAGAGACAGAGAGACAGAGAGAGAGAGAGACAGAGAGAGAGACAGAGAGAGATCATACATGCAAAAGAGAGAGAGAGAGAGAGTCTTTGTCTACCTTTTCACAATATTTTAAACACATCTGGAGAAAGAAACGAGTTACAAGTAAACATGAACCATGTAGCCGCAGAACATTCATACATGTAACTTATGTAATACATGTACATTTTACTCTTAAACAATATCCTGGAGAAACCATCAGCGAATTAAAACAATACCTACTTGATTCAAAAATCACTGATTAAACTGCAAATGTATGCCACGTTCATCATGTAGATTTTCTTAATTTGCAACAAATAAGTCATTAGTTGAATAAATGAACAAATAAATATTTCAATGAAAGCCTGACCAGGAAAATTCCCTGAATGCATACTCTAACAACTTTGAAACAATGTTATTTGACTCGATTTTTCCAGCATTGTGATCAAAACTAGACAAGCAAATTGAAAATACGCATCTCGTACATTATTTTGAAAGACTGTATTTGTAATCCTTTCCGTGGAAATAGAACAGTTTTCACTAAAGCGTTTTCTTTTTCTATCTAAATTAAACTTGATTTCTTATATTCATTTCGGGTGATTTTTTTTTTTTTTTTTTTTTTTTTTATTCTGTTGAAGGAATGCCAAAACTACAAATCGGAACCGAAAACCCTCCTAACACTTGTCGGGAAAAAAAATTTTCTTTTTTTTTTTTTTTTTTTCTTTTTTTTTTTTTTTTTTTTTTTTTTCTTTGTCTACTGGTAATGAAAGCTTCACTAAACCGTCGCATAGACAAATCAACAGCAGCATTCAGCAAGCTGTCAAAAATCTGCAAAAGCAAGAATATCTCCCTCAACTGGAAATTGCTGTTCTCCAGCTCCAAAGTTCTGTCAGGTTTGCTGTACAGCTGTGAAACCTGGCACCTGAAAACAAGCCAGGAGAACAAGCTTGATGCCTTTGATATAAAATGCCTATGCAAGATCTTGGGCATCAAATGGACGGACTTTGTGACAAACGATGAAATAAGGTCACGAATCAAACAAATGCCAGTTACCAAAATCATTTACAAGCGAGGATTGAATTGGCTAAACCGTGCCGCTAGACTGACATCTTTCAAATCTGCCGACCAAATCCTGAACAGGAACCCAGGAGCACAGCAAAGAAAGTCCTGAACAAGAACCCAGGAACACAGCAAAGAAAGTCCTGAACAAGAACCCAGGAGCACAGCAAAGAAAGTCCTGAACAAGAACCCAGGAACACAGCAAAGAAAGTCCTGAACAGGAACCCAGGAACACAGCAAAGAAGGTCCTGAACAGGAACCCAGGAACACAGCAAAGAAAGTCCTGAACAAGAACCCAGGAACACAGCAAAGAAAGTCCTGAACAGGAACCCAGGAACACAGCAAAGAAGGTCCTGAACAAGAACCCAGGAACACAGCAAAGAAAGTCCTGAACAAGAACCCAGGAACACAGCAAAGAAGGTCCTGAACAAGAACCCAGGAACACAGCAAAGAAAGTCCTGAACAAGAACCCAGGAACACAGCAAAGAAAGTCCTGAACAAGAACCCAGGAACACAGCAAAGAAAGTCCTGAACAGGAACCCAGGAACACAGCAAAGAAGGTCCTGAACAAGAACCCAGGAACACAGCAAAGAAAGTCCTGAACAGGAACCCAGGAACACAGCAAAGAAGGTCCTGAACAAGAACCCAGGAACACAGCAAAGAAGGTCCTGAACAAGAACCCAGGAACACAGCAAAGAAAGTCCTGAACAAGAACCCAGGAACACAGCAAAGAAAGTCCTGAACAAGAACCCAGGAACACAGCAAAGAAGGTCCTGAACAAGAACCCAGGAACACAGCAAAGAAAGTCCTGAACAAGAACCCAGGAACACAGCAAAGAAAGTCCTGAACAAGAACCCAGGAACACAGCAAAGAAGGTCCTGAACAAGAACCCAGGAACACAGCAAAGAAAGTCCTGAACAGGAACCCAGGAACACAGCAAAGTCCTGAACAAGAACCCAGGAACACAGCAAAGAAAGTCCTGAACAGGAACCCAGGAACACAGCAAAGAAGGGGGAAGACCAAAAATGAACTGGCGCCAGACAGTTGTCGAAGACCTACAAGTGGTGGAAACACACTGCAGTGATGCCAACTGAGCATGTTGAGCATGTGAGCATGTTGGAGCATATTGACATGTTGACATGTTGGAGCAGTGAGCATGTGAGCATTGACATATGGAGCATTTGAGCATGTTGGAGCATGTTGAGCAGTGAGCATGTTGAGCATGTTGAGCATGTTGGAGCATGTTGAGCATGTTGACATTTTGAGTATGTTGAGCATGTTGGAGCATTTGAGCATGTTGAGCATGTTGGAGCATGTTGGAGCATGTTGGAGCATGTTGAGCATGTTGAGCATGTTGAGCATGTTGGAGCATGTTGAGCATGTTGAGCATGTTGGAGCATGTTGGAGCATATTGGAGCATATTGGAGCATGTTGAGCATGTGAGCATGTTGGAGCATGTGAGCATGTTGAGCATGTTGGAGCATGTTGAGCATGTTGGAGCATGTTGAGCATGTTGGAGCATGTTGAGCATGTTGGAGCATGTTGAGCATGTTGAGCATGTTGGAGCATGTTGGAGCATGTTGGAGCATGTTGAGCATGTTGAGCATGTTGGAGCATGTTGGAGCATGTTGGAGCATGTTGAGCATGTTGAGCATGTTGGAGCATGTTGAGCATGTTGAGCATGTTGGAGCATGTTGAGCATGTTGGAGCATGTTGAGCATGTTGAGCATGTTGGAGCATGTTGGAGCATGTTGAGCATGTTGAGCATGTTGGAGCATGTTGAGCATGTTGAGCATGTTGGAGCATGTTGAGCATGTTGGAGCATGTTGAGCATGTTGAGCATGTTGGAGCATGTTGGAGCATGTTGGAGCATGTTGAGCATGTTGAGCATGTTGGAGCATATTGGACCCTGTTGAGCATGTTGAGCATGTTGGAGCATGTTGTGCATGTTGAGCATGTTGAGCATGTTGGAGCATGTTGAGCATGTGGAGCATGTGGTGCATGTGGAGCATGTTGAGCATGTTGGAGCATGTGGAGCATGTTGAGCATGTTGAGCACTCTTGCAGGCTCATGGGTTGCACAATGTGGAAGTATCCAAGTTCTAAGTGAGTTTCAGTTTCAGTTTCAGTTTCAGTTTCTCAAGATGACGTCTCCGCGCTCGGAACGAATTCCACATGCACTAACGTCACAGGTGCCATGTGTACGGTGATCATGGCACAAGCCTTAAGCCTGCGCATAAACCCATGAGCTGGCCAGGTCTTGAGGTCCTACCTAGACTGTTTCACCTAGTCTATATTTTATACTGGTATTCTATAAGCCTACCACTGGAATAATCTTGGTTACATGTGTGATGGTGGGGTGGTAAGGGTGAAGACAGGATGCAGAAGAGCGCAGATGGTAAGGCAGCCTGACAAAGAAGACCCAGGGAAGGCAGAGCTGGTGTTTCTCTCTTTATTCCGACCCAACCGTTCACGACCAGACCAGAGGAGAAAGACATACATAGCACTCACACTCATCCACTTATATACTCGGCAGTTGAACTGCAATGACGACACCGCGAGGCTGCAGGCGAATCGACTCTCTGGGGCCCCTCAGGGGCCAGATTTGTGTTTCTTCGTGAAAGCTCAGCGGTGTTTATCTTGCGGTCCACATAACAAATATCATCAAATTATACATCAGAAAAATCTACACAGCACACAAATTATTGTAGTCTTCATCATTTTGCATAATATTCACTTAGATCGAAACTATGAGTGATTTAAGTTAATGTATATACCTTGCTGAAAGGGATTTTAGCCATATTTTTACATATTTAATCAATTAGTATTAATCCATGAAAAATATCAAACAAATGAGTAAATAGACAACAATGAGAAGTTTATGTGGGCATATTTTGAATAGGTAAATCAACCTCTCTGTGCAGAAACTGATCAGTGAATAGGCAATAGAAAACACAAATGATTCTGATTTGGACACGCGCAGTTCGACCACAGTGCGGAATGCCAGAATCTCTTCTAATAGCTTACTGCTGGGTAACGTCTTAATGCAGTATCAGTTCTATTTACAAAAGGAACAAAAATGTTAAGGAAATTGTATATTCTAAGTCAGATTTTAAACATTAAGAATTCGATTCTACATCCCGGCAAGATGGCAGTCATTTTGGCGGTTTGCCGTACTTTGACTTGGCCTGAACTCTCTTTAATGCAAGCTTAATACCTAATGATTAAAGGTGTGATGTGGTCCAAATGAAAGATTAGAATACCAACATTCCAATCGTGATCTTAAAAATTCCACAGGTTATTTCATTATTTAAAAAATTTTCCGATTTTCGTCACGGCTCACTGGTCGGAAATTTGAATAGTTCCGAACGATTAACAACAACAAAATTATTGATTTCAGGAAAACGAGGGGAAATTTCTCCTCAAAGACATTTCTCATGAGAAATACATACTTTTCTGTTAAACTAGAATGCGTAAATTACTCATTCCCTAGCTTTTAAGGGCTTAGATAATAGAATTTCCTAATATTTTTGGGAATCACTGAACCAGGGAGGTAACTGTGCTCAAGGTCGTTTGAGAAGAAAAGGCGTCTGCTACACGCCTTTGGGTGTGCACGGCTGCACATTTAAATGACATGTGTATATTACCTTCAAAAAAGGAACATACTAGATAACGCAAATAAATAAATAATTAAAGGTCTAAATCACAACACAACTAACTATTCTGTATAAACTCGTCTCACATGAGAGACCCACCCACTCCCCACCCCCAGTCAATTCACAAATGCTCAGCTGTCTATCAACTAGGTGAAGACCATATTTTCTTGAGCAAAGTAAGTGCTCAGTTGGTTAAGCGCCGTGCTCATGGGCGGACTGGTTGGTTCTAATGACACAGCCGTGGTTCAAGATCCAACATCTCGAGTTCTGTTCCAGTCTGCAACTTCAAAAGTGATGTCTTCTGCCCACCATAGTGCCCCTATCATTCTGGTGATATCAGCTTACTGTTTCGTGGGTCATATTCCCCCACTCCGTCCATTTCAAGACCTTGCCAGCTCGTTTAGTTTCGTGCAGGCTCAAAGGACTCAGTCAAATAACAGACCAAGTGGACTACATGTGGGAAAGTTGGAGTGCCGTGAATACCTCTTGAATAAACCTTAACCCTTTGACTCCCGCACCCTGTTCACCAGTATCCTGCATTATCAAACAAGCTAGGAAAGCAAAAACGTAACCCTTTGATTCTCTCACCCTATCCACCAGTTTCCTGCAGCAAGCTAGTGGGTAGGGTACGGTTAAATAAAAGGGTTAAGTTTTTTGCCGTTGGTGGATAGACTGCGGGAGTCAAAGGGTTAAACTCTCTAAACATTTGATCACAACTTTTAATAATCAACATTTTGGATCAAGAACTAAGAGAAACTCAACATACGTACCAAATACAAGTCTTTCAGAGGACGATGAATCTTCTGTGACCCGTTGTGTGCTTGTGCCTGAGACAGTTCTCTCGTTTTCTACTTCGTAGTTTCCAGTTGATTCTTCAATAATCTCCTTCCCTCTTCGTTTCTTGTTCAAGGCTTGACGAACACAAGTTTCCAACTAAACCCTGGACGAGAAGCTCCGACCGTTTTATTCCTCTATGGCAATCCTTCAAGGGAGGTCATAAAACAACATGATGTTTGGGCCACGGCTTGGCTAAAGAGTTACCGTCCCTTCTCTTTGACGCCAAACGATGCGTCACGACTTTTTGGCGGCATGTCGTGATGGGTCCACAGCGTGACGTTTCGTCGGTCGTGATTGATTGACCTCGACGTGACGGTGAGGATGAGAGGACTTGTAGGGTGGTGAAGGGGGTGAGAGAGGGAGGGAGGTCAGTTGGGGACGGAAGTGGAGTGGAGGAATTTGGTCAGTTGGTGGTTGAAGGTCTTTCAAGATGCTGGTTTCTCCTATTGCTCTCCCCTGGTTCTCTCTTTCCGCCTCAAAAGCGTGTGGACATGTCGTTTTAATCGCTACTTTTTTATTTCTGTATTTTATTTTTATTTGTATCTTTCCTTAAATCCTTCCCACTTCAAAAGCATTTTACATTATTATTTGCTTGCTTGCTTGCTTGTGTGTGTGTGTGTGTGTGTGTTTTGTGTGTGTGTGTGTGTGTGTGTGTGTGTGTGTGTGTGTGTGTGTGTGTGTGTGTGTGTGTGTTAGTAGAATTTCATTTTGTCTTTATTTCTTTTTCTGTGTGCGTGTGTGTGTGTGTGTGTGTGTGTGTGTGTGTGTGTGTGTGTGTGTGTGTGTGTGTGTGTGTTAGTAGAATTTCATTTTTGTCTTTCTTTCTTTCTTTTTCTCCCTATGTGAACAGCATGTCATTTTATTATGCTTTTAATTTGATGGATTTTTTTCCTTCTTCATTCTTTTCTTCCCCACATCAAAGACATGACTTTCTACTACTTCTTTTACGTTTGAACTTTTACATCTATATTTCTTCCTTCTTTCCTTCCGTCTTTTTCCTTCCGTCTTTCTTTCCTTCCTTCTTTCCTTCCTTCTTTCCTTCTTTCCTTCCATCTTTTCTTCTTGTCTTTCTTCATATCTTCCTTTTTCCATTCATTTGTTATTTGTTTTCATGTGCAAAACGACCACAAATGACAGATTTTTTTAGCTTTATTTTTCTCGAATTCGTACATGGGCGTTATTTTTGCCCATACTGTGCAGGTGGTATGCTCTTGCATAGTCTGCATACTCTGGTTTGGTGGACGTGAATGCTGCTTATTTTTGGTTGTTTTTTTTTTTGTTTGTTTTGTTTTTGTTTTTTTCATAAGCATCGTGACACTGATATGGATTACAGGATCTTTATCGCCTGTTTCAGTTTCAGTTTCTCAAGATGACGTCTCCGTGCTCGGAATGAATTCCATATGCACTAACGTCAGAGGTGGCATGTGATGAAGAAACTCCAGAATAATCACTGCATAAGCCTTAAGCCTGCACATAAACTCATGAGCTGGCCAGGTTCTGACGTCCTACCTAGATAGTTCCATAAACCTGGGGTGAGGTAGCAGAGACCTCAACTTTTCCCGGGGGCCAGCACCATGAGGGCGGTGCCCATCCCCTGTCCTCGATTCAAATTTACATTCACATTCAGATTTTTTTACCAAGACTTCAGAAAGGCAAGAAGGCTAATTGGTCTTCAAGGGGTGGGACCTGGGAAATCAACCTATCTCTCCAATGTTTATACCAAAGCAGCTGGGCAATGCCCTGCTCTTCACGATTTCCAACTGCCGTGGGATCTTTTGCGTGCACAGCCAGAAGACACACGGGTCCGACTCATTTTTCGTCCCCTTCCGAAGGACTAGACGTTCAGTTCGATTTTTCCGGTCAAACTGAGGAGAAAAGTCGAGGCCTGTACGGGGAGCGAACCCTGGAACCTCGAGTTTAGTTATTGGCAGGCAAACGTCCGAACCATTCTATTACTCTTCTCCAATTAACGCCTGTGTTTGATGTTCTGCTTGCTAATACATTTGAAAAGGGGGTGGGGGTGGGGTGGTGGGTGGGGGAGGTGTCAGACATTGACAGATCTGCACAGACGTACATGTATATTGACCTGGTGGATCTTTTACCCAACAGTTTCAGTTTCAGTTTCAATTTCTCAAGATGACGTCTCCGCACTCGGAACAAAGTCCATTTGCACTAACGTCACAGGTGCCATGTGTATGGTAATCATGGCACAAGCCTTAAGCCTGCACATAAACCCATGAGCTGGCCAGGTCCTGAGGCCCTACCTAAACTATGTAATACCTAGTCCATATTTCATACAGAAATAGCCAAGCCAAAACAGCATTCAAAAAGATGAAAAGCATTCTTACCAACAAATGCCTATTGATTAACGTCAGGAAGAGAGTTCTTGAATGTTACCTACAACCGATAATTTTATACGGTTGGGAGGCGTGGACAGTCAACAAGCAAAGCCAGAACAATATTGAGGCAGCCGAGATGTGGTTTCTAAGAAGAATGTTGAGAGTTCCATGGACAGCAAAGAAAACAAACGAGAAAGTCTTGAAGGGGGCAGACACAAGATTATCAATAAAGAAGATTAGAAAAAGAAAAGCAACATTTATAGGCCATTTTATGAGGAAAGGAGAATTGGAGGACCTGGTCACAACAGGAAAGCTGGAGGGAAAGAGAGCACCAGGTAGACCGAGGGAAAAAATATTGGACGGACTTGCAGAGTGGCTGAAGACGGAGAGGGTGGAAAAATGTGCTTGCAGCAACAAGGGATAGAAACAGGTGGAAGGCCATGACCGCCAACGCCATGTGGCAGGGCACTTGATGATGATGATGATAGTTCATACTGGTATTTTATCAGCCTACTGCTGGAATAATCTTGGTCACATGTAAATGAAATGTGTATCTGTGTATCTCGCCTTCAAAAAAGGAACATATATATATATATATAATATATATATATATATATATATATATATATATATAGGTAGAAAGAAACTCTAGGGAGAGCTAGACAACAGAAGGTCTTCAGAGAAGTAACCCCCTTTAGACAAGTGTTTCGGCCCTGAATTCCTTACACTCTCGGGGGGCCGGGCCACATCCAGGTCATGACTCCTGGATGCCCTTCTGCTGTTGTCTATTTTTTTTTTTTTTTCCCACGCCGGGGATCGAACCTGGGCGATTCTGCGCTTCAGAACTGCGGTACGCGGTTTTACCAATGTGCTAACGGGGCACACATCATCTGTAGGGAATTTAATCCTTATGAAGTTCACTTTTTTGGTTCCTCCTTGCCCAGATCCAGCTTGAGCTCCTTTCTGCTGCCTCTGCCATCGCTTTAGGGGCTCTAGTCCTCTTCTTCCCAGAAATGGCGAGTTGTTTCATGAGATCATAAGCGGAGGTGCCCACAAACCCTCTTGCCCCGACCTCTATGGCGAAGATTTTGACCCGCAGACCTGCTTTCTTCAGGGTGCTGGCAAGACCGGCGTATTTTTCGGTCTTGTAGATATGTGCTTCTTCCATTCTGCTTTCGTATGGCACAGTGAGTTCTATCAGAATCACTTGTTTCGAGGAGTCAGAGTGGAGAGCGATGTCTGGTCTCATGCCTGTCTTGCTGATGACATCTGGGTAATTTCTCCACTCTGGGAGGTCTGCTGTACACTCCCAGTCGACTGCTCCATCCAGAAGACCCTTTGGCAATGTGCTGGTTGTCATAGCACTTTCGGGCCAGACCTGTTTCCCTCCTGCTTTGTAGAACGTTGTCATAGCAATTGGTGCGTTTGGGGTCATGGTTTTTTCGCTAACTACATCTGTGATCACTTTCAGAACTTGGTTGTGCCTCCATGTATACCTTCCTTGGGCTAGCGCTACTTTGCAAGAGCTTAGGACATGTTCCACTGTTTGTTTCTTCTGACAGAGCGGACATGCTGGGTCGTCTGCTTTCCCCCATTTCACTAAGTTTGCATTCGAGGGGAGCAGGTCATATACAGATCTGAGGAGGAAGCTTATCCTTAGAGGAGCCATGTGCCACATATCGTTCCAGCTGAGACTTCTTTGGAGTGCACTGTCCCATGTTGTCCATTGCCCCTGTTGACCTTGCTGGACTGCCTTCTGCACTCTTTTGACATCTTCTTCTTCCTTCAACTCCTGTATGATCATGTCTCTTTTTTCCTTCCCTTTGGCTTTGGACCACCACTGCATTTTTGTTGCTCCCAGTCCCTGTCTGTTGGTTTGCGTGTGTCCAATTATTTCTTTGATGCTGAGGTTTCTCTTGGCATTGTTTACAGCCTCTTGGACTTTCCACTTTCTGCCAGTTCTCAGCTTTGGATGAACTGCTCTCACGATATTGTCCTCCGATTCCTCCAGCATGCTCAACAGTCTTGCTTTTCCAACTTTGTATTCCTCCACTATGGATTTCAGAGGTAGCTTCAGCATTGCTTGACGACAGTAGAATGCAACATCAGTGAGACCAGGTGGGACACCGAGCCATTTTCTTGTGTATTTGTTGATTTTGGCTTCCATTGCTTCGACTGTGCTGGTGCAAATGTCATAGATTAGCAGTGGCCACAGCAGCTTTGGTATCAGCATGAACTGTAGACACCAGACTTTGTATTTGCCTGGCAGTCCGCAGTTATCTATTTTCTTCAGGCCTTCTTCTGCTGTTTGCTTGGTTTCACATCCCCTTTGTGTGTCTTTCAGGGAGTCATCATACCATCTTCCGAGACTTTTTACTGGCTCTTCTGTGACAGTGGGGATGGCTTGGTTGGCTACCATGAATTTGACTGAATCTGCCACTTTTCCTTTTCGCAGTGAGAGACTTCGGGATTTCTTAGGTTTGAACCTCATTCTTGAAGAGGCCACCAGCTCATCCAGCTGCTTTAAGATTTGGTGTGTCTCTTCCTCATCCGTGGACAAGACTGTTGTGTCATCCATGAAAGCTTTCAGAGGAGGCATCTGGTATCCATCTCCCAGATTCACTGGACCTGAACTCTTCATTGCAGCTTTCAAGATGACTTCCATTGCCAACACGAACAGTATGGGAGAGATTGCACAGCCCATTGCAATGCCCACCTCTAGGTCTATCCAGTCCGTGGTGTATTCTTTGGTAGAGAACCGCATTGAGAACCCTTGGAAATACTTCCTCAGCATTGTTCGGATGTTTTCTGGGATGTGATACATTTCAAGAGCCAGCTGGATCATATCGTGTGGAACTGATCCATATGCATTCGCCAGATCAAGCCAAACTACGTCAATGTCTCTCTTCTCTGTTCTTGCTTTTTGGATGGCATCCCAAATCAACGTGGCATGTTCCAAGCATCCAGGCATTCCTGGTATGCCTCCCTTTTGGACTGACATATCCAGATACTTGTTTTCAGTCAGGTATTTTGTCAATCTTGCTGCCATAACAGAGAAGAAGATTTTCCCCTCGACGTTCAGAAGTGATATTGGCCTGAACTGATTGATGCTGCTGGAGTTCTGCTCCTTCGGAATGTACACTCCTTCAGCTCTCATCCATTGGTCGCTGATCTTCTGGTTCCTCCATGCTGATCGAATCATCTTGTGGAGCCACTCGAGCACTTTTGGGCATTTCTTGTAGAGCAGGTATGGTATTCCGTTTGGTCCAGGTGCTGACTTGGCTCTGGCTTTCTTTACTACGTTCTTCACTTCATCCAGTGTTGGTGGTTTGTTATTGAATTTTCCTTCTGGCGCTGCAGGCCAAACCAGATTTTGGATTTCAAGTGGTGCCTCGCGCTGAGAATCGGAATATGTTTCCCTGAGATGCTGCTCTAGGGTTTCCTTGCCCACTGTGAGAGTCCCTGATTTGGGTTGTTCAAACAGCTTTCTTGCAAAGTCAAAGGGATCTTTGAAGAAACGATCTTGAGTCTTCTTCTTTTTGTTCTTTCTTCGCCTTGCTGATTCCACTTTGCTGAGAGCATTGTGTTTGGCCTTCAGATCTTTCCAGAGTTCCAGGAGCCCTTGCTTCTCGAATTCTGAGGCAGTTTTCATTCGCTTTTTAAGCTTCCTTTTCTCCCTCCGGATGCTCTCCATCTGCTGCTGTCTTCTGGATTTCTGGGGAGGCGTTTTTGTCTTTGGCTGCTTCACTCCATAAGTGTCCCTGCAGATAGAGTATATGATGTCTCCGTATGTGTCAAGTTTGTGTTCCAGCGTACTGTTCCCTATTAGCGCATTCAGCTTAAGGACAAGTTCCTCATCTAATTTCTCCCATTGTTCTTTTGCACCGGCAGGCGGCAAATTGAGTTTTCCACGTTTGGCGTTAAGAGCTTGTGCAAAATCCGCATCAGAACCGTCAGCGTGGATGTCCTTGGCACTATGGTTTAATTCCTGGCCTTGGTCATCCAACGTCTCACCTGCTATCATATAAAGTAAATAAACAAATAATTAAAGGTCTGACTCATAACTCTCTCTCTCTCTCTCTTTCTCTCTCTCTCTCTGTCATCAACCACACTGCAAGTCCGTCCATTATTTTCTACCGGGGTCTACCTGGTATTCTTCTCTTTCCCTCCAGTGTTCCGGTTGTGACCAGGTGCTCAAATTTTCTTTCCTCATAAAATGTCCTATAAATGTTGCTTTTCTTTTTCTGATCTTCTTTATTGATAATCTTGTGTCTGCCTCCTTCAAGACTTTCTCGTTTGTTTTCTTTGCTGTCCATGGAACTCTCAACACTCTTCTTAAAAACCACATTTTAGTTCCCTCAATTTTGTTCTAACTTTGCGTGTTGATTGTCCACTCCGCACAACCTTACAACAGTACCGGTTTTATATAACATTCAAGAACTGTCTTCCTGATGATAATTGATAAGCATTTTGTTTGTAAGAATCATTTTCATCTTCTTGAATGCTTTTTGGTATGGCCGATTCTACTGGCTATTTCTGCTGTGCATCTGCCGTCCAGTGAGATGACCGTTCCAAGACATTAAACTTACCAACCTGTCTCAAGGTTGTGCCGTTTGCTGTTATTTTGCATGAGGGGATTTCTTGTTTTTTACTGATTACCATGACTTCAGTCTTCCTGCTATTCAGCTCTAGCCCTTTTTTTGTTTGGTTGGTTGTTTTTTTGTTGTTGTTTTGTTTTCTTTTTTCTTTTTTTTTTTTTTTGCTTTCTATTTCTATTATATTCATATATTCACAAGGTTTTGTAGGTCTTGTTTATTTTCTGCAATTAGCACGGTGTCATCTGCGTAACGAATATTGTTTATTATTTTTCCTCCAACCTTTATCCCAGGGCATTCTTCTAGGTTTCTCACGGTGTTTTCGCAGTAAAGTTAAAAAAAAAAACCAGATCTGGTGACAGAACACAACCTGGCCTGACCCCCCCCTCTTTTGTTATTTCGGAAAGAGCTTATATCGTTTTGTATTCTCATTGCTGCTGTTTGTTCCCAGTATATAATTCTGATTATTCTTAGATCTTTTCCATCAATATTGAGTCTTTATAGTTGGTTGATCAATTCTTCGTGTCTTACCCGATCGAAAGACTCAGCTCCGATGTTTTTGACTGGGTTTGGAGTGTTTTTGTGATTGCCTGTGCTTGATTTTTGAGGTGCAACTGTGTGATGTATTGTGCTACAGAGTGGGGGGGTTTCTGCCCCTCCATGTCAGTGAAACTTTTTGTGTTTTGGTTTTTTGTTTTTGCTAGGGCATATTCGCTAGGCAGCCATTTTTTTTCACCGACGCTCCCTGATCGTGGTTTGCGCCGTGACCCAGTTAGACCCGGTTGCTGTGACCTCGCTCGGTCTTGTGTGGTTGTGAGCGATACTTGTGCAGCTGGGCGCCAACAGTACACGCGTACCCAACTTCTCGCCGCTTCGCCAGCCCGACTGACTGCTGATGTCACCGCTGGGCTTCGCTTGTTGGGACTTGGACGGTGTTTGCCCCGGAAACGCCAGCGTCGAAGACGTAAACAAACTTCTGGCCCCCATCCACCCAGGGTTCGTTCTTTCCGTGGCATCGCATCCTACCTAAATGACACTCTCACCAGCGAAAAGGTGACCTCATTTCAATCCACTGACAGTTTCACAGTGTGCCTGTTTAATGCTCAGTCTGTGTGTCCGCACAACAAAGCTGACTACATTGCTGACTATGTTTTTGAACATGATTTTGATTTAGTTTTTCTTACAGAAACGTGGTTAAAAGCACGAGGCCATGAACCAAAAATTAAACAGCTAACTCCTCCTGGTTACAAAATTAAATCTTTTCCTCGTTTTTCTCTTGGTGGAGGCATTGCTGTTTTGTATAGGGATGTTTTAGAGTCATCTCTTTCTTTCAGTCAGGACTTACCCTTTCAACATTTCTCTTTTGAATCTGTAGAAGTTGTCCTCAACACCCCAGATCAGACTGTCAATTTCTCATGCCTCTACCGCCCTCCCCATAGTAGTACAAACAACTTGACTGACAGCATGTTCCACCCAGAATTTGAATCTCTGCTTGATTTTTACTCTCTCAGAAAAGGCAAACTAATCGTTTTAGGTGATTTTAATTTTCATTTTGACAATAAAAATTCTCCTCACATCAAGCGCCTTTCTCTCTCTCTGGCCAACCACTCACTTTCCCAATCCGTGAACGAGCCGACACACAAGAAAGGGCATATCCTCGATTGGGTTATCGCCCGTGACTCTGACAAGCTGCTAACTTCAACTACAATTACAAACAAACTCTCTTCCGATCACTTTGCTGTTCATGCCATTCTTAATCTTTCAAAACATCAGAGAAATAAACGTTCCGTAATTCGTAGAAATTTTAAATCTATTGACATAAATGTCTTCACCACCGAAGCAGTCAACCTTCTTTCTTCCGTCAATGATTCCACTGACCCTGCCAGTTTATATACATCTGTTCTTCGTCAGCTACTTGATAAACATGCCCCTCCTTCTACCCGTGTTTTGCCAGACCGCCCTTGTGCCCCTTGGAACACACCTGAACTTCGTGACCTTAAACGTGCAGGTCGTAGGGCCGAGCGTAAATGGCGATCTTCAAAACTTGAAATCCACCGTCAAATTTTCCAGTCTTTTCGAAATAGGTTCACCAATCTCCTCGCTGAAACAAAGATCCATTATTTCTCCTCAAAGATTCTTGAAGCTAAATCCACAAAAATTCTTTTTGCCACCGTTTCCGATTTACTTGGAACCGACAAATCAAGTCCTCTGCCGTCAAACATTACTCTCGATGCTCTTCCCTCTGCTTTTTCCAAATTTTTCTCTTCCAAAATTCTTGATCTGCGAACAAAACTTGATTCAACTCCTTTTCAGTCTACGCTCCCAGATCCTCCATTCACGGGCACCTCTCTCTATTCTTTCTGCCCAGTGTCTGAAATACAAGTTTCAACCATCCTCAAGCAAATGTGTTTCAAATCGTGTGAACTTGACCCAATTCCAGCCTCTCTTTTCTCACAGATATACCCCCAACTTCTGCCGTTAATCACATCTATTATCAATTCATCCTTGACCTCTGGAGTTTTTCCATCTGAGTACAAAACTGCTCTTGTTCGACCACTCCTCAAGAAAAGCAACCTCGATCCTAACATCCTTAAAAATTACAGACCCGTTTCAAATCTTCCATTTCTGTCTAAGCTCCTTGAGAAAGTAGTACTACAACAATTGAATGATCATTTATCTCTAAACAATCTTAACTACCCTCATCAATCAGCCTACCGGGTAAATCACAGCACAGAAACAGCTCTTGTTCATATAGTAGATGATCTTCTTCTTGCTTCTGATGCTGGTAAAATCTCTCTGCTTACACTCCTTGATCTGTCTGCCGCTTTTGATACCATCGATCACTCAATACTACTCTATCGCCTTGAGCACACTTTCGGCATTCACGGTACCGCCCTGTCTTGGTTCTCCTCCTATCTGTCTGATCGCTTTCAATCAGTCCTTGTTAACGGGATTAAGTCCGATCCAGTTAAGCTTTCTTGTGGAGTTCCTCAGGGCTCTGTACTCGGGCCTGTCCTGTTTACCCTCTATACTTTTCCTCTTGCCAATATCATTAATCAGCATGAAATGAAACACCATTTTTATGCTGATGATACCCAACTCTACAATAGCACTAGCCCTGAAAACCTTAGTTCTCTTCTGTCGGAAGTCTCCAGCTGTTACACTGACATCCAAAATTGGATGACCCAAAATAAATTACAGTTAAACGGAGATAAAACTGAAGCCATGCTTGTAGGCACCAAAAATAAACTAGATGCTGTTTCAATCAATAACATTCAACTCGGAGACAACACCATCCCTCTTTCGAACTCTGTCAAAAACCTTGGTGTGATTCTTGATAAATCTCTTTGTATGCAGAAATTTACCACCCAGACCTGTCAATCATGCTACCCTCAGATTCGACGCATTGGCTGCATTCGCCGATTCCTTTCAACCGATGCTGCATCTAAACTAGTAACTTCCCTTGTTCTGTCACGCCTGGACTACTGCAATGCTCTTTTATCTGGCCTACCAGCTTCTCGTCTCCTTTGCCTGCAACGCTTACAAAATACAGCTGCCCGCCTCGTCCTTAGAAAGAAAAAAATTGATCATGTTAGTCCCCTCCTTCGGTCTCTGCATTGGCTTCCTGTCGCTGATAGAATCAAATACAAAATAGACACCTTATGCTATAAATCTACTCATCATTCTGCTCCATCCTATCTCTGTGACAAGATCAAAATTCGTACATCAGCTCGCACCTTGCGCTCTTCCTCTGATACTCTTACCCTACAAATTCCCAAGGTTAGACTCTTAACCGTTGGTCAGCGCTCTTTTTCTGTCTCAGGACCAGCTGCGTGGAACAATCTTCCCCTATCGCTCCGGACCACATCTACTCTTTCCGCATTTAAGTCAGGTTTGAAAACTCACCTCTTTCCACGTCAATGAATTTCTGAGGCCTTTTTCGCCGTTTTTTTACTGCTATTTTTCCATTGTTCATAATTTCAGCATTGTATGGACATTTATGCCTATTTTTGACTTAATTGATTGTTTTACAAATGTTCATCTTTGAGTGCGATCCTGCGTGTGATTGGTGAGTGAGCGCGCTTTGATTTGATTTACCAAGATTTAGCGCGATATAAATATTGTAATTATTATTATTATTGGTGTAATCAACAAAGCATAAATATAAATCCTTATTCACTATATATTATCTCATTAAGGGATAAATGAAACGTAAATTATAACTCCCCTTCCTTGTCTCTGTGCAGGTAAACACTTCTGGCCACGCTGTGGTTCTCTCCTGTTGCTGACAAAAACTGCATATAGTGCTTCACGTTGTTCAGATATTACAAACTGATCCAGGTTTAGTAAATCGTATACTCTGCCCTTAGACTTACCTTATGGGAATTCTAACAATCTGGCTTCCTCATTCCGGGTAATATACATTGACCCACATCTCACTCCATAAAGGGAAATGTTTACTGTACGTTTCCGGAATATCATTTACTTTGTTCAACTGTTACACCAAAGGAAACAAGAGGGAAGCAGGGAGAATTTTAAATATCAAGTAAGTAACATAACTCTTGAGAGTCACGGAGTTATCTCCCATGTAGAATTTCTCAAACCCAACACAGTTTGCGCTACCCATTCAGCTAGCATAGACGCAGCCACAAAGCATAAAGTGGTAAGCTCAGAACATTCCTTCGTGAAATTTCCAGACCATTTGTGCACGGAATTTGTTAATCAGACTTTATGTCCAGGGAAAAATAAGATGGAAAGGGAAGAAGAAATGATGACAAGAAAGAACAAATAATTATTTGGTAGCTTTTCGGTCCCTGTAGTCCTCTTGTCAATTTATTATAAGCGTATATCAGCATGCGATGAGATCCAAAATGACCATGACAGATACCACTTACTGACACATGAACCATGTGGATTGCATATTGAGGTGTGGAAAGAAAGAAAGGAAGAAATGTGTAGATAACAATCTACAATACCAGTGATGTCACTTTCATCCCGGAAGGAAATGGTCACGAAATGTGCTAGCTGTGAAGTTGTCGAAGAACCAGCATAAGAACCTATGTTATTCAAAGAGACAAGTAGATAAATAAATGAACAACATCCAGAGACGATGAGGTAAATTTCATTTTGTAGTATCTGTAGTTCTAAAACTTCACACCCCCAAGATCTAAGTCAGTAGGCATTGCTAAAAGCTTTCAGCAGGTTGTGGGTTCTTCAAACAGCTGAAGCGATAAAGGGTCAATAGTGAGAGTGGCAGCAAGTCGCTGTGTCGACCGATCTGGACCTTACAGATGTGATATATTTTCAATCAGATTTCTGGCACACGCTTCTGACACAAACAAATATTTACAGCATCTTGATACGTGATGAACATCATTTCCTTGAAGGTTTTCATGACATACCACGTCTCATAGGCCATTTTGGGAATTGGAGCACCTGGTCACAACGGGAAAGCTGGAGGGAAAAAGAGCACCAGGTAGACCCAGGGAGAAACACTAGACGGATTTGCAGAGTGGCTGAAGACAAAGAGGGTGGAAGAGATGCTTGAGGCAACAAGAGATAGCGACAGACGGAAGTCCATGATCACCAACGCCATGCGGCAAGGCACCTGATGATGATGACCACGTCTCAGCTGGTAACAGTAGTTCTTGAGATAAGGGTTGTAGTTGATGCTTTTCCTTCAAAACAAGAACATTCAATCACAAACGAAAAAAAAACCTGCAATTTTAATTTTCAAAATTAAACCTCCTCATTTACGATGTCAGTACAAACAGTCCACTTTTGTTTATGATCGTCCATTCGTATGTATTGTATGTATTTCTCTCCTCTCTCATAGTTGTGTGTAGAGGGTAGTTGCAGAGTATAAAGGTAGGCTTGGGCGCTCCTTTTTTGAGGAGTGTTCAGGGCTTACTGTTTTTGTACTTTGTATCTGCTTCTATGCTAGCTAAATGGGTAGCACAAACTGTGTTAGATCTGAGAAGTTCTACACAACTTGGGAGATAATTCTCAAGAGTTATGTCCATTCGTAAGTTAAGTTTTGCATTTGTCTATTGTCAATGAATGCACTCTAGCACTATGTGAGTTTAGAGTGTACCCCTAAATGTACAGTTTTGGCCTCAAACAAAATACAACCAGAGACAATGTCTTAAAGAAAGAAACCATGACTCAACAACAACAACAACAAAAAGTGAGTAAGAAAGTAAGTAAGTGAGTAAGTGAGTAAGAAAGTAAGTAAGTAAGTAAGTAAGTGAGTAAGTAAATAAGTAAGTAAGTAAATGAGTAAGTAAGTAAGTAAGGGAGTAAGAAAGTAAGTAAGTAAGTAAATGAGTAAGTAAGTAAGTGAGTAAGTAAATAAGTAAGTAAGTAAATGAGTAAGTAAGTAAGTAAGGGAGTAAGTAAGTAAGTGAGTAAGTAAGTGAGTAAGTAAGTAAATAAGTAAGTAAATAAATGAGTAAGTAAGAAAGTAAGTGACTAAGTAAGTAAGGGAGTAAGTAAGTAAGTGAGTAGGTAAGTAAGTGAGTAAGTAAGTAAGTGACTAAGTAAGTAAGGGAGTAAGTAAGTAAGTGAGTAGGTAAGTAAGTAAGTGAGTAGGTAAGTAAGTAAGTGAGTAAGTAAGAAAGAAAGTAAGTAAGTAAGTAAGTGAGTAAGTAAGTAAGTGAGTAAGTAAGTAAGAAAGTAAGGGAGTAAGTAAATAAGTAAGTAAGTAAGTGAGTAGGTAAGTAAGTGAGTAAGTAAGTAAGTGACTAAGTAAGTAAGGGAGTAAGTAAGTAAGTAGGTAAGTAAGTAAGTAAGTAAGTGAGTAGGTAAGTAAGTAGGTAAGTGAGTGAGTAAGTAAGTAAGTAAGTGAGTGAGTGAGTAAGTAAGTAAATAAGTAAGTGAGTAAGTAAGTAAGTGACTAAGTAAGTAAGGAGTAAGTAAGTAAGTGAGTAGGTAAGAAAGTAAGTAAGTAAGTAAATAAGTAAGTAAGTGAGTACGTAAGTAAGTGAGTAAGTAAGTAAGTAAGAAGTAAGGGAGTAAGAGTAAGTAAGTGAATAAGTAAGTAAGTAAGTAAGTGAGTAAGTAAGTAAGTAAGAAAGTAAGTAAGTAAGTAAGTAAGTAAGAAAGTAAGGGAGTAAGTAAGTAAGTGAATAAGTAAGTAAGTAAGTAAGTGAGTAGTAAGTAAGTAAGTAAGTGAGTAAGTAAGAAAGTAAGTAAGTAAGTAAGAAAGTAAGTAAGTAAGTAAGAAGTAAGTAAGAAAGTAAGTAAGTAAGTAAGTAAGAAAGTAAGTAAGAAGTAAGTAAGAAAGTAAGTAAGAAGTAAGAAAGTAAGTAAGTAAGTAAGAAGTAAGTAAGTAAGAGTAGTAAGTAAGTAAAGTAGTAGAAAGTAAGTAAGAAAGTAAGTATAAGTAAGTAGAGTAAGTAAGAGTAAGTAAGTGAGTGAGTAAGTAAGTAAGTAAGTAAGTGAGGGAAAGTAAGTAAGTAAGTAAGTGAGTGAGTAAGAAGTAAGTAAGTAAGTAAGTGAGTGAGTAAGTAAGTAAGTAAGTGAGGAGTAGTAAGTAAGTAAGTGAGTAAGGTAAGTAAGTGAGTGAGAAAGTAAGTGAAGTAAGTAAGTAAGTAGTGAGTAAGTAAGTAAGTAAGTGAGTGAGAAAGTAAGTAAGTAAGTATTAAGTAAGTGAGTGAGTAAGTAAGTAAGTAAGTAAGTAAGTGAGTGAGTAAGTAAGTAAGTGAGTAAGTAAGTAGTAGAAAGTAAGTAAGTGAGTGAGTGAGTAAGTAAGAAGTAAGTAAGTGAGTGAGTAAGTAGTAAGTGAGTGAGTGAGTAAGTAAGTAGTAAGTAAGTAGTAAGTAAGTAAGTGAGTGAGTAAGTAAGTAAGTAAGTAAGTGAGTAAGTAAGATGAGTGAGTAAGTAAGTAAGTGAGTGAGTAAGTAAGTAAGTAAGTGAGTAGGAAGTAAGTAAGTAAGTGAGTGAGTAGTAAGTAAGTAGTATAGTATAGTAAGTGTGTTAAGTAAGTAAGTGAAGTATAAGTATGAGTAAGTAAGTAAGTAATGAGTGAGTGAAGTAAGTAAGTAAGTAAGTGAGTGAGTGAGTAGAGTGAGTGAGTGAGTAGTAAGTAAGTAAGTAAGTGAGTGAGTGAGTAAGTAAGTAAGTAAGTGAGTAAGTGAGTGAGTGAGTGAAGTAAGTAGTGAAGTGAGTAGTAGTAAGTAAGTATAGTAAGTAGTGAAGTAGTAGAGTAAGTAATGAGTGAGAGTAATGTAAGTAGTGAGTAAGTAAGGTAGTGAGTGAGTGAGTAAGAAAGTAAGTGAGGAGTTCAGAAAAATGTTGCATTAACCCTTTGACTCCCGCACTCGATCCACCAACTGCAAAATCTTACCCGTTGACTCCTTTACCCTGTACACCAGCTTTCTTCTCAGTTGGCATCACTCCAGCGTCTTTCCTGTGGATAGGGTGAGGGAGTCAAAGGGTTACATTTTTGCTTTGCAAGCATGGTTAACAATGCAGGATGTTGGTGGACAGGGTGTGGGAGTCAAAAGGTTAAATGTAATGTTGCAATTTATTTTTTAGCAGTAATTCCACGACATTCTAAAAAAAGTTTCCGATGCTTACAATGAACAAGAAAAACAACAACAACAACAACAACAAACGAATAAACAAACATTGAACACTGCACACGTTCACGATGCCAAAAAATGTGCTTGGTTGGTTCGGTTTAGTTTTTACGTGGACACCCACCTCAGGTGACATGGCCGACGGGGATAACCATCCCAGGGAAGTGGGGGAAGGGGGACTTACCTAATCCTATACTGACACCACCAGAACAACAATGATGTCAAGATGGGACAGTGAGAAGGCTAGTTTTAACGTAGCGCACCCCGGGATTCGAACCCACAACCATTATTCAAAACGAATGTGACTGCCCGGGTTCAAGCAAACAGGAACCAGAAAAAAAAACGAAAAAAAAAAAAAAAAAAGAAAAAAGAATCAGAACGCATATTTTATTACAACCAGACAAGACAGGCGCAAATTTTTGGCGAACTGGCCTTTGTCAAGCGAAAAATCAAAAACAAACACTAAACTTAGTCAGTTTAGTCCTTTTCTCACACTGGACGAAGCAGCAGGGAAGTTTCAGTCTTTTTCTCCTAATCTGTGTATTTGGTGTTTGTTTGTTTGTTTGTTTGTTTGTTTGTTTGTTTGTTTGTTTGTTTGTTTTGTTTGTTTGTTTGTGATCTTACACTTGACAAAGGCCAGTTGACCGAAATTTTGTGCCTTTCTTTTCTAGTTATATTAAATACGCGTTCTGATTTTTTTTCGGGTTTTTTTTTTTTTTTGGTTTGTTTGTTTTTCCTCGTTCAACAACCATTAGCATGTGAATCCGACGCTCAGTCAACTGAGTACTGAGGCCCGCGAAAAAAAATATGCTGAATATTCCTTGTGGCTTTATGGTAAGAATGGCAGTGAGCATGACGTACATTTGTCACTAACATTGTGTGGACAGTCCACATCCGAAACCATGTTGATCTGGTGTCTTGAGTTTTATGGATCTTGTGGAATTAATGTCATTCGCCACATCGTTAAAGGGCATGATCAGGAGAAACCTCCACGCTGCCAACAGCCAGAGATTTTTTTCACTTTTAACCCTTTGACTCCTGCACCCTGTCCGCCAGCATCCTGCAACCTTGCAAGCAAAGCAAAAACTTAACCCTTCTATTCCCCCCCTGTTCACCAGCATCCTATATTGTCAATCATGCAAGCAAAGCAAAATCTTACCTTTGGCTCCCTCACCCTATCCACCAGCTTCCTGCATAACGTAACTCCTTGGTTCCCTCACCCTATCCACCAGCTTCCTGCATAACATAACTCCTTGACTCCCTCACCCTATCCACCAGCTTCCTGCATAACGTAACTCCTTGGCTCCCTCACCCTATCCACCAGCTTCCTGCATAACATAACTCCTTGACTCCCTCACCCTATCCACCAGCTTCCTGCATAACATAACTCCTTGGCTCCCTCACCCTATCCACCAGCTTCCCTCACCCTATTCACCAGCTTCCTGCAGAACGTAACTCCTTGGTTCCCTCACCCTATCCACCAGCTTCCTACATAACATAACTCCTTGACCCCCTCACCCTATCCACCAGCTTCCTGCATAACGTAACTCCTTGACCCCCTCACCCTATCCACCAGCTTCCTGCATAACGTAACTTCTTGACCCCCTCACCCTATCCACCAGCTTCCTGTATAACATAACTCCTTGGCTCCCTCTCCCTATCCACCAGCTTCCTGCATAACATAACTCCTTGACCCCCTCACCCTATCCACCAGCTTCCTGTATAACATAACTCCTTGGCTCCCTGGCCCTATCCACCAGCTTCCTGCATAACGTAACTCCTTGGCTCCCTCACCCTATCCACCAGCTTCCTGCATAACGTAACTCTTTGGCTCCCTCACCCTCTCCACCAGCTTCCTGTTGGAGGATAGGGTGAGGGAGCCGAAGGGTTCTTTTTTGCATGAAGCCGGGTGACGGGGCCAAAAGGTTACGTTTTTGCAATCGGTGGATAGGGTGCGGGAGTCAAAGGTTTAAGTGTTTGCAATTGGTGGATAGGGTGCGGGAGTCAAAGGGTTAAGTGTTTGCAATTGGTGGATAGGGTGCGGGAGTCAAAGGGTTAAGTGTTTGCAATTGGTGGATAGGGTGCGGGAGTCAAAGGTTTAAGTGTTTGCAATCGGTGGATAGGGTGCGGGAGTCAAAGGGTTAAGTGTTTGCAATTGGTGGATAGGGTGCGGGAGTCAAAGGTTTAAGTGTTTGCAATTGGTGGATAGGGTGCGGGAGTCAAAGGTTTAAGTGTTTGCAATTGGTGGATAGGGTGCGGGAGTCAAAGGTTTAAGTGTTTGCAATTGGTGGATAGGGTGCGGGAGTCAAAGGTTTAAGTGTTTGCAATTGGTGGATAGGTGCGGGAGTCAAAGGGTTAAGTGTTTGCAATTGGTGGATAGGGTGCGGGAGTCAAAGGTT
>JAPXFY010000027.1:10697663-10707663 GCA_030674185.1 Monoplex corrugatus | reverse complement strand
ACCAGCTTCCTGCATTGTCAACCATGCTAGCAAAGCAAAACTTAACCCTTTGATTCCCTCATCCTGTCCACCAGCATCCTGCACTGTCAACCATGCTAACAAAGCAAAACTTAACCCTTTACTTCCCTCACCCTGTCCACCAGCTCACTGCAGGAAGCTGGTGGATAGGGCGAGGGAATCAAAGGGTTAAGCTTTTGCTGTTGATGGATAGGGTGTGGGAGTCAAAGGTTAAAGCCCAGCCGACTGCGCAGACTCATATCAGACAACCTCACCTGTCTCACCTGTCTCACCTGCCGGCGTCACCGGGTTCAGTGTTGGCCGCTGCACATCTGGACACCATCATCTCCCTCCAGGCCGCTCTGTCTTGATTTTTGTGGACAATTTCTTGAATATTTAGGTCACTGATGACGGTTATGTTTTCGATGCATAAGACTGGAGGTTCCTTGAAAGATGGTTGCTAAGAGGTCTGTGTTCTTGCTACGTGACACATGGCCAATGTATTTTAGTTTTCTCTGGTTGATGTCTGCTAGTAGTTTTCTGGTGGTATCAAGTTTTTCCAGGACACTTTCATTAGTTCTTCTGTCTGTCCATTTGACACGTAGTAGTCTCCGACAAAACCACATCTCTGCTGCCTCAATTCTTCTGCAATCAATTTTTCTGAGAATCCAGGCTTCGCAGCCATAAATCATGACTAGCCAGATCAACCATTATAAAAGTCTAACTTTCAGGCCATTTGTAAACCTCTATCTCTCCAGATGTTGTTGAGGTGGACCTTGGTTTTTTGTTTGTTTGTTTGTTTGTTTGTTTGTTTGTTTGTTTGTTTGTTTGTTTTGTTTGTTTGTTTGTTTGTTTGTTTCCAAGATGCTTCAAGTCACAGCCTATTTTGCTTTTCGACTAGGTGTGACATGCCCCAAAGGGATCCCATGTCTGCCTGTTTTTTCCGAATTTATCATCAGTTTCAGTTTCAGTTTGTTTTAATTTCTCAAGATGACGTCTCCGCACTCGGAATATTCCATATGCACTATCGTCACAGGTGCCATGTGATGGAGAAAATCCACAATGACCACGGCACAGGCCTTAAGCCTGCATAAAAACCCATGAGCTGGCCAGGTCCTGAGGTCCTACCTAGATAGTTCCATTACCTTGAGGTCGTAAGGGAGCGATGTGGCAGAGACCTCAACTTTTCCCAGAGCCAGCACAATGAGGGTGGCGCCCATCCCCTCTCCGTCGCTTCAAGTTCATATTCATATTCCCATTTTTTACCAAGACTTCCAAAAGGTAAGAAGGCAAATTGGTCTTCAAGGGGTGGGACCTGGGAAATCAACCTTTCTGGGGAATCAAACATCTGGGCTTCCTTGGGAAATCAACCATCAGGGCTTTCCCTACAGTCATCAGGCCTAATTCCCTGAAGCCAGCCACCCAAGCTGCTGGTCAAAGTTAATGAGAGAAACACCCGAGGGTGTTAAATGGGACCCAGAGCAACAACGCCTCACCGCTGAAAAGCAGTAATCATCATAACCATGACGACAGTGATCATCATCATAATTCATGAACAATGCACTTACTGGAACGGCCTTGGCGCTGTTGGCCAACGGATGACCGTTTACAACCAGAGACAGGAGAGGGACGCTGGGCTTGGAGTCGTAGGCGTGGAAAAAGTAGAAACCTGTAGCAGGGGCCTTGAACTGGTCATGTCGAAGATCGAAGGAACCGTTGGTGTTGTAGATGGTGGTGGTGTACTGCACACTGCCCGCTGCCCCCACCGCCACAAACCCTAACGGTTTCATTGGCGTCACTGTGGGATTGTGACAGGTTTTTGTGACATAATTATACGATACTTAGTAATATCAACATATTAAAAGAGAGTGATATGAACATATTAAAACAATGATATAAACATATCCAAACATTAATATGAATTATTAAAACAACGATATGAACATATTAAAACAATGATATAAACATATCCAAACATTAATATGAATGAATTAAAACAACGATATGAACATATCAAAACAATGATATAAACATATCCAAACATTAAATATGAATGTAATAAAACAACGATATGAACATATCAAAACAATGATATAAACATATCCAAACATTAAATATGAATGTAATAAAACAACGATATGAACATATTAAAACAATGATATAAACATATCCAAACAGAGTGATATGGTCATATCAGAACAGACTGACATGAACGTATTGAAACAGAGTGATATGAGCATATTAAAACAGACTAATATGAACATATCAAAACCAGAATAATATGAATACATTAAAACCAGGGTATCATAACGATATTACTATCAATATTGATACTGCTAATACGATTAATATTATTACTGTGTTACAGACTGATAAGAAGATGTTAACCTAATATGAACAGATTGAAACACAGTGAATTGCCATATTAAAACAGTGATGTGAACATATTAACCTATTATGAATGTATCAAAACACCGTGATATGTACCGTAAAGTTCGGGCTATAAGGCTATAAGCCGCGACTTTTTCCCCAGCTTTAACCCCTGCGGCTTATAAAAACGATGTGGCTTATTTGCGGATTTTCCCCGATCCCAGGAGCGTCACGTTCTCGTATATTCTTAGCTTCTCTTTAACTCACCAAAATCGTGTTTACCGTTCATGAGTTTTTCGGTGAGCTCCATGTTAAAGTGTTAACTGTTCACGTTTTTGAATCAAATCCTCACACATTGAAGCATTTGGATCGGTATCCAGATCTGCTCTGCTCAAGCGTACACCCTCATCATGCCGAAATCGCGACGTAATGCCTACGAAGCAGCCTTCAAGTAGAAAGCGATCGACCTGGCCATTGAAAAAGTGCGGCTTATAAACCAGTGCGGCTTATGTGTGGATATAGTTCAGATTTTTCTATAATTTAGTGGGTGTGCCTTACATACCAGGGCGCCCAATAGCTCGAACTTTATGGTAAATACTGAAACGGGGTGCTTAATCTTACACAGGCATATCTAACAGACTGATCCTAACATAACAAAACAGTGTAATATGACCATATTAAACAGGAGTGATATGAACATACTAAACACAATGATCTGAATATATCAATCTAATATGAATATGTGAAAACAGATTGACATGAATATATTAAAATACTGAAATCGGGTCGCTGAAAAGTAAATAAATAATAAAAAGAAGAAGAAAAAACAGCAGCAGCAGCACCACCTTTATTAGTATTGTAATCTTCACCATCATCACAACTATTATCTTACTACTATCATTATCATCTTAATATGAGTATTGCTGTTTTTATTGTTGTTGTCATCTTGTCATTGTTGTCATCATTATCATCCTTTTGGTTATTATCACCATTATCATTTCAACTATTATTCATTATTACCATCAACATTATGTTTATCATCATTATGACAGACAAAATGAAGTCACCTGGAGGAAGACTGATACTCCCATTGAGTATGGTGCCCCCTGTGACGTGCATTTCTAATGACGCCACTTGCTGACGTAACTGTAACAAAATGACGTATATAGTTCCCTAAAGCAAAGATGGTTAATCGTGGGAATACTTGTACGCATTTTACACAAAAGGCAAATCTTTCGGAATGAAAAAAAGATTCTTTGCTGTACCAAAGAAATAAAAGAGGGAAGTAGGGAGAATTTTTATAATATCAACCAAACGACATAACTCTTGACAGTCACGTAGGAATTATCTCCCATGTTGTGGAACTTCTCAAATCTAACATAGTTTGCGCTACCCATTCAGCTAGCATAGAAGCAGATACAAAGCACAAAAACCGTAAGCTCAGAACACTCCTCAAAGCTCAGAACACTCCTCTTTCTTCCTCTTTCTCCTCATTATGTTGTTATTGTTCTTCATCATTTTCCTCTTTATGTTGTTGTTCTTCTTCCTTGTTGTTCCTCCTCCTTCTCATGTTCTGTTGTTGTTGTTGTTCTTCCTCCTCCATTTCCTCGTTGTGTTGTTCGTCGTCTTCTGCATTATAACGTTCTTCTTAATCGTTTTCCTAATTACTGTCATGCTCTTGTTATTGTTTTTCATTTTTCCCCTCCCACTATGTTGTTGTTTTTCTTTTTTATCTTCCTTTTCTTCATATATGGACACAAAAGAGGAAGAGGAAGAAAGAGGAGAGTTCTGAGCTTACGGTTTTTGTGCTTTGTATCTGCTTCTATGCTAGCTGAATGGGAAGTGCAAACTATGTTAAATTTGAGAAGTTCCACAACATGGGAGATAATTCCTACGTGTCTTTTCTTTGCTGTATTTGGTCTTCACACAGTGAAAGATTAATCATTCAAAGAGACGTAGCAATCCATAATGATGATGATGATGATGAAGACGATGTCGACGACGATGACGACGACGACAATGATGACGAAAGCAACAACAGCAATAGCAACAGCAAAAAAAACCAAAAAAACCCAACAACAAAAGCAGCAGAAGAAAAAAGAGGAAAAAGGAAACAGGAAACTAAACGACATGATGAAGAGAAGGAAGATAAAAAAGAAAAACAACAACAAAGTGGGAGGAGAAAAAATGAAGAACAATAATAAGAGCATGAGAGTAATTAGGAAAAAGATTAAGAAGAACGTTACAATGCAGAAGAGGAAGAACAACAACACAACAAGAAAATGGAGGAGGAAGAACAACAACAAGATAAGAAGGCGGAGGAAGAGTAGCAACAACAACATTATGAGGAGGAAGAACAAATATAATGAGGAGAATGATGAACAGCAATAACAACATAATGAGGAGGAAGATTAAGAATAATAAGAACATAATGAGGAAACTGAAGAACAATAACAACATGAGGAAGATTAAGAATAATAAGAACATAATGAGGAAGATGAAAAACAGTAACAACATAATGAGGAGGAAGAGGAAGAAAGAATAACAACAACAACTTAATGAAGAAGAAGAAAAAAAGAAGAAGACAACAACAACAACACGAGGAAGAGGAAGAAAGAACAACAATGTAATGAAGAGGAGGAAGAAAGGAGAACAATAACATAATGACGAGGAAGGAAATTAACAACAAGAACATGATTAGGAGGAGGAACAACAAGGAAGAAGAACAACAACATGATGAGGAGAATGATGAAAAGCAATAACAACATAATGAGGTCGAGATGGAAAACAACAATAACAACACATGATGGAGGAAATGAAGCAAACAATAACAAACATAATGAGCAGGAAAATGAAGAACAATAATAACATAATGAGGAAGATGAAGAACAATGACAACATAATGAGCAGGAAGATGAAGAACAATAATAAACATAATGAGGAAGATGAAGAACAATGACAACATAATGAGCAGGAAGATGAAGAACAATAATAACATAATGAGGAAGATGAAGAACAATGAAACATAATGAGGGAAGATGAAGAACAATAAACAAAATGAGGAGGAAGATGTAGAACAATAATAACATAATGAGGGAGATGAAGAACAATAATAACATAATGAGGAAGATGAAGAACAATAATAACATAATGAGGAAGATGAAGAACAATAATAACATAATGAGGAAGATGAAGAACAATAACAACATAATGAGGAGGAAGATGAAGAACAAAACAATATAATGAGGAAGATGAAGAACAATAACAACATAATGAGGAAGATGAAGAACAATAATAACATAATGAGGAAGATGAAGAACATTAACAATATAATGAGGAAGATGAAGAACAATAACAACATAATGAGGAGGAAGATGAAGAACAATAACAACATAATGAGGAAGATGAAGAACAATAACAACATAATGAGGAAGATGAAGAACAACAACAACATAATGAGGAAGATGAAGAACAATAACAACATAATGAGGAAGATGAAGAACAACAACAACATAATGAGGAAGAGAAGAACAATAACACATAATGAGCAGGAAGATAAAGAACAGTAACAACATAATGAGGAGGAAGATGAAGAACAATAATAACATAATGAGGAGGATGAAGAACAATAACAGCATAATGAGGAGGAAGATGAAGAACAATAATAACATAATGAGGAAGATGAAGAACAATAATGCTACCAATTTTGAAGAACAAGGTCTCCCAACAGTGTAAAAATCGCTACTCACAGTTCCGTAGCTTTCGATGGCGTTCTCGCCATCTTCGTCAGCGCTCTAATGCTGTCTGCGTGAATCTCTACTCAGATCTCGCGAACATGGGATGAACCCAGCTCACGAGATCGAATCAGAGAATGGTACACCGGGGGCAGGGTGTAACGGCCCCGGTCCCTGTTGAGCGGGGGGTTGGTGGCTGCGATGTAGATGGCCTCCTTGACTCCTCGCTGGAACCACTTATTTTCTCTGTCCAGGATGTTGACATTGTCCGCACTGAATTGATGTTTTTCGGCGTGTAGGTGAGCTCCTACTGGAGAAGAGTCCCTCTTGTGTTCTGTTAGTCTCTTCTGAAGGGGGCGTTCAGTTTCACCGACATAATGTTGGTTACAGTCCTGGCAGTCTATTCTGTATATAATGCCAGCTTTGTCGAGTTTGCTGGTTTTGTCCTTGGGGGTGACCAGCTGGCTGCGTATGGTGTTGGAAGGTTTGGAATGTACAGCCACCCCCAGTTTTCTGATCTTTCTGGACAGAGCGTCACTCACACCTCCTACGTATGGGATGGTGATGTGTCCCTTGCGCTGGTGTTGTTTCACTGGCTGTTGGGATGCGGTGTTGGATTTCCTGCCTCCCGGGCTGTTCCAGGCCCACTTTTTGTAGCCCGAGATGGTGAGCACTTTTTTCAGGTGGTTTGTCTCCTTGTCTTGTTGAAGAACAATGACAACATAATGAGGAAGAAGAAGAACAATAACAACATAATGAGGAGGAAGATGTAGAACAATAACAACATAATGAGGATGATGAAGAACAATGACAACATAATGAGGAAGATGAAGAACAACAAGAACATAATGAGGAAGATGAAGAACAACAACAACATAATGAGGAAGATGAAGAACAATAACAACATAATGAGAAGATGAAGAACAATAACAACACTAATGAGGAAGATGAAGAACAATAACAAACATAATGAGGAGGAAGATGAAGAACAATAACAACATAATGAGAGGAAGATGAAGAACAAAAATAACATAATGAAAAAGATGAAGAACAATAACAACATAATGAGGAGGAAGATGAAGAACAATAACAACATAATGAGGAAGATGAAAGAACAATGATAACATAATGAGCAGGAAGATGAAGAACAATAACAACACAATGAGGAGGAAGATGAAGAACAATAACAACATAATGAGGAGGAAGATGAAGAACAATAACAACATAATGAGGAGAAGAAAGAAAAGAACAACATAATGAGGGAGAGAAGAAAATAACAACATAATGAGGAGGAAGATGAAGAACAATAACAACAAATGAGAGGAGGAGAAGAAAAAACGACATAATGAGAAGAGAAGAACAAAACAACATAATGAGGGAGGAAGAGAAGAACGAATAAACAAAGAGGAAGATAAGAACAAAACAACATAATGAGAAGATGAAGAACAATAACACATAATGAGGAGGAAGATGAAGAACAATAACAACATAATGAGGAAGATGAAGAACAATAACAACATAATGAGGAGGAAGATGAAGAACAATAACAACACAATGAGAGGAGAAGATGAAGAAAAACAACATAATGAGGAGGAAGAAAAAGCAATAACACATAATGAGGAGGAAGATGAAGAAAAAACAACAAATGAGGAGGAAGAGAAGAACAAAACACATAATGAGGAGGAAGATGAAGAACAATAACAACATAATGAGGAGGAAGATGAAGAACAATAACAACATAATGAGGAGGAAGATGAAGAACAATAACGACATAATGAGGAGGAGAAGAACAAAACAACATAATGAGAGGAGGATGAAGAACAATAACAACATAATGAGAGGAGATGAAGAACAATAACAACATAATGAGGAGGAAGATGAAGAAAAAACAACATAATGAGGATGAGAAAGAAAGAAAACAACATAATGAGGAGGAAGATGAAGAACATAACAACATAATGAGGAAGATGAAGAACAATAACAACATAATGAGGAGGAAGATGAAGAACAATGGAACAACATAATGAGGAGAGAAAGAAGAAAACACATAATGAGGAAGAGAAGAACATTAACAACATAATGAGAGGAAGATGAAGAAAAAAAAACACATAATGAGAGGAGGAAGAAGAACAAGAAGAACACATAATGAAGGAGGAAGATGAAGAACAACAACAAATGAATGAGGAGGAGGAAGAAGAACAATAACAACATAATGAAGAGGAGGATGAAGAACAACAACAACATAATGAGGAGGAAGATGAAGAACATAACAACATAATGAGGAGGAGATGAAGAACAATAACAACATAATGAGGAGGAGATGAAGAACAATAACAACATAATGAGGAGGAAGATGAAGAACAATGAACAACATAATGAGAGGAGGATGAAGAACAATAACAACATAATGAGGAGAGATGAAGAACAAGTAACAACATATATGGGAGGAAGATGAAGAACAATAACAACATAATGAAGAGGAAGATGAAGAAGAAGATAACATAATGAGGAAGATGAAGAACAATAGACAACATAATGAAGAGGAAGATGAAGAAATAAAGACATAATGAAGGAGGAAGATGAAGAACAATAACAACAATAATGAGAGGAAAAATAGAAGAGACATAACCATAAATCCTGGGGTCGTAGGGGAGTGAGGTGGCACAGACCTCAACTTTTCCCGGGGCCAACACCAACGAGGGAGGTGTACATCCCTCACCTCGCTTCAATATTCATATCCAATTCATATTCACATTTTTTAACCAAGACTTCAGAAAGACAAGAGGACTAATTGGTCTTCAAGGAGTGGGACCTGAGAAATCAACCTATCTCTCCAATGACTTTTACCAAGGCAGCCGGGCAATGCCCTGTTCTTCACGATTTTTAACTGCCGTTGGATCATTAGCGTGCGCAGCCAGAAGGCACACGGGTCCGACCCGTTTTCATCCCCTTCTGAAAGACCAGACATTCACTTCGATTTTCCGGTCAAACTGAGGAGAAAAGTCGAGGCCTCTACGAGCAGCGAACCCTGGAACCTCGAGTTTAGTTATTGGCAGGCGAACGTCTGAATCATTATGCCACTCTTCTCCCGGAAAAATAAATAAAGATATAAATAAATAAATAAATAAAAGACAAAGAAAAAAATGAAAATATGAAGAAGAAGAAAATGAAAATACAAAGAAGAAGGAAGATGGAAATAAACAGAAAGACAACAGGGCCAAAACCACCATTTCAGACCTGCAGGATCTCTTTCTGTTGGTTCTGGTTGGATTCCTCAAGCCGATGCAGTTGTTCCATCAACTGCGAGCCACCCAATCCGTTCCCACCGCACGTGCATCCTCCTGCCGTATCACAGTTATGTGTTAAGTGCACGTGCGCATGTGAACATGTGCGAGTTACTGACCTTACGTACATATGTTTGGAAAACAACCAACAACCCACTAGCTGGTAACAAATCATCTTAAAACAATATAAACATACGCAATAACACACAAACACTAAATTTTATATAATTGTTTTGATACATCGTTTGATGTTACCTTATATGATGCAATGCCTTTATTATTTCATAGATTCATCCACTCCATAGACACCCCTGTATCTTAGTTAGTTAGTTAGTTAGTTAGTTAGTTAGTTAGTTAGTTAGTTAGTTAGTTAGTTAGTTAGTTAGTTAGTTAGTTAGTTAGTTAGTTAGTTAGTTAGTTAGTTAGTTGGTTAGGTAGGTAGGTAGGTAGTTGGGTAGGTAGTCAGTTAGTTGGTCGGTTGGTTAGTTAGTTAGTTAGTTAGTTAGTTAGTTAGTTAGTTAGTTAGTTAGGTAGGTAGGTAGGTAGGTAGGTAGGTAGGTAGTAATGTAGGTAGGTAGGTAGGTAGGTAGTTGGGTAGGTAGTCAGTTAGTTGGT
>JAPXFY010000027.1:10687663-10692663 GCA_030674185.1 Monoplex corrugatus | reverse complement strand
ACCAACAAGGTAAATTTTATCTCAAATATTTCAGTAAAAAAAAGTTTATTCATATTCACAAGGTAAGTTTTATCTCAAGTATTTCAGTGAATAATGTCTTATTTACATTGACAAGATAAATTTTATCTCAAGTATTTCAGTGAATAAAGTTTTGTTTACATTAACAAGGTAAATTTTTATCTCAAGTATTTCAGTGAATAATCTCTTATTTACATTGACAAGGTAAATTTTATCTCAAGTATTTTAGTGAATAAAGTTTTCTTTATACCAACAAGGTAAATTTTATCTCAAATATTTCAGTAAAAAAAAGTTTTATTCATATTCATAAGGTAAGTTTTATCTCAAGTATTTCAGTGAATAATGTCTTATTTACATTGACAAGATACATTTTATCTCAAGTATTTCAGTGAATAAAGTTTTGTTTACATTATCAAGGTAAATTTTTATCTCAAGTATTTCAATATGGAAAGTTTGTTTAGATTAACAAGGTAAATTTTGTCAAGCATTTCAGTGTACAAAGTTTTGCTTACATTAACAAGGTAAATTTTATCTCAAATATTTCAGTGAATAGAGTTTTGTTTACATTAACAAGGTACATTTTTATCTCAAGTATTTCAATATATAAAGTTTTGTTTAGATTAACAAGGTATATTTTTTTCAAATATTTCAGTGAATAAAGTTTTGTTTACATTAACAAGGTAAATTTTATCTCAAGTATTTCAATGAATAAAGTTTTGTTTATATTAACAAGGTAATTTTTGTCTCAAGTATTTCCGTAAATAAAGTTTTGTTTAGATTAACGATGTAAATTTCCTCCTTCTTCCTTCTTTCCGCTTGTACAGTTACCGTGTTATGGAGGAAGAGATGACGGTCAGCAGGTAGCTGGATGGCTTGGTGAGAATAAATGTGACCCATTCTCACAAAAGGCACAATCAGTCTCAGTTTAGGCATTTTTAGGTTTTGGTATCACTATAAAGTTTAGAATCTCAGCTTTCAAATGGTACTAAAGTTGAGTTTCAGGCTACAAAAACAAAAAAGTTATGGGCTTTCAAAGATGAGAGGGGTCAAGTCAGCCATTCTGAGAAAAAACTGTTGAAGAGAATATGCCTGAATTGAAAAGGTATTGTCAGAAACTCCTTAGCAACAAGCATTAAATATCAACCAAATCAGCTGAAATTCCATACTTCCCTTGTTTACTTAATTGTCCATCCATCCAAACCAACAAAAGAAAACTAAATTTAAGAAAAGCGTACTTTAATCACCAAAATGTTACGGAACTTGTGAATATTTTGAAAGGAGAAGAAAACATTAAAACACAAAAAAATTATACTTATCGATTGAATTTGACTTTATTGTGTTAGGACATGGTGTAAAGGTGGTTATAAAGCATGAAAATGCAGAAAAATCAAAATCGACTTATTGTCCCTGTTCGAGTTTTCAGCCCACAGCAGCAGAAGGCCTCACCTGACTTACTGTACCTTTAGTCAGAGCGGGTCACAAATGCCATGTAACGTCAAGGTCTCTTTCATGCAGTCACTCCAGGTCTTCCTTGAAATCCTGACGTGTTTTTGTGACCTTTTGTATTCTAGTCAGATGACCAAACCACTTACTCATCTGTGCATGAATATGGATGGTGGCCCGATATTATTCCCACTATTTGTCTGGTCTTGGTGTTTCTGATCATGTCACGTCTGGTCTTGTTGGGCAGCTCTTCTCAAAGTTGGTAATTTTCTGTACTGCAGGCTTGATTAGGACCAAAGTCTGGCGGTTTCAGTTTCAGTTTCAGTTTCTCAAGATGACGTCTCCGCGCTCGGAACGAATTCCACACGCACTAACGTCACAGGTGTCATGTGTACGGTGATCATGGCACAAGCCTTAAGCCTGCACATAAACCCATGAGCTGGCCAGGTCCTGAGGCCCTACCTAGACTACGTTTTACCTAGTCTATATTTTATGTTGGGATTTTATCAGCCTACCGCTGGAATAATCTTGTTTACATGTAAATGACATGTGTTCTGGCACTGATTTGTTAGGGTGGCAATGACAGTGGAGCTGATGGACTTGGCCATTGTTTCAAAAGGGGTGTTGGGCTGGTTCAGCAGTGACGACAATTCGGTAGCCGCAACTGTTATGTAAACTTCCAGTGATTTCTTACTGCGCAAAACAGCCAAACACCTTGTTGTAGAGGGGTCAAATTTTCGACTTTAACGTCTTTCTCAAGTAAAATCAGAATGTGGACTAACAACAAAGCATAGCTATCAAAACATAGAATTTGTGATTAAAGTTCATATCAATGATAAAAATGATAAAGTGATTAGTATTAAATCTAAATGTCTCTTGTCTGTCACAATCCAACATGTTCACATTTTTCATGATTTTTTTCTAACATACATGTTTAGGCTCATGCACACACACACACACACACACACACACACACACACACACACACACACACACACACACACACACAACACACACACACACACACACACACACACACACACACACACACATACACACACACACACACAGAAAGTCGCACACAATCCACACATCAACACACATCAAGCACACCACATGCACACACACACACACACATGCACACACACACAACACACACACACACACACACACACACACACATCGCACACAACCACACACACACACACACACACATCACCCACCACTCACACCACACACACTACCACACACCACACCACACACACACACACACACAACAACACAACACACACCCCTCATGCTAAAGTGAAGGATGTGCTAGCAGGTAAAATTGTCCTTCCTTCCCTCATCGCGTCGAGCAAGATTTCCTTTGGGCACATACACAAAAGTTGGAGTTGCAGGGTCACGGCTATCACACGCTCCACAGTATCTTCCAGTGATGTTCTTTTTCTTTAGTTCGCCGTCTACGTGATCAGGCCATATATAGCGATGGATATGGCAATATGGTCGTTTTTTTAACAGTCCTGCCACGGAACTTTATTATTAAGGATCGTTGCTCTCAGGAAAGTTACCTTTGCACTCACCTTTTTTTTTTTTCTTTTTTTTTTGTCCCATTTTTTACGTCATCTTATTTGCCACAGAAGCTGGAACAGTTTGGGTTTTTTTTTACAATGCGATGATGATAATGTCGACGAGAGATGATAATCATGATGCTAATGGAGTTCCATCTAGGATTGAGACTGCGTGACAGGGTGGTACTCTACGCTTACTATCATAATATATCCTGGCGTCAACCAGGCCCGAGAGAACAACACATGCGGTGTTGGACAGAAGATTTTAAGCAACACCCTCAATGATGCATCCGTGAAGTGGAATGAGACTCGACTGTGTAGTCCCAGTCTTCCCAATGAGCCCTTAACACGCTCAACTCTGGAAAGAAGCCGGTTGGAGCCAAAAAGAACCCACGTTGATTTTTGAAGGGACTGATTGGGATTCGAACCTACAACCTTCCAATCGGTAGTCCGTTACGTTAACCACTGCACTACGGCGACTGGTTCTTCCACGGAGCTTAGTCGTCATGAATTGTAATCGTCTTTTCCCCTGCGTCCCATGTCCCGCTAAGAAAAAAGGACAGACAGGGACGTCCAGTGGCTGGGGGTGGATCTTACTGAGGCGGGCGATCCGGTGTTGATCCACCCTGAACAGACCTGAGCGGGCAAGTGCCGCTGTCGTGTGTTGTAGATGATAGTGTAGACATTAAAGTGTTATACTGCCTAGTACCGAGGTTTTCTAGAAGGCGCCTGCAGGCCTGGTGCCTCTCACTTCAGCCCTCTAGGTTTTCTGTGGGGTACCCAGCCCTGAATGAATGAATGAATGAATGAATGAATGAATGAAGAACGAATGAATGAAGAACGAACGAACGAACGAACGAACGAATGAACGAATGAATGAATCAATCAATTAATCAAACAAGCAATCAAGCAAGCAATCAATCAGTCAATCAATCAGTCAATCAATCACTATGAATGAAAGAACGAATGGATCCATCAATCAATGAATCAATCAGTCAATCAATCAGTCAATCAATCAATGATCAATCTGTCAATCAATCAGTCAATCAATTAGTCAATCAATCAGTCAATCAATCAATCAGTCAGTCAATCAATCAATCAGTCAATCAATCGATCAGTCAATCAATCAGTCAGTCATCAATCAATCAGTCAATCAATCAATTAGTCAATCAATCAGTCAATCAATCAGTCAATCAGTCAATCAATCCAAAGCGTACCAGAACTGTTGACAAACAGTTCGTCCCTGATCTGATTCAAGAGGCCAGTACTGTCCAAAGCCAAGATGACACACACGTATTGACCGTGGTCCTTCTGGGAGTCTGGAGCACGGATGACCACTTGCAGAAAAGAGGACACGTTGGCTTTGTCTATGTACCCACTCACGCTGGCTCGTCCCTTCAGGTCTGAGGAATCCAGCTGAATGAATCAAACAAACATACAGAGAAGATTATTTCCTTACATAAATCCACCCTATCCATCTCTATCAACGCATCCAGTCATCCATTTATCCAATCCAACCGAAACACAGCCATTTATCCATTTATATAAAATCCAACCCGATCATTTATCCGTTTACCCAATCCAATCTAATCCAATCCAAATACATCCATTCATCACTTATCCAATCCAACCCAAACAGCCATTTATCCAATCCAAACACATCCAGTCATCCATTTATCCAATCCAATCCAATCCAATCTAAACGCGTCCATTCATTTATTTATCCAATCCAACCCAATCCAAACATATCCATTCATCTATATATCCAATCCAACCCAATGCAAACATATCCATTCATCCATTTATCCAATCCAATCCAACCCAAACACGTCCTTTCATATATTCATCCAATCCAATCCAACCCAGTTCAACTACATCCATTCATCCATCCATCCGATCCAATCCAAACCAAACACATTCGTTCTTTTTTTTTAATTTATTTATCCAATCCAACCCAATCCAAACACA
>JAPXFY010000027.1:10677663-10682663 GCA_030674185.1 Monoplex corrugatus | reverse complement strand
ATACATACATACATACATGCATACATACATACATACATACATACATGCATACATACATACATACCTACGTACATACGTACATACATACATACATACGTACGTACGTACGTACATACATACATACACATACATACATACATACATACATACATACATACATACATACATACATACATACACACATACATACATACATACATACACACATACATACATACATGCATACATACATACATACATACATACGTACATGCATACATGCATACATATGTACATACATACATACATACGTACATGCATACATGCATACATATGTACATACATACATACATACACATATACATACATACACACATACATACATACATACATACGCACATACACACATACATACATACATGCATACATACATACATACATACATACATACATACATACATACATACATACATACGTACATGCATACATATGTACATACATACATACATACGTACATGCATACATGCATACATATGTACATACATACATACATACATACATACATACATACATACGTACATGCATACATGCATACATATGTACATACATACATACATATGTACGTACATGCATGCATACATACATATACACACACAACATACATAATACATACACAATACATACATACATATACACATACATAATATATACATATGTACATACATACATACATGCATACACAAACATACATTCATACATGCATCCTTACATACATACATACATACATACATACATACACAAATACATGCACACATACATACACACATACATACCGTACATACATACACACACACATACACACATACAAACATACACACGTACATACATACATACATACTTACTTACATACATACATACATACATAAAAACATACATACATACATACATACACACATACACACATACATATGTACGTACGTACTACGTACGTACATATGTATGTGTGTATGTGTGTATACATACATGCATGCATACATGCATGTATGCATGCATACATACATACATACATACGTACATACATACATACATACATACATACATACATACATACATACATACATACATACATACATACATACATAATGCATGCATACATACCTACCTACGTACACACATATCTACATACATACATACATATAAAGAAACATACATAACACATACACAATACATACATAGATACACACATACATACATACATGCACCATACATACATACATACATGCATACATACATATATACATACATACAGGCACACATACATACATACATACATACATACAGACATACATACTATATACATACATACATACATACATACATACATACATACATACATACATACATACATACATACATACATACATACATACGTACATTATATGTATTAACAAAACTTTGAAAAGAGAATTTGGCTGCATGCGCATGTCATCATCATCATGTGCCCTGTCGCATGGTGTTGGCGATCATGGCCCTCCATACGAATCTTTCCCTTGTCGCTGCAAGTACATCTCCCACCCTCTCTGTCCTCAGCCACCCTGCAAAATCCGTCCAATATTTTCTCCCTGGATCTACCTGGTGTTCTCTTTCCCTCCAGCTTTCCTGTGGTGACCAGGTTCTCTAATTTCTCTTTCGTCATAAAATGTCCTATAGATGTTGTTTGTCTTCTCCTAACCTTCTCTTTAATGATATTGTGTCCGCCTCCTTCAAGACTCTCGTTTTTTCTTTTTTTTTTTCTTTTTTGTTTGATTTTTTGTTTGTTTTTTGTTTTTTTTTGGTTTTTTGTTTGTTTTTGTTTTGTTGGGGGTTTCTGTCCATGGAACCCCAATATCCTGCTTAGAAACTACATTTCAGTTGCGTCAATTTTGTTTCCAATTCCCCCCTTTGCAGCAATGGCTTTACACTCCACATTGTGCATGTAACAAAAATGCCCACGGGGCTTTCGATCACTTTGTAATCATGATAAATAATTTTCCTTCCAGATTCTGTCTTCTTATCTCATTCTCCTTCCACCCCCTACCAAAATCTGATTCATCCCTGCACGTCCCCAGTTTGACTCCCCTCACTCCATGTGACTTCTCCCACCTTCCCCCTCCTCCTCCCCCTCCCCCTCCCCCCATTCATTCTTATCCCAACTCCCAAATTTGACTCTGTTTTTTTTCTCCTCATGTTTACTTTTCTCACCTCCCCCCCCCCCCCCTTTCACTCTACTTTTCCATTTGACTCCCCACCCCCATCCCACTTAACCTTTCCCCCATCCACATCATTTTTTTGATTTTTTTTTTTTTGATTTTTTTTTTTAAAGGGAGAAGAGGTTTTATGTATTAGTCATCATTGTTCTCTTACCAACAATTTATGCTATTGTCATATAGTATCATTGTCATAATGACAACGATGATGATGATGATGATGATGATGATGATGACCACAACGATGCTGCGGCTGCTGTTACTGTTGCTGCTGCTGACTGATGATGTTGTGATGTGTGATGTGGATGATGATTGATGATGATGATGATGATGATGATGATGATCACATAACAACAACACATCAAGGAGCAGCATCAGCAAAAATAACAATACAAACAACAACAAAATATGACGACAACAACATCAACAACAAATCCCCACCACACAAACAAGCATAAAAAAAGAAATCGAAAGATAAAATAAATGAGACAGAGTTTCATTAAACTTACATATTTCGACATTGCATCTATTAAACTGTATCAAAATAAATTGTAGAAACATAACACTAACCTGCACAAGTGAAAGAGAACACAAGAGAGCGATAACATTCCCAACAGATACACAATCCATTTTGCTGGTAAGAAAAAAGTTGATCAGCGCATTAAGACATTGATCATTAACATTACTTTTTTAACCAAAAAATCTCAAAACCAACGAAACAACGACAGGCTGGCAAGACAGCACATCAGATTAAAATGACAGGAGTCCAGATTTCGCTTTAATATTCGAAGAAATTAACCAGCAACCTTTCCTCTGATGTAAAGATCGGAATTTTCTCATCAGAGATAACCGAGATGTGTGAGGTCACGTTAGACCTTGGGTCAGATTTGTCCCGGCATTTTAGCTGAGTTGAGTTCAGCTGAGCTGAGTTGAGTTGTAGTGAGCTGAGCTGAGCTGAGCTGAGCTGAGCTGAGTTGAGCTGAGCTGAGTTAAGTTGAGCTGAGTTTGTGTTGAGCTGAGCTGAGCCGAGCCGAGCCGAGCCGAGCCGAGCTGAGTTGATTGAGTAGAAATAGAACTGAGCTGAGCGAGTGAGTTGAGTGAGTGAAGCTAAGTAAGTTAAGTTAAGTTAAGTTAAGTTAAGTTGAGCTGAGTACTATAAGTTAAGTTAAGTTAAGTTAAGTTAAGTTAAGTTAAGTTAAGTTGAGTTGAGTTGAGTTGGAGTTGAGTTGAGTTGAGTTGAGCTGAGCTGAGTTGAGTTGAGTTGAGTTGAGCTGAGCTGAGCTGAGCTGAGCTGAATTTGGAATGCTTTAGTTTAGTTTAGTTTAGTTTAGTTTAGTTTAGTTTAGTTTAGTTTAGTTTAGTTTAGTTAGTTAGGTTTAGTTTAGTTTAGTTGGTTAGTTGTGTAGGTTAGGTTAGGTTAGGTTAGGTTAGTTAGTTTAGTTAGTTAGTTTAGGTTTAGTTAGTTGGTTGGTTAGTTGTGTTAGTTTGTTAGTTAGTTTGTTAGTTGTTAGTTTAGTTAGTTTAGTTGTTAGTTTAGGTTGGTTAGTGTAGTGTAGTTTTAGTTAGTGTAGTGCAGTGTAGTTAGTTAGTAGTGTATTAGTGTGTTAGTGTAGTGTAGTGTAGGTGTGTGTATGTTAAGTTCAGTTTTGTTTAGTTAGTTCAGTTTAGTTTAGTTTAGTTTAGTTTAGTTTAGTTTAGTTTAGTTGTTTAGTTTAGTTTATTTGTTTAGTTATTGAGTTGAGTGAATTGATTTGAGTTGAGTTGAGTTTAATTCGCTTTAGTTTCTTTTAGTAGCGTTTTGAGTTGTTCATGAGTCTAACTGATACAGAGTTTCACCGAATGGTTGCCTTCAAATGAGTCTTGTACAGTGTTAAAGAAAACACAATCAGAACACAGGACAACAAAACTTAACGGAAACGGCTGAATACAACTGATAAGACTTTGTTAGTTTGAAACCAAGGACGAAGTACTGGTCATGGTAAAGATAAGATTTGTTGTATATAACCCTGAGGTCACAGGGGCATGATGACGTGAAAATCAAATGTGACGCCCCCCACCACGAAATCAGTCTTAACTAGCATTTTGGGCATTTTGAGATATACATATCGCTGGAAAGTGTACATTCTGCTGATTATTTTGGTACTTGAATAAAGCTTGTACTCAAAAAAAATGTAGAAGTTATGTATGTTTAAAGTCATTAAGTTGTATGACGGCCATTTTGAGAAAACGCCTCTATAAAGTTTTTGTGTTCTCTCCTACACATTTTCCTTAAATTTCTTTATTTGGTGGCTTTGACCCAGTTTGTTTCTAATTTTCGCTGTCATTATCTGAAAGGTGCACCAAAGAGCTTTCCATCAGTATATTACATGTGCAGGTACTGTGCAGGTTACGGTTCATAATAGAGACAAAATAGGTACTTTTGGTAAGAAATTGAGTTTTTTCTGCTGCGATCAGTGCATTGAAATACCGATTTAAATTGATTAATAATATTTTTTCAAGAAAAAATTTCTGTGGGGGATAGATTAAAGTCTAAGAATCAATTTTGGAAAAAGTCAAAACACCCCAGATAGACCCTCAGTCACCTTTTCAGCTCCTAGTGCTGTTTGACTGACTGCGAGTTAAGACTGATTTCGTGGTGGGAGGTCACAAATGTTCTCTAGGCCAGCGTTATGATCGAGAGCACAGGATTCCCATCTCTTTTCCCTTGGTGCTTTATCTTTTACAACCTTCAGCACCGTCAGGTATTCAGTTGAGGAAACCAGTAACAAAATTGAT
>JAPXFY010000027.1:10595163-10672663 GCA_030674185.1 Monoplex corrugatus | reverse complement strand
AGAAAATTAGGTAGGCCTACACATACCAATGCATTCGTGCACATAATCTAAGGACAAGGGATTTAAAAAACAAACCTGAATACAAATTGAAACATAACTAATGACACTAAAACATACATAAGAACGGGCCTAAATTACCTAAAATTGCTTCCGCATATCTCACCTCCCTGGAGCCAAAAATGCATTTAAAATATGTACCCAAACTCCTAAGAAAAAGTATGATAAGGCTTTATCGAACACATACAGGTGAATGGACCAGCAAGGCAGGAAATGATAGGAAGAAATGACAGAAAGCAAAGGAACAAGGCAGAAACGAAGACATGACAGAAAAGAGGAAATTTCAAGCACAGAAATCCCAGAAGGTGGGGGATACTATTCATACTGAAAGAGCCCCAGCATCCACTTGGGGGGGGGGGCAGTTCAGATGACCTATGACTTACAGACCTCCTGGTCATACCAGAGGTCAAAACTGGACAAGAACTCCAAGAGAGAAGATTAGCCTATTCTGCTCATAGGAAACCTCACTCATAAACAGCAAAGCGGGACAAAAATATCTTGTGCAGCGAAACCTTGTCGCCCCAAATAACCTCACCCCCCTCGGATGGGAAGAAGGGCATGGCGCACACATCTCTTCTAACCACCGACTGACTCTGGTTCGGAGGGCAAGCTCCTAGACAGTCCTCCCCAGTACCTGCAGCACCTCCTCCTCCTCCTCCTCCCTCCCTTGAGAGGTGTGTGGAAAGCTGCCTCCTCCATGGCCAGTCTCACTGACGCGGGTTGCCCATGGACTAATCCCAGTTTCAGTTTCAGTTTCTCAAGATGACGTCTCCGCGCTCGGAACAAATTCCATATGCACTAACGTCACAGGTGCCACGTGTATGGTGACCGCAGCACATGCCTTAAGCCTGCACATAAACCCATGAGCTGGCTCGGTCCTGAGTATTCTAGTTCAACATAAGTGTGCAAACCGCCAGTGTCAAACCCATTTTTGTGTATATGCATGTAGAATATCAAGCATGTCAAAGATCATTAAATCATGTCACTAGCAGGCTTATAAAAAGATTAAAAAAAAAAAAAACACCCAGCATGCACCCCATTACAACATAGTGGAGTGTGACAATTTGCCTAACAGCTTGAGTTTTCCATGCACCACTAAAAGGTCTGATAATGAGTAAGATACACTGTGTCCAAGCTGTGGTGAACAGCACTTCGCACAAATGCTCTACAATCAAATCTGTCTAAAAACAATCCTTAAAAACACCTTCACCTGGTTAAATGAATGGAAGACGATTTTAACCCCTTTGACTCCCGCTCCCTGACCACCAGCATCCTGCATTGTCAACCAAGCTACCAAAGCAAAACCTTAACCCTTTGACTCCCTCATCCTATTCACCAGCTTCCTGCAGGAAGCTGGTAGATAGGGTGAGGAAGTCAAAGACCTCAGTGTTTACAGTTCGTATATAGAGTGCAGAGTTAAAGGGTTAAAAGAAAGCAAATAAGAAAAAAAAGAAAGGTAGACAAATTGAGAAGGAACTCAGACTGGGTGACAGAGAGACAGAGACAGAGACAGAGAGACAGAAAGAGAAAGAGAGAGAGTGTGTTTGGAGTTTGGACTGTTCAAGAAGAAATCACTGCAATCAGACAATTCCATATGCACTCAATCCCATTTGCTAGTAATCACATGGCAGACTCCTTAAGCCCGCACAAAACCCTATGCACTGGCAAGGTCTCAGAATGGTGAGGAGTGGTGAAGACCAGAACGGATACAGCACTAGCTGATATCACCAGAATGGACCGAAGCAATAAGATGGGCAGTGATTACATCAGTTTTTTATGTTGCAAACTGGGATTAGACTGAATCGAGAACACCAGGTAGACCCAGGGAGAAAATACAGGACGGACTTGCAGGGTGGCTGAGGACAGAGAGGGTGGGAGACGAACTTGCAGCAACAGGGGATAGATTCATGTGGAGGGCCCCATGACTGTAAATGCCCTGCAGCAGGGTCAGACTTGAGATATTAACTCTTTAGCCCATTGTTCTTTCAACACAAGCAACAACCTAAAAAAATTAAATAAAATCAGAAGTTTATAAAAAAAAAAGTCTTTTATAATTAAAAAGATCTGGCCCACCTGAGGATCAGAAAGAGAGAGGGGGGGGGAGAGAGAGAGTGAGAGAGAGAGAGTATAAACCAAAAAAAACATGCTCACATAGTCTTTGATGGCAGGAGATCAAAAATTCACATGTATGCAAACTCACAAAGGCAATTTGGAAGGTGGGAGTTCTTCTTCTAAGCCATCCATGTCTTCATGAATCAGGGAATGTTTCGCAGTGGGCTCACATAGTCTCAAGTACCCAATTATCAATCCTAAGAGAAAGTAAGTAAGACGTTATCAAACACATACAGGTGAATGGACCAGCAAGGCAGAAAATGATAGGAAGAAATGACAGAAAGCAAAGAAGGAAGAAGGAAACAAAGAGAGTTTGACGGAAGAGAGGAAATTTCTAGCACAGAATTTCCAGAAGATGGGGATACTATTTATACTGAAAGAGCCCCCGGCATCCCCACAGGCGTTGCCTTCCAATCTGCCTGCATGAGTTTGCATGGGTATAAATAACAACCGAGGAACTACAAATGTACATACATGCACCTGTAAATGGGTACCTGACTTGTTCAAAGCAGCGAGACAGAGATGGGCACCTCCCTCATTATGCAGGTCCCGTGAAAAGTTGGTCATTACCATCTCACTTCCTTACACCTCAGGGTCAAGTAAAAACCTTCACCTTTCATACTACAGGTAAGTAATTAATCACTGTTCTAAATGAGGCAGCCCTTGATACATAAAGTGGAAAAAAGAAAACTTTCTTATCAAGACTTAAGGAAGAATGAAGCAAGTATGAAAAAAAAGAAAGAAAAAGAGAGAGATCATAGATACATTACATGATCAAGTTATTACATGTAACGAAAGTGAAAGAAAACACATTTACTTTTCAGGGGTTGACATGGAATAAAGAAGAAAGAAGGAAGAATGAAAAGAAAGATGTACACATACAATGGAGAGAGATATGTTATATACATTAAACAATCACATTATTATACAATGACATCGCTAAGGTCCCATAAGAAAATAAGAGAATAGAGACATCAAATTGTTTCACATAAAATATATATACATAAGGTCCCACAGTTCACAACAATTCAGAGAAAAAATCATTCAATTATCAGACCATAAATTACTTGTCCATCAGACTGACAAAAATTGTCCAATAAGGCAAAAAGGATTCTGCACACAAAGTCTTACAATTCTACTTCAAAAAAGAAAATAATTAGAAAACTAGAAAACGAAAGAAAGAAAATGCAAAAACAAAAACAAAAGAGGAAAAGATTGAAACTAAAACACACACACACACACACACACACACACACCACACACACACCACACACACACCACACACACACAACACACACCACACACACACAAAATTTCATAAAACCAGATATCAGCAAGTGACATAAAAACCGCCAGCAAACAGTGCAATCCCATGATTGATTTGGTTCAGTTTTTACGTCAACACCCACCCCCGTGATATGGCCAACAGGGATAACCATCCTAGGTAAGTGGGGGCAAGGGCTCTTATCTAATCCTACACTGAAACCACCAGAACAACAACAATGATAAGATGGGACAGTGAGAAGGCCAGCTTTAATACAGCGCACCCCAGGATTCGAACCCACAACCATTAGCATGTGAATCCGACACTCAAAACCAGCTGAGCTACTGTGGCCTGCTGCAGTGCAGTCCCATACCCTCAAGAGCTCTATTTCAAGGATTTATCACACCATGTAAATCACATAACACTGAACCTTTCAATACGATTTAACAGACAGCTTTCATTCCCAATGTGACTCTACTCACTGAACAATTGCATTTCCATGAGCAATTCTGTAACTAAGTTTGGAGTTTGTTCACGAGGGATTCATTGCGCTCCGACAATTCCATATGCACTCTACCCAAATTAGCAAGCAATTTCCTGGCAGATGCCATAAGTCTGCATAAACTCCTATACTCTGGCATGGTCTTGAAATGGAGAGGGGGTGGTGTCAGCTTAATGAAACACAAAGTTGACACCACGAGAATGGTGGAAGCATAAAGACAGGCGGGTAACAAGCCAGTTTTATGTGGCGTGCTGGGATTAAATTCAAGGTCAATCTCACAGACCTTGCCAACTACCGTTAAAATTCAAAAATACTCAGGAACCAGAAAAAAACACGAAAGAAGAATATGAACGCGTATTTAATACAACAAAACAAGACAGGTGCAAATTTTCGGCCAACTGGCCTTTGTCAAGGTAAGATTACAAACAAATTTTCTCAAATTTTTTGTATCTAGAGTTTGTTTGTTTGTAATCTTACGCTTGGCAAAGGCCAGTTGGCCGAAAATTTGCGCCTGTCTTGTTTTGTTGCATTAAATACGCTTTCATATTCTTCTTTCGTGTTTTTTTCTGGTTCCTGTTTGCTTGAACGCGGGCAGTCACACTTGTTTTGGATTTCAAAAATACTCAGGCAAAAAAAGAGCGTGGCAAATGACATCTGAAACTACAAGGATGCAGATCTATAGAAAAAAAAACTCAAAACATAGTTTTAGATTCTCATTTCTTAACACTTATGTTTTAATGTATTATGTGCAAAATGGATACTGCCAAAGTGAAAAATGAACAGACAATGCAGAGATACTTTAGTTGATAGTACTAGGAATATTCCTCCCAATACTTCAGCCAAGTTCTGATCATATTATTGTGTTTTTGATCCAAATGGATCCTGGTCGTCTTTTTGCATTGATATGATTAAATTTTCAATGGATCAATTGTTCCTCACAATGGTGCCAACTTTGTTTATAAGTGCGAATCTAATTGACTCAAAATGAATTAACCAATTCAAAGAAGAAAGGACTGGTTATAATCATAGAGTTAGGCCAGTTCTATTTCTGAACATGACTTTGCAAGCAAATGTTTTTGGCTTACATGCCGGCACTGTGGTATGACATTCTATACACCTATGTCTGATTTTTTAAAAGTATAACAAGTTGAACATGAACACAGCAGATTACTGTCAGGAGCAGAATATAATGCCCAAGCATAATACTTGGCAGATGAAAGAAAAAGATATGATAATCCATAACACTAAAACACCGCACACACCCAAAACACTACACCACATGGCAAGTAAACATAATCAAACACTATCATGTATACAGTACGAATTTAAAACCACATCTAAAAACAACATGAAAACTACCCAACAAATCCACACAATGCTCTATGTATATAACATTTTATTGCATGCAAAGTTACAACCCTCAGATTTTTCCTAATAACAGTCAAGACAAAACCATACAGTTCAAGAATCCAACAATGAAATGGTCATAATTATTACTTTCAACTTTTTCCTTTAATATTCAATACTGACCAGCTGTTGTTGATAAAAAAAAAATGACTAGACAGACTTGAATATAAACTGCATTAAAACAGATTTATCAGAAACATTTTAACGATCTAGATCTACGACATAGAACCTCTTAAATATATTCTGCAGTTGTACGCTGCATGAAGAGAGAGCTAGTGTTCGAATTTGAGTTCACAGTATACAGTATGTGACTTAAACAATGCAGGTTTTCTTTAAACTTCTTTTCCTTTTAACCCTTTGAATCATTCCGCCTGTCCACCTGTCCGCCAGCATCCTGTGTTGTCAATCATGCACACAAAGTAAAAACTTAACCCTTTGACTCCCTCACCCTATCCACCAGCTTCCTGCAGGAAGCTGGTGGATGGGGTGAGGGCGTCAAAGGTTAAGTTTTTGCAGTTGATGGATAGGGTGCAGAAGTCAAAGGGTTAAACAACAAGATCATTTCATATTACCCAGGAGGGTGTCTACGCGTCTGTACTGTCTGTCTGCCTGTCTAGTTCCAAAATTTCTTCACAAGATTTTCTGAAATCAATCTTTACCAAACTTTGGTCAAAAGTGTGCACTGTGGAAGAGTTGTGAGGGCACAAGCTTAGAGCACGAGGCACCAAGGTCAAGGTCACACAGACCACAAAACCACCTTAAAACCAGCCCTTTTTTGAAAAAGGTGTGTGATCAACATTTTCTCAAGAACTCCTGAGAATACTCAAAAATTTGTTCTCTTGACAATATTTACAATTTGTTTTCACTGTAATGACAGTCTATCATTGTCTTTGATGCTTGTCAAGTTTTATTTCAGGTGAAGTTTCTTCAAGAACACAGTGACCTTAAGAGGTATAAAATTTTGGATTTTCTGTAAATTTCTTTTAAAAAGGAAGATTGTTTGAATGGTTTGACCAGCTTGGAGTTTTGTTTGTTTGTTGTTGAATTATTTTTCATTTTCATCTTCATTTTTTTTTATTTGACCACTGGTGCTTCCAAAAACACAACGAATAAGGTCAAAAGGAGCTCAAGAGTTAACAGCTCTAGAGGTTTTACTTTCTCTTGTGATGTGTATATGTGCGCCACTTTGTATTCTTAAAATGTACCATTTTAGCATGTGTGTGTATGTGTGTATGTGTGTGTGTTGTGAATGTGTGTGTGAATGTGTGTGTGTGTGTGTATTTGTGTGTGTATTTGCGTATGTGCGTGTATGTGTGTGTGCGCAGGCACGCACACCGTGCGTGCGTGCATGTGTGTGTGTATGTGTGTGTGTATGTGCATGTGCATGTGTGTTTTCTAATTATGGTATTGTCTTATGATTGTGACGTGCTAATCGTACACATTCTGTCCAGTTATGTATGTGCATGTATATGCATTAACGCTGTGTGTATATGCAATTTCATTTTAACAAGTTTCAAGAGCATTTATTGTGAGAGATTGCACGGGGGGAGGGAGGAGCAGGGAGGGGGAAATGTCATGTCACCTTGGAGGATGTGAGCAAGCATGATTTGAGTGTGAATGGGGTGAACATGACGTCACCAACCAAAATTCCTCTTCTTTGAACTTGGCGGTAAAGTATCTTGTGTCTTGTATCTCTCGTTTTGTTTTCTGACACACCTTCACAGCTAATGTGTGATACAACATAGGAAAATTAGGCTAAAGCACAAAATTTTAATTTCTGAGTTTTTACCTACCTTTGACATTTCAAAGTTTATACGTGTACATGCAAAACACCAAAAATAATTGTTTATACATGTACATGCAAACGAAACAAAAATATTTGATCTATTATACATTTTCTTTTTTTTACATACTTTTAAACTTTGTATAATTATGCATTTAAACTTTGTACAATTATGCATTTTTGCAAATGGAAGTGATATGCTTACAAAATTTTGAATATCAAAAGAAACAAATTTCATTGCTTTTTATAATACTTTTCCATATTTAAATTTGTGAAACAGAAGATTAGATGTTTAAGATTCAAAAGATGGAAAAATCTTGACTGTCATAATTTTGAACCTATATATTTTAAATCATAGCTATAACTGACTGGCTTTGTCTTCAGCCAGGTTTTCTCATGCTGAGTCACACATCACCTGTTTCACCTTACACGATATCCAATCCAGCTAAACAGCTGATCCATGTTGGAAAACCCAAAACAATATTTTGTTGATTTTCAAATTCAGTCTCTTAAATGATAATTAAAAGTTGAAGTTTACCCGTTTCTAACATGTTCCGAGTGTTCTGAGCTTACTGTTTTTGTACTTTGTATCTGCTTTTATGCTAGCTGAATGGGTAGCGCAAACTGTGTTAGATTTGAGAAGTTCTATACAACATGGGAGATAATTCTCAAGAGTTATGTCCTTTCATTATGTTTCAATTTGCTGATTGTTCTTATATTGCACAAGAAACAAAAAAAACTAAAATTTGTGGGAAATGTAGCAACATAAAAATACCAGGTGTATACTTCACGATTCTAGTCCACCAAAAACATTGCCAAAACTTAAATTATTTTTTCATTGGTTGCCATGGTGCAAGGGATCAAGCACAAAGAACTAACAACTGGAAGAGTGAGGGCTTGAATTCCATCAATCCCATAAAATTTACTGTGGGATCTTTCAGTCCCAACTGGTTCCTGCCCAGATTTGAGTTGCCCAACCAGCTCTGTCCAGAGCTCGGCATGCTAGGGGCTCACTGCGAAGACTGGGGCCAGATAGTCTAGTCTCATCCACTTCACCAACGCTTCAGTGAAGGTGTTGCTCAACTGCTCTGTCCAACACCACAGACAACTGTATCTCTCAGGCCTGGTTAGAAAACATGCATAGACTGTGGTCCTGTCATGAGGCCTCAATTCAGGATGGAAATTCAAAGCATCATGATTATCATTTCCATCATCTTCTTCATCATATCATCATCATCATCATAGAATTGTGAAAAATTGTACCAGAATCAGTAGCCACTAAGCTGGCACAAATCTGGGACAGCCAAAAAAACAAACAAACAAACATAAATTTTCAGTTTTCATTTCTAAAACTGATGAATTTTAGATCAAAATAAGATTTTAAAAGATAATCTTTTTAAGAAAATCAAAAATCCATTTTAACCAATACATATCACTTACAAAAGGAAATAAATAAGATTACATGGTAGCATGGGTACAATTATAATATACAGGATGCATTCTTTGTTGTACTAAAAAAATTATGTTAAAATCATTCGATAATCATTGGAAAATAAATACAGGATACTTCTTGTTTAATACACAGGCAATTGACAATATCTCTGAGTTTCTCTCTCGCTCACTTCTCTTCGTCTCTCATGTGTGCACACACATGCACAAAAACATACACTTTCTCTCTCTCCAACATAAACACTCACACTCTTTTTGTGACACCATATCTTCCTCTCAGTCATACACGTACTCTCTCTCTCACATACACACTGTCTCTCTTTGGCTCTCTCACACAAAATCTCTAACACACACACACACACACACACACACACACACACACATACACACACACACACACACACACACACACACACACACACACACACACACACACACACACACACACACACACACACACACAAACTTACACCCTCCACCCCTTTTACCGACATCTTCTCAACCATCCACGCCTCCTTTCAACCCTTCCCAACGCCAAAGCATTCCTTACCCTCCACACACACACCACCACCACCCACACACACAAACACGCACACAGAGAAAAAGATCACAGCTACAGAGGCAAAGTCAGGGTGGGCCAAGGAGGGAGAAGTGGGTGTGCTGGGGGTGGGGATGGAGGCAGCAGTCAACATCGGATTGTCCATCCGTCTGTCCGTCCGTCTGTCCTTTCAAGCATCAAACAGCAGTGTAGCCTCGCAGGTCCACTCGCACAGACTTGCTGCCACTACCTGCAGAAGGCAGCGATGCGGGAGGGGCTTTTCCCTGTAAGTGCAATACCTGTTGACACACACAGACAGTAAAATAATGTAAAAGTTTCTTATAACTAGGTGAATAGCTTTACATCGTTATTGTTATTGTTGTTTAAAGCCCAGCCGACTGCGTACAGCCTTTTCAGGGCTATAATCAGTTCAAAACATACACAATACTTCAACACAAAAAAAGGGAAAAGAAACTGTAGTACACATGTCAATGCATTCGCGCACATAATTTAAAGAGATGCCCCTGGCGCTGACCACTCCATCCAATTTATCGCACAGGGGATTTAAAAAACACACCTGAATACAAATTTGAACATAACTAAAGACAATAAAAAATACATAAAAACGGGCCTAAGTTACCTAAAATTGCTTCCACATATCTCGTATCCCTAGAGCCAAAAATGCACTTAACATATGTACCCAATCATCAATTCTAAGAGAAAGTACGTAAGACTTATAAACACATACAGGTGAATGGACCAGAAAGGCAGAAAATGATAAGAAGAAATGACAGAAAGCAAAGGATGAAGAAAGAAACAAAGACAGTGACAGAAAAGAGGAAATTTCTAGCACAGAATTTTCAGAAAAGACGGGGATACTATTTATACTGAAAGAGTCCCCAACATCCCCACAGAGGGGAATAGCTTTACATGATTGTGAGTTAAATTACAAATAAGCACATGACATAGAACTATCAGAAAGTTCTTCTCCTCTGTTCAAAGTAACATTCAGACATGTAGTGAGATGTGTTGTTGTGGATGGAAAGCAACAGACTAAACCTGAACACAGATAAAACGGACAGGATGTCTGTCAGCATACTTCTACACTTGGACTGCAAATATTGGTGGTACTGATGTCTCATTTCACATCCCTTTGAAATACCTCAGGCTCAACACTGACAGAAATCTGTCTGAGCCAAAAGATGTCAGCAACATCTGTCGCAGTTCTTGTCTACAGCTGATGAGGATTCTCACCTGTCTCACCTGTCAGCATCACCGGGTTCAGTGTTGACCGCCGCACGTCTAGACACCACCATCTCCCTTCAGGCCATTCTGTCTTGACTTTCGTGGACAATTTCTTGAATAATTAGGCCATTGATGTTTACGTTATCAATGTATGAGACTGGATGTCTGCCTTTCTTCCTTTTTGCCTCTGTTTTTCCTTGAGGATTACTTCAATCAAATCATAGCTATCCAAAAAGCATCTAAATGACTTGTCAGTACAGCAACTTCCTGGCTAGACTATTGTAATTCTGTGCTAGCTGGCATACCAGCAAAACAAAAGCTTCTGATGGAGCTAAAATGAAAAAAAATATTTACACATATATGCAGAAATAAAGCCACCACACACACACACACACAAACTACACACACAGAGAACATACCTGCACCATGAAACTAATAAAGGCTTCATAATACCCAGGGCACATCCAGGTTTCATTGTGGGTACCTGCAGGAAATGTTTCTGCCCTCTTCATCTGGCTGCCTGAACTCTGCACAAACAGATAGATAAATAAATAAATAAAATCAAACAGCAAGAAAGAAACAAAGGAAGAAAAACCAAACAAAAGAAAAAAAATACAAAGAAGAAGACTATTCACTGCATTTTTATGGCAAACAATAATTTCAAAGGATAAGAATATAATCCTTTTTTACTTTTGCTTTCACCTTACACAATAACAATAGCAACTGATAAAAATAGTCAGATTATTTCTGGTAGAAGGGAAGTAATCCATCACAGTGGTGACAAAGCTGAGTCCCCTCCCTTACACTTCATAAAATCTGCTAATTGTTCCCACATTTCCATTTTGGTCCCTTTCTGCTAGACAAAATCACACTTTCTGCTCCAAACAATCATACACTTTCTGCTCCAAACAATCAGACACTTTCTGCTCCAAACAATCAGACAGTTTCTGCTCCAAATAACCAGACACTTTCTGCTCCAAACAATCAGACACTTTCTGCTCCAAACACTTTCTGCTCCAAACAATCAGACACTTTCTGCTCCAAACACTTTCTGCTCCAAACAATCAACACTTTCTGCTCCAAATAACCAGACACTTTCTGCTCCAAACAATCAGACACTTTCTGCTCCAAATAATCAGACACTTTCTGCTCCAAACACTTTCTGCTCCAAACAATCAGACACTTTCTGCTCCAAATAATCAGACACTTTCTGCTCCAAAATCAGATACTTTCTGCTCCAAATAATCAGACACTTTCTGCTCCAAACAACCAGACACTTTCTGCTCCAAATAACCAGACACTTTCTGCTCCAAACAATCATACACTTTCTACTCCAAATAATCAGATACTTTCTGCTCCAAATAACCAGACACTTTCTGCTCCAAACAATCATACACTTTCTGCTCCAAACAATCATACACTTTCTGCTCCAAATAACCAGACACTTTCTGCTCCAAACAACCAGACACTTTCTGCTCCAAACAATCATACACTTTCTGCTCCAAATAACCAGACACTTTCTGCTCCAAACAACCAGACACTTTCTGCTCCAAACAATCATACACTTTCTGCTCCAAATAACCAGACCTTTCTGCTCCAAATAATCACGCTTTTGCTCCAAACAGTCAGATACTTTCTGCTCCAAACAATCGGATACTCTGCTACGCAGAATCAGACGTTTTCTGCTCCAAACAATCAGACACTTTCTGCTCCAAACAATCAGACACTTTCTGCTCAAACAATCAACATTTCTGCTCCAAACATTCAGACACTCACAGTATCACACAAAAACACAACACACTTACAAATAGATATAATAAAACACATACAAAAAAACACCCACACATTTATACAATATCACTCGCACATAAAACACAATCTCATAAGCACACTAATACACACACACACACACACACACACACACACACACACACACACACACACACACACACACACACACACACACACACACAAAGTTCAACACTTACTGCATAGAGAGATTGCATCATAGCAGGGGGAACTAACTCGTCTTTCAACCCACACATAAATAACGTCGGCTGCTGAATCTTGGCGATACGAGTTTCGGAGGGAAACTGAAAATAACAAACAGACTTATGTCAATAAAGTTTAACTCTTTCTTTACTATGGTACACTATATGCATACTTAATGCACACAACGTTTTTTTTTTTTTTACTAAGGTATGCTACAGCGCACTTTAAGTTAAAAAAATCATGGAACATGGGTTCAAGGTCTTATGCGAAACTAAATCGTACAGCTCTGTTCTATAGTCATCTAAAAGTGCATCAGTACTTTTAGAAGGGCTGTAGACATCTGTGTTTGGGTACAATTTGACTCAGATCAATACAAGTCAGCTCTATCTTCTCGCTTGCTTGACAAGATGGATCTACCTCAACTTCGACAACTTCTCGGGACTCAAACAGACAGCAAAATCGTCACGTTACCTTGCAAGAAGTCTTGGAGGCAGTTATGACTGCAGGATCTGATATTGAAGAAGATGATGACGAGTCTTTGGATTCAGATGAGTGGTCAAATGACAATGAAAGTGCAGATGAAAGTGGCGAAAGTGCTGACAGTGAGACACTTGACGTCAGTGACCCAGTAGGTGACAGAACACAGGCTGAAACTGTGACCGTCCCATGACGGCGTTCTGAACCAGGACATGAATGAAGAAAGTTTACTGATTTTCTCCGGAAAGACTGGCATCAAGATTTTTCTTTCTTCCCCACACTGCCACCCTACAGTGACCAGGAAAGTGGACTTCATGTCGACCAATGAGTGTGCATGTCAGTGTATATATGGTCATTTAGAAGTGCCTGTGACTATAAAACACCATAATTGTAAAATTTTTAGTAATGAGAATTACACACATGTATGGCACATAAAATATGCGGGTTTTTTTCAAAATATGATAAAACAACTAAAAAAGAGAATGTTTAGCAACTTTGCCACATGAATGTTTGTTCTATTCTACACATTACCACAAAACTTCAAAACTGTATGTGCTTGCATTCATTTTTTAGATATTTTCTTGTAAAGAAGCCAAACAGCCAGTATAGACAGTATAATGAAGGAAGAAATCGGGCAGTATTCAATTCAATTCAATTCAAACCCCGTAGTCTGGTTGACCGTTGGGGCACCACTGAAGATCTTGCAACCAACTTCCTCCACTCCTCACGGTCCTCAGCTTTCCGCAGAATATTCCATTCAAGGCCAGTCCACTCTCTGATATTGTCTTCCCATCTTTTTCTCTGTCTGCCCCTTCGTCTCCCTCCCTGTACTGTTCCCTGCAAGACGGTCTTGGCCAGCCCAGATGATCGTGTGACGTGCCCGTACCATCTCAGTTTGCAGTCTTTTCACTAAAGTCAGGAAGTCTTCATACAGCCCGTTGGCCTTTTTTATTCTGTTATATGATCTTTGTACGAGACACCTAGGAGTTTGCAGAAGCATCTCATCTCCATTGCCTGTATCCTTCTTTCAATGTCTGCTGTTATGGTCCATGTTTCACATGCATGTATACAAAAATACTGACATGACCAGGGAAGGTATCAGGGAGCGCACACAGTATTGAATGAGTTAAAAAAAGTGAGTGCAATTAAAACTTGGAAATGAACAAACATGTGGCAGGTACCAATAATAGTATATGTATACATGGTTTGTGTTTTGTCCATTTCTTTATCTACACATTATAAATGTCTTGAATTTGAAGTCTCTTTCCTGCTTCTGCCCACTCCCTTTCTTTTTTTCTTTTCTTATTGTCAAATCCTTTTATTTTTTCATTACTTTTTATTTCAAACAGAATCTTTTTTATAGTCTTCCTTACTTTTCACATTGTATCTTCTATCATCAACTGTGCCAGAATCAGGTACCAGCCTATGTTTCTATAGTCTCAAATTATCATCATTATCAGTATTAGATATTATCATTATTATTACCATCCTTATAATCAATATCACCATGATAATTATCATCATGATAATTTACAGAGAAGTCACTAACCAGGTTCTTATAGCACCAGTGAGGAATGTAGCTGATCAGTTTTGTGCGGAAAATGTGCTGCCCCATCAGAGGAATTGAGGTGAAAGTGTTCTCCAACACGAGAGCATAAACGTGTTGAGCATAGAGAGGCGACGCTGCCAGATGAATAGCGACAGCACCCCCCAAAGAGCGACCAAACACAAAGATCTGTCGCTGGTCAAGGTCACTTCTGTGAAGAAGAAAGTCCATAGCAGCTTCTGCGTCTATATACAGCCCTGTGACAGAGAATAACATTACATTATGTTGGTTTTTACATGGACATAGACAGTAAACATATAATTCACACCTAAGTAAGTAGGTAATAACAAAATTTTTAAAAAGACCATAATTCAAGCCTTTGAGCAAATGTACATGCGCACACACACATACACACACACACATACAGATATACACACAGAGAAAATTTTAATGAATTATAACATGATGCAGATGTCTAATGTACACCCATGTATATAATATCTCATCTAGATACATGATGCCCCACCTGGGACATATACCACCAACCAATACTCTCTAGCCATCACAGTCTTGAATACATCTCTCCAATCGTCCACTGGTGTGCCCTGTCCTCTTCATATCTGCCTCCTGTGGGTTCCAGGCAATGGCTTGCCTTGTTATGCGGGATGAAAACTTGCATAGTGTGTGACCAATAGATACATCTCCAGCATCTCTGGAGAATCTCCTCTTCTTAAGACTGACACATTTCCATGCTTTTGGAAGATCTCTTCTAGAAGCTGCTGTCTAATTCACAGCCACAGTTCTTCATTTTTGACTTTTTTTTACACATTTGCTTAGAGTACAAGAACTATTACACAAAATCTGGCCCAGAACAGTTAGAAGTGGACATTCCTCACTGCTGCCCTACACGCCACTGGCAAAATAGCAGTAAGAAAATAACAGACACAAGAATCCCAAGTCTGAACACCCAAGCACAGAGGAAAGGAATTAAGAACTTTGAAAAAATTGTCAGCAGCCTCAAGTGTTCAAATTTAATGATTCAACATTCACAGCACTTTTTATAAGGCAAGTGAAATTTGAGCACCTAATCACAACAGGAAAGCTATAGGGAAAAAGAACACCAGGTAGATCCTGGGAGAAAATATTCGATGGTTTTGCGGAGTGGATGAGGACAGAAAGGGTTAGAGATATACTTGCAGTGACAAAAGAGTCATACACACCTGCCTTCAGTCCTTTAAGATTCACTTATTACTATTAGAAATAGACATATAATGAGCATACCACTTTTACTGACATAAATGTGTAGTCCCTAACACAAAGAAGCTAAGTTGTTCTGGCCTGTGCTCCACAGCAAAAAAAAAAAACACTTCGCAACAGTGATTTATAACCGAGTTAATAATTCCTGATAACCCAGAGATACTGTCTGTGAGGAATAACGATTGCCCATATTTGTTTTGATACTCATTTCACAAGTTGGTAATTCCTGATAACCAGAGATACTGTCTGTGAGAATAATGATTGCCCATATTTGTTTTGATACTCATTTCACAAGTTGGTAATTCCTGATAACCATAGATACTGTCTGTGAGGAATAATGATTGCCCATATTTGTTTTGATACTCATTTCACAAGTTGGTAATTCCTGATAACCAGAGATATTGTCTGTGAGGAATAACGACTGCCCATATTTGTTTTGATACTCAATTCACAAGTTGGTAATTCCTGATAACCCAGGGATACTGTCTGTGAGAATAACGATTGCCCATATTTGTTTTGATACTCATTTCATTATCAACATGTACCATTTTGTAGGTCTTCTATCTGTACTTTAGATTTCATTACAAACTCATACAGGGCATACCATTTTCAGAAGGACTGCCTTCACTGCGGCCATAGCCACGGTATTCCACCAGTAAAACATTGAAGCCACAGGCTGTGTACAGTCCTAGTACATTGTGCATTCTGAAATCATAGATTCATCCAGTCAAAAACTGTAAACAATCAAGAATTATCATTAATCATACCACAGAATACATTAATAGTAGTAGTCAACAAACCAACAAAAAAATTATCTGAATAAACATAAAATGGAAAATAATTGAGAAACAAATTTCTTCCTTTAAATTTATTCATTTGTTTATTCATAATCTACTTATTTGTTTTAATAATTAAAAGATGATTTAGTAAAAATCCATGGATCTACAAACAACACAGACATACAAAAACTATATACATTTTCACACAAACTCTCTCTCTCTCTCTCTCTCTCTCTCTCTCTCTCCACACACACACACACACACACACACACACACACACACATCTCTCTCTCTCTCTCTCTCCACACACACACACACACACACACACACACACACACACACACACACACACACACACACACACACACACACACGGCAGGCAGGGAACAGAAAAACAGATACTGACAAAGATAAGATACACTGTATAAAGACAGACAAACAAGTGCCTTGTAATTAATGTAAAGTTGAAGTTGTGTTCAAAAAGAGAGGAAAACTGAGTTGAACAAAAAATCCACATATAACTATCTGAAGCCCAACCTGTGTCCTATATTCCCAGCATTTCCATGAAAATACAGAAGTGTTGGGCAACCAGGCTTGGTCTGCTTGACAAGCACCAAGTTGATCTTGACGCCATCCTGTGTCTGAACTATATGGTTCTCAAATGGAAGCTGGAAAGCACTGGGGAGTATGACGTAGAGGCGAGACTCTGGAGGAACCTCGGGGTGATACAGAAGCATGTCTTGGGCATGATACATCAGACCTGAAATCAGACAAGTTTGACAGTCAAGTGGTTAGGGAGGACACTGACCTTTCAATTGAAGGATCTGAGTTGAAATCTGCTCATGTACCCCCTTGTAATAAATGTAAGTGTTATTGTTTGTTACTATTATTCTTGTTTAAAGCCAAGCTCACTGCACAGAGCCATATCAGGGCTGTAATCATATCTCAAAGTAACCATACCTCACAAGAGAAAAGAAAAACACCTGGAAAAGAAAATTAAGTATGCATATCAATGCATTCATGCACATAATCCAACAATATACCACTGGCAATGACCACTCTGTCCAAATTTTATCACCAGGGGGTTTTAAAAAAACAAAACCTGGTGTCAGACCATGCTAAAGTCTGAACAAAATAAACGAAATCCTCCCATGATTTAACTCTACTCTGCTACCACTTATACACAAAACTCACAACAAACTGAATCCTAAGAAGACAGGCTGACAAATTCAAACAATTAACACTATCATATTCATAGGCACAGTAACCAACCAAAAAACTCAACCCCTAAACCTCCAAAACAACATCCCCCAAATATCAGATGTACACACACACACACACACACATCACACATACACACACACACACACACACACACACACACACACACACACACACACACACACACACACACAGAGAAAAACTATGGGAAAATACACACCATACAGTTAGTTTCCAAACCCATCAGTAAGCCCCCAGGTACACCATTTCACCTGCATGCCTCTTCTTCTTGCATGATTATTTAGTTTAAGTCAATTAAGATATCAAATGCACATGTATACAAGAAAAACTGAAACAACAATATTCATTAATCACTTTAATATCCCAGCAACCACCAAGTGGTGTCCTGGATATCTGGATTATCAATATCTAACAGTGGACATTAAATCCAGTTGTTCATAAAAAAAAATCAATCAATAACTAAAACAAATTTTTTTTAAAAGAAAGGAGAGAAAAAAAAGAAACACCAAGCCTAATGGATAACCAAACAGTTACTTGGATGTCACTGGGTCAGTTATGTCCAACCTATTTCATTTTGTCTTGGGTTCTTGAACTTCTTTTATTTCTTCTTCAAAGTTCAATGATCAATTTGCTCTGTTCATTTCCACACGGACCATTTAACGGTCCCAATTCAACAACACAAGGACATACTCAGTTATGTCCAACACTCAAGATTCCACTTCGCAGGAGTTCATGCCCCTTCGCCTTCTGGAATGGAAACAGTTGGCTGGCACAGGCCAGATTCCCCTTCCAATTTCTTCAGGTGAGGTCTGTTCTCCTCTCCTATCGATGGCATCCTCATAGAGACAACAACACAACAGACTGGCACACCATTCCTACCTTCCTCAGATGCTGACAGCCAGAGACGATGACACAGGAGATAAGATAAATGGGCAGTCACCTTGACCAGTGTTTACATTCCAAGGATAACATCAAAACAATGACTTCTTCCTCTCTTCAATGCACCAGACCCAAATACAACACTGGTCTTCTTGTCAGACTAACTGACTCAACGAACCACTTGTTGCTTGTCTGCACACAAGAGCTCAAATCTCACCTCTGCTGAGCAGTGATTGACTGTGAAACATCTGTATCGAGAAGTTTGCAAACAAGTAGTTTCAGAACCTCATTGGAAAGGTCAGGCAGGCAGAGGAGTAATTATTATATTTATCAACAATCGAAGGCCTGAATGAACAGATCAGCCTTTAACTTCCAATGATCTCCAATCTGATTATTGTTGTTGCTGCTATTAATCAAACTGGTTAAGAAGAGAAAAGGACTGGCTGATACCACAAGGATGACTAGAGTATTATGATAGGCAGCAAACCGGCCAATTTTTGTGTTAATGACTGGGATTGAACTTGAGACGTCACATCTAGAGTCCAGGACTCTATCACAAGAAACAGCCAGCTTGCTATTTACAAACTGGTGGCCACTTGAGGCCCATAACCTGTGTTATCTGCATTGCGCTCTGACCAAAAGTTCTAACGAGGCCATTGAGTTAAAAGTGCTATAAGCTCAGTCAGTGGGATCACACACACACCACACACACACACACACACACACATCTTTCAAAGAAACCTTGTCATTCAGGCTAATCGTCATACTGACTTGAGCTTATCATGTTGTGATACACAGTTGACAGTCACAGTGTATAGGCTAACTAATAAAAGTAAGTGTTCACTATGAAGTTTTATCTTACCCAAAATTCCCAAGACGAGGAAAGAAAATGCCAGAATCCCTCCATGGATACAGAACAGAAGAATGATAACCAGCAGTCCCGTGGTACACAGTCGCCAAAACCTAACAATAATTGCAAGAACGACACGACTCACCAACTCAATCGTTCTAAACCCCTTCCCAATAACATTTCGTCTGCCAGGCATCTTGGATTCATCAGTTTCTTTGCTTTCCGCAACAGTCTGCTCACTGATCATGATTTGCATAAGCAAATGGTGCTATTCATATCTTGCCACGCGTACTCCAAAACAACATCAATAGTGACGTTTCGTCAGTTTCTTGTTTCCTCCCGGGAGTACGGTGATTAGGGCGTCGCCATCTTTGTTTGGAGAGTTACACGTGGAAACGCATTTGGTGTCATGTCTAAGTACCAGAATTTTACCAAAGATATTTTGCTCTTTGCCAATGGTCAGCCTGTCATTTACAGTCTCGGTTATCTAAGAACCAGTCAGAATCACATTAAGGTTAAATGTTTCATGCTATTGGGCGACTTATCCCGTGAGAGAAAATGCATTTATTCAGATCATATGATTTTCAAGGTAAACAGGTGTAGTAGTCAAGTGAATAAATATCAGACTTCCAGTCAAAAGGTTCTGGGTTCAGTCCACCTGGACCCTTCCACTTGGAGGGTAAAGGGTGATATTACCCATCTCAACATCAACATGTTTGTAGACCTGCCAGTACCTATCTTTTTCATGACTATATATATGTAGAATATCAATGCATTTAAAGATCCTGCAAGTCATATCAGTTTGGAATTGGAATTCAATAATGATAATAATGATAGTTCCATTTACATAGCAAAACAGTCCATATTAGATAATGCTTGTTGCATTTGAAAAATCAGGAGGGGGGAAGTGGGAGGGTTGCCATGTCAATACTTTAATGCAATGCAAATACGGTGGGATACTCACACCAAAACACTAATGCAGCATAAACATTGTTCACAAAAAATAACAGCATATCATAGCGTGAACTTAGAAATAGATGGTAGTGATATTACCTGATATATACAATCTTTCAATACACACAAATGCACAAAAAAGCAAAGATATGCATAGATATACTCGCATATATACATGTACACACATACACATATATAAGAGTTGGGGAGGCTTTACTGATTCAATATTGTAATGTGAAAGAAAAATGTACAGAATGAAACATACGACAGTGTGGGGTTTGTAAACACACACCACACACCACACACACACACACACACACACAACACACACACACACACACACACACACACAACACACACACAAACACACACACACACACACACACACACACACCACACACACACACACACACCACACACACAGGTAAACACACTCACATGAACACATACACACACACAAGCTGTGCACACACATATGCATACACACACACACGTATAACATATAGACAAACTCCAATATGACTGGACCTACATCTATATATCTACATTATTTATGAATTTTGAAGATCATGTTTCTAGAAGAGACAGGTTTAGAGATGCTCTTTGAAAGTAAGCAGATGACTGTTTTATTATAAGAACACTGGGTGGGAGTTTCATGTTGTTCAGCCATAAACAGAGAAGATTTCCTCCTACATGCTGTTAGCAAGAACTGAGATATGGTAAAGAGAGATGTTCCCCGAGCCTGAGAGCTTTGGAAGGTTTGTTGGACAGAAGGAGTTCTGACATACGTAGGCCTATGTTGGCATGGTATTTTCAAAATTAGAAATTGAAAGCTAGTGTAGCAAACTTATACTCAATTCCTGTTTTGATTGGAAACAAATGTATAATGACTACCTGGCTGAACCTGTCTCTCAGTGAAAAAAAAGCTACTTACTGCGTAGCTTTCGTCAGCGATCTGGCCGACTTCTTGAGCACAACTGCTGGGTTGAGAACTGGCTTCAGTGCGCACCACCGTGAGCGAACTCACGACAGTGCGACTGAATAAGTGAGGAGTACACCGATGGCAGGTTGTGTCGGCCCCGGTCACGGTTGAGGGTGGGGTTCCTTGCGGCGATGTAAACTGCCTCCTTTATTCCCCTCTGGAACCATCTTGCTTCTTTGTCGAGAACTTGCACACTGTCCTTTTCAAAGTGATGTTGGGTGTGGGTCAGATGTTCTCCCACTGGAGGGGACTCACGTTTGTGTTCCTTTAATCTTTTGTGCAAGTTGCGCTCAGTTTCACCAATATAACTATGGTCACAGTCCTGGCAGTCTATCTTGTATATCACCCCTGATGTGTCCAATTTGTCTGTTTTGTCTTTGGGGTGGACTAACTGGCTTCTGATGGTGTTGGTGGGCTTGGCATGGACACTGACTACCAACTTCCTGATCTTCCTGCTGAGAGCCTCAGTGACGCCGCTGATGTATGGCATGGAGACGTGCCCTCTCGAAGGGGTTGGCCATTCAGTGGAGGGGTGGGGTATGGTTTTCTTGCCCTCTGGAATATCCCAGGCCCACTTCTGGTATCCTGACACACTGAGTACTTTTTTGATGTACTGCACCTCTTCTTCTCTAGCGGTGTTGATAGAGCAGATGGTCTTCGCTCGGTGGGTGAGGGTGCGGATTACTCCAAGCTTGTGTTCCAGTGGCTGGTGACTGTCAAATTGTAAGTACTGGTCCATGTGGGTCGGCTTTCTATAGACGGAGAAGGCGAGGCCTGTCTCCATCCGGGTGATGCAGGTATCCAACACAACCTGCCATCGGTGTACTCCTCACTTATTCAGTCGCACTGTCGTGAGTTCGCTCACGGCGGTGAGCGGTGCGCACTGAAGCCAGTTCTCAACCCAGCAGTTGCGCTGAAGAAGTCGGCCGGATCGCCGACGAAAGCTACGCAGTAAGTAGCTTTTTTGTCACTGAGAGACAGGTTCAGCCAGGTAGTCATTATGTCTACCCCTCAGTCGTTAAAACTTCCTCAACGAAACAAATGTAGTTTTCGCACAGATCATTTTGTACTGCACCATTTGCTTTCCCATATGCTAAGTCGAGCCGCACTGAGGAACATTCATTTGAATTTGGATAACTTATCATCAAAAAGTCTGGATAAGATAGCATTAAAGAGTCTGGGTAGTATGAACGATACACATGTTTGTTGTGGCATCGGCAGATAACTGGGCGAATTTTGCTCATTCTATGCAGTTGGTAATATAGGATTTTGCCATAGAATTCGTGCAAGGGGGGATTCATCACACTCACTTCCATATACATTCTACCCAAATCTACCAGGTGTCTTCTGGCAGACTCCTAGAGCTGGTGTAAATGAGAGTGTGCACTTTCATTATATATGATGAGGTTTGGTGCCTTGTTAAGTATGTGATGCTGCATGCCAAAATCATGAATAAGTGGCTGGCTGTGGTTTTGTGCTAGCTCGCTATGAATATGAGCTTCTTCTGTGAAGGCTGAAGACAGAGGTACCGGGCCAGCGTGCGCCTTCTAACAAACCACGGTGCCATGCACTTATCGCATAATGGCTACACACTCATCGAGTTCAGACGAGACATCACCCGGACTCAGCTGATTGTGTAGCAGCATACGCCAAGAAGAAGAAGAAGCTTCTGTCACATGCCTCCGCCATATTCAGAACCTGCAGCCCGTCTTGCCCCTAACCCTTTGACTCCTGCATTCTGCCTACCAACAGCAAAAACTCAACCCTTTGACTCCCTGACCCTATCCACCAGCTTCCTGCAGGAAGCTGATGGATAGGGTGAGTGAGTCAAAGGGTTAAGTTTTTGTTTTGCTAGCATGGTTGACAATGCAGGATGCTGATGGACAGGGTATGGGAGTCAAAAGGTTAATAAAAAAAAAAAGAAAAAAAAAGAGGCCTGATCATGTCACTCCATTGCTTTGTTGTTGTTGTTTTTCCAGTTGCCTGTAACTTAAAGAATTTCAAACGAAATCAATACATTATGCACAAGTGTATTAACACTATAGCACCTACTGTCTGTGACCATCTCTGAATTAACACCCCTTCATGATCTCTTCATTCTTTTTCTGACAGTCATCATCATCATCAGGTGCCCTGCCACATGGCGTTGGCGATCATGGACTTCCATCTGCCTCTATCTCTCGTTGCCCCTAGCATCTCCCCCACCCTCCTCGTCCCCAGCCACTCTGCAAGTCCGTCCAGCATTTTCTCCCTGGGTCCAGCCAGTGCTCTCTTACCCTCCAGCTTTCCCGTTGTGACCAGGTGCTCCAAATCCCCCTTCCTCATAAAATGGCCTATAAATGTTGCCTGTCTTTTCCTAATCTTCCTTGTGTCTGCCTCCATCAAGACTGTCTCGTTTGTTTTCTTTGCTGTCCATGGAACTCTCAACATTCTTCTTAGAAACCACATCTCAGCTGCCTCAATCTTGTTCTGGCTTTGTTTGTTGACTGTCCATTCCTCACAACCGTACAACAGTATTGGTTCTATATAACATTCAAGTACTCTCTTCCTGATGTTAATTGACAGTACTTGTGTATAAATTCCTCGATACAGATGTTCCACACTCAGTCGCAGCTCATTTTCTGTCTGGTCCATATAACTGGAATGAGCTTTCCCCCCATCTCTTTGATACTCTTGTCTTCCTCTAAATAGATGTCATACCTTTTTGTTCAATAGTGATCTCCCCCTTACATGCCCTCCCCTTTATCCCTGTATCCTCCCCCTCCCTGTATGCATGTGCTTTGCTCCCTAAAGTTTTTGTCAATGTGATTGAATCTTTTAGTGAATAATGGGAATGGGCACTTTGATTTGATTTCAAGATATGGTGCCCTATAATATCATCATCATCATTATTAAGACAGCACAGAAAAAAAACAACACAAAACGTGTGAAGTGGACATGAAGACAATACTCTCGCTCTTGAATCAAAGAAAAATGTTGAATTGTGCTGTCTGGAAATAAAACATTGGATGTCTGCAAACCGGTTGAAGTTGAATGAAGAGAAAACTGAAGTTCTGCTGGTCGGAACTGCTCCTAAAAGAGAAATTGTCCCTTTTTCTTCACTTTCGGTCTGTAGTGCAGACATCCCTTTCTCGAAGAAAGTAAAAACACTAGGAGTGTTTCTGGATGCTAATCTCTCGATGCGTGATCAGATCAATTCAATCATCAGAACTTGCTACTGCCATATCCGATCTCTTGGTAAAGCCCGCCAGTACTTGACTATTCAAGCTGCTAAGACTGTTGCTGTCACACTAGTACTCTCAAAATTAGACTACTGTAATAGTCTACTTGCTGGTCTCCCTCAGGTGAAAATACAGCGTCTGCAGGCTGTACAAAACGCAGCTGCCAGAGTAATCTCTAGATGCAGGAAGACTGAACACATAACTCCCATCTTACGGAATCTGCACTGGCTCCCAGTTCAACAACGCATCAATCACAAACTACTAAATATCACCTACCGTGCACTCAACTCTAGTAGTCCTTCTTATCTTAAAGATCTTCTTTCTGAATATAAACCTGTTCGCAGTCTGAGATCTGCTTCCAAGTCTCTTCTTCATGTTCCTGGGACAAGGGATGTTAAAACCAAAAGATATGGTCAGCGAGAATTTAAATACCTTGCCCCTACCAAGTGGAACATGCTTCCCATGAGCATCAGGGAGAAAAAGACTCATTCATCCTTTAAATCTAGTCTCAAGACACACTTTTTCTAATGTTGTATGGGATTGCTTATTTGAATGTTAATACCTTGAATGCCTTTATGAATGTTGGTGCAAAGGCTGTGTGGAATTGTTTTTGTGCCCCCCCCTCCCCCCCACCGTGCGCCGCGAGCATGCTTTTATAGCATGGAGATTTTTGTTGCGCGATATAAATTTTCATTCATTCATTCATTCATTTAGTATAGCTTGGCTATCTTGTTTTAGGGTAGGCCTACATACATGTACACACATAAACACTTTTTCTTAATGTCTCTCATTTTCATAGTTCAAGTTGCATGCTGTTCTCATGATTATTGTGCCTGCCATTGTGAAGAACAATAATGCTTTATGTCTTCTGAAATTTTACAAGATTACTGGAGCACCGGAAAGGACAACTTTCTGGTTCTCGGCATTTTTCAGCTCTTCTCATTCTTCAGAATTCCTATTGTTTTCCAACAATGGAAAACAACATGAATTAACCCTTTGACTCCCTGCACTCTGTTCACCAGCACCTTGCATTATCAACCATGCCATCAAAGCAAAAACTTAAGCCTTTGACTCCTTCACCCTATCCACCAGCTTTCTGCAGGAAGCTGGTGGATTGGGTGAGGGGTCAAAGGGTTAAGTTTTTGCAGTTGGTGGATAGGGTGCAGGAGTCAAAGGGTTAAAGGATATCTTCTCTGTTCTGTACATGTGGTTGGTGTTTTATCAAATATGGGCAAGGATGACCACAGGTCCAATTAAAAAGTCACAAACATCACTTTTTATTTGAGATTAATGTTACAGATGTTATGCCAATTTAAGTAAAATGTTTTGTCTGAACAATTAAAGCAATGACTTCACTATCTTGAAAGAATTAAATGTTTTTCCTCAGCACTATGTGAGATAAAGGGAAATTCTTGATATCATTGCATTACCATCATGGGCATAAAAAGACTTCAGGAACAATTCAGTGTTTTAGGTTGCAGTCTAATTCTTGAATCGTCTTTTATCGGGCAATATCAGTATGATCTGATCATCAGGCATCATGTTGTGTGCGCGCAAGTTCATGGGGTTTATATAACCTTGGAGTTGTAGTGAGTGAGGTGGTTAAGACCTCGCTTTCCTCAGAGCAAGTAGCATTAACCCTTTTGACTACCACACCCTGTCCACCAGCATCTTGTATTGTCATCTGTGCTAAGCAGACTTAACCCTTTGACACCCTCAACCTATCCACCAGCTTCCTGCTGGAAGTTGGTGGAAAGGGTGAGGGCATCAAAGGGTTAAGTGTTTGTAGTTCATGGATAGGGTGCGGGAGTCAAAGGGTGGTATCCATCCGCTCTCCCTCACCATTTCACTTTTTCCAACTAAACAGGATTAGTTACCCATTTATAACTGGGTGGACTGGGGGCATTTCTTTTCAAGCTAGACCTCAGAGTCAGATTCATTTTAAATTACTATACACCTCAATTGCAAGGAGGTAGGCAAGAGTACTCTTTGCAGTCAGAAGCAAGGCAGGTACTCTAGAGCTCCTTGCCAACCAGGTTCTTTCCGTCTTCATGTGTATTGAATTCTGTACATTTTAATTCTTTCTTTTCATTGAAATAGGCAAATCTAGAATAACTATGCTATTGTTTATGAACGTCTCTGATAAATTTTCCACCTCTGTCTATGTCAGCAGTCCAAATTCTTAATCATTCTGTTGATTATTCTTTTTTCATATGTGTGTGAGCATGTGTGCTTCTGGTGCATACATGCACTTGTTTACACTGTGAAATGAGTCAACACTTCTTGCATCATGAAACCAATCACCAGTGGCCAACAGAACGTTGCTCCATCACAAACCACTGATCAGTGGTTGATGGAAACCTCATTATTAGTTAATGTTTTCTTTTGACCACTAAACATGTTGGTTTTTATTCTGTGGATATCTGTGTGTGTGTGTGCATGCATGTGTGTGTGTGTGTGTGTGTGTGTGTGTGTGTGTGTGTTGTGTGTGTGTGTGTGTTTGTGTGTGTGTGTGCATGCGTGAAGCATGTCTGCGTGTATGTAGCATGCCTGCATGTGTACATGCAAGCACACATGTTTATGCCTGTCTTGTCTGCTCACTTGGTTTTGACAATGCATATGCATTACACAGCAACAGAACAGCTGCACTTCCACTCGCTCATATACAGATCTATGCAGACTGACGCATAACATTCAGATAGGTGGCATTTTATTCTGGCAACTAAAGAAAACACAGATTACTTTTTAGGTGATTCATCTTCCTTAGCAAAAGATTTCAACATCTCCTGTTTCTTCAGTGCGATTCTCTCTTCTCGTCTCCTGCGGGCCTCCTTGACTTTGGTACGGCGAGCCTCTGCCTGGTCGCTGTAACAATCAAATAACAGTTTGAAGTCTTCTCAATCAATTGTACCAAATAATCAACTAACCCTTTCACTCCTTCTTCCCATCTACTAGGTTTCCACAGGAAGCTAACAGATAAAGTGATTGAATCTAAGGATTGTACTGCAAAATACAATCTCAAGCTATGATGACATCCATAGAAGAAAACTCAAATGAAGGTGCTGAAAAAAAAAATCCACATATATCTATCCCTCAAGAAAACTCAAATGGAGGTGTTGAAAAAAAAATTCACATATATCTATGCTTAGTTTCTCATGAACTTTGATGTGACTCAGTGTTTAAAACATACTTATGTGTTTTTCCTATAACCTACCAATGAACATGTTTTAAAATATGTTTATCTCATACATGTATGCTGTTGACAGAGACCATGCTTGATGAAGATGTGAAAAGGGGGGGGTGGGGGGGGGGGGGGGACTGAATCCATAAAACACTAACTTCTCTAAGGCAACAGCACCAAACTGATTGAAATATTCAAATGGACAATGAACAGGACAGTTTTAATGCTGCAGGCTGGAATAGGACTAAAGATATGTGTGTGCGTGCGTGCGTGTGTGTGTGTGTGTGTGCACGCGCGTGCGTGCGTACTAAAAATATATACGTTCGCAAACTTGTGTGCTTTTTTTAATCCTTTCCTAAGTATTTCATGAATTTTCTGCTGACTGGTGAGCAAGTGGTTTTGCCCAGACGGCAAGTAGAAATTTTGTCCACTTGCCCCCACAGAAGTCAGGCAAAAAGTTACTGTTCTATCCTTGCTTCGCTAATATTGTCTTTGTACCTTGTTAAACATGCATAAAAGTAATCTTACCTAAAAAGAGTCATAGGGAGAGAACAAGTGTCAGAGATATAAAGACAGAGCAGAGAGTTATACATACAGTCAAGGATTAACAACTGTACATGACATCTCTTGTAAGTCAAAAATCAACAAACTGTATTATGCCTCTTAAATTGTTGAGGATCAACATACTGTAAGGTGCTTGCTGAAAACAAAAGCAGGGTTGAAAAACAGAAATGACAGAAATCTGCTAACTGTAAGAATTAACACTGCAATGTCCCCATAAACAAATAGTAACTTTTGAAACTGGAACAGGCTCAGAATAGCGTATATCAAACAAACACGGTGTTTTCTTGCAAACTTTGTCTTCATTGCCTGATACAGTTCAAACTCTTGTCACTCAATGACGCTGAAAAAGCAACAGAGAGAAAGTGGGAGTAACATAAAGATCCACACAGAGAACAAAAAACAAGCACAAACAGGAGAAGGCAGAGTAAGAGTTAAATAGTCAAGGAGCAACAAACTATTAAATATTAATGCCTCTTCAAATCAGAAGCAAAATTAACCTTTTAATTAAGTCAATTAAAGAATATAAATCACAGAAATGTGCCAACTGTAAGAATTAAGATTACACTGCCCCATAAACCAATGTAAACTTTAAAATGCACACATAATCAAAACAGCATATATCAAACAAATACAGTGTTTTTTGCAAAGATTTGTCTTCACTGCCTGGTAAAGATGGACACATCATTTACTGTGAAGGCCACTGACCCATACACAAACCAAGGAATGTGAGGAGGGGGGCACGGCAGGCGAATCGGCCCTTTTTCCTCCTATTTAGTAAGGTGCGCCGCCAGCATCTTGATAGCACTGGCTGAACCCCGCTTGGCCTCTGACCCCATTTCTCACGTTCCCTAGCCCCTGCAGGCCTTCCGCATTCCTTCTTTGTTCTCACTAGAATTGAGCTCGGTGCCAGAATTTTTCCCACCACTTTAACTGCTCTTGTTTCAATTGCGCTCTTTCTGTCTGAATGACCGTTAAGCATAGCTTGTAGGGAAAAGTGTGTAGATCAGTTCTGTGGTTATTATTTGAAAGGGACAGAATTTGTACCGTGTGATTTGTTTGTATTTCTGTGCTAAGTGTTTTCTTTGATTTTGTTATCATGGAGACGATGCTCACTCATTCTTACAACGAGCATATCGACCGTTTGAATTGTTTGTGTCGACTGTGTGGTGAAAGAGTGAAAAGACAAGTGAAAGACAAATAATTTAAGGTGAAACTGTGCCAATGACGCTGGGGATTTATCTCTACTTCATGACATAGACGTCAGCCACGACTTGGAAAGCAAGCATCCGAAAGGTATGTGCAGTAATTGCCATCATACATTGACTCACTGCAAAAAATATTCCGAAGCTTGAAAAAATGCTGTTTTACAAAATGCAGCCGAAAAGATCAGAAGAAATGTTAGAGAACATTACTGAAAATGATGCCACCAAAGTGCTGATATCAGAGAGCAGGGACGTTTGTGAGAAATATAGACAGCTGGATACACTTTTCTCACAAGTAGGCCTACATGACAAAATTTTACACCAATGGCCAATGCCCCAGACAGACATAGATGAGCTAGAAATCAGCTCGTATCACTTCCTACATGTCTTTCTTTCATACACACTTTAGACAGACAAGAGTCATTCCAATACACCTGTTGGAATGCCACTGCATCCCCTTTATTCAGACACACAGATTTAGACTGGCTCAGCATGGAGAACAGGGGGGTGAAGAAACACATGCAACAGTTAACAAATTGAAACGTAGAATTTGGGGAATAAAGAGTGAAACACACAAACTTCGTTTTCTGCTCTCTGAACTCGTGCTGGTGGTGTCACCTGCATATCATGGTGGCTGCCCTCTGCTTGCAGAAAGTCAGTAAAGATTTCATGAAGTACTGATGTCCCCTCCATCCCTACTCCTATTTTACCCCTCTCCTCCCCCACTTCTTTGTCTTTTCTTTTTTTTATATTTTGCCGTCGTTTGTATTTGCTCACTTGGTGTACATCTCTCTCTCTCCGTGTGTGTGTGTGTGTGTGTGTGTGTGTGTGTATGTGTATGTTGTTACTATTGTTGTTGATGTTGATAAACTTTAAGTCATTGAAACATAGCGCATTTATTGAAACGTTAGTTATGTATATGGTGGATAAAAAATGAGTGCTAGTGAGAAAAAAGTGTTTGTTGTGTGGAATATGTGAAAACTCAGTGCTGTTCTGTGCCCTGTACACCTACATTACGGCACCACCTCTTGCTATTTACAGGAAAGCGTCCTTGCGATGTTTCTTTCAGCATGGCATCATGCATTTATGCACCTTTCATCACATGTATAGATTAACGGCAAGAAAAAGAAACTGCTTATTACACCACGAGTTAAAAATGCATGTGTTTTGCATCGTGACAGTGAGTTTCTTCACTTATTGTTTTTTTCATTAACTTTCAATGTGTTGCACACGTGGCTGTGCCGTTAAAGTACTACTAGTGTTTGGTATCAATGGAAACCTCAGCTTCTTGACTTTAACGCTACTGTGGTTTCAAAAGATTGTAGAGAAGCATTTTAACGTTATAACAGAATTTATTAAAAAATAAATGTACTCCGCGTATTCCACAAGCCTCCGGCTGACCGACAGTAAATAAAAAAGAAAGGGTAGGGGCTGATCGCTGCTGCAGAGCGAGCTGGAAGAGCACATCTAAGTTTTGCACGGGAAGCTCTTCCAGCCGTGCGCTGTAGTGTTAGTGAGCAGGCGGTGTGTTTATCTTTTCACAGCTGCCTTTCCCCTTGCTGCCTAGCACCTGACCTCCAGGTCACGTTTGCTGGGTTAAACAACTTAATATCTGGCAGGGAACAGGCGTGGGGGTACCATTGTTATGTACACAGTACTTGTCATTTGTTGTCCATTCTGTATCATGAGAGAGAGAAGAGACAGACAGACAGACAGAGAAGCAGGACAGAGTGAGAAGAAAGAGGAAGAAAAGAGAGGACAACAGAGAAAGAAAAGAGGAAGAAAAGAGAGGACATCAGAGAAAGAGTAACTGAAAGAGAAAGAGTGACAGACAGAGAGATAAAGACAGAGCACATATTTAAAAAATCAAGGATCAGCAAACTTAAGTGCGCCTCTTGAAATTAAACAGTAGAGGATCAACACACTTTACTATACCTTCTGAAAGCAGAATCAGAGTTTTAAAAAAATGAAATCATTGAAATCTGTCAGCTGTAAGAGTAAAGCAATAGAGCAATAAAACGTTTTGAAATTAGTACAGGCTCAGAATAGCGTATAACAAACAAACATGATGTTTTCTTGCAAAATGTTGTCTTCATTGCCTTGTACATTTCAAAATCCTGTCCCTCACTAAAGCTGAGGAACAGACAGAAAAAGTGAGACTGACAGTGATAACAAAAGCAAAAAAATAAAAAATAAAAATAAAAAAAAGACACAGTGAAGAAAAAAAAACAGGTACAGACAGAGGAAGACCAAGACAGAGCAGAATTAAACAGTGAAGGATCAAGAAACTTTATGTGAATGCCTCTTGAAAGCAGAAGCAGTGTTTAAAATATATAAATCATAGAAATCTACTGGCTGTAAGAACTATTCTAGTGGCCTATAAAGAAAAGCAAATTATGAAATGCTACAGGCACAGAATAACATATATCAAACAAACATGCTTGATGAAGATGTGAAAGGGGGGGGGGGGGGGGGGGAATGATTTCCATAAAACACTAACTTCCCTAAGGCAACAGCACCAAACTGATTGAAATATTCAGATGGACAATGAACAGGACAGTTTTAATGTTGCAGGCTGGAATAGGACTAAAGATATATGTGGTGTGTGTGTGTACGTATGTGTGTGTGTGTGTGTGTGTGTGTGTGTGTGTGTGTGTGTGTGTGTGTGTGTGTGTGTGTGTGTGTGTGTGTGTGTGTGTGTGTGTGTGTGTGTGTGTGCGTGCGCATGTGTGTGTGGTATGTGTGTGTGTGTGGGGGGGGGGGGATGCGCGTGCACCCATGTGTGCATACTAAAAATATATACGTTCGCAAACTTGTGTGCTTTTTTTTAATCCTTTCCTTAATATTTCATGAATTTTCTGCTGACTAGTGAGCAAGTGGTTTTGCCCAGATGGCAAGTAGAAATTTTGTCCACTTGCCCCCACAGCAAGTCAGGCAAAAAGTTATTGTTCTATTTGCTAATATTGTCTTTGTATCTTGTTGAAAATGCATAAAAGTAATCTTACTTAAAAAGAGTCATAGGGAAAGAACAAGTGTCAGAGATATAAAGACAGAGCAGAGTTATACATGCAGTCAAGGATTAACAACTGTACATGACATCTCTTGTAAGTCAAAAATCAACAAACTGTATTATGCCTCTTAAATAGGTGAGGATCAACATACTGTAAGGTGCTTGCTGAAAACAAAATCAGGGTTGAAAAACAGAAATGACAGAAATCTGCTATCTGTAATAATTAACACTGCAATGTCCCCATAAACAAATAGTAACTTTTGAAACTGGAACAGGCTCAGAATAGCGTATACCAAACAAACACGGTGTTTTCTTGCAAACTTTGTCTTCATTGCCTGATACAGTTCAAACTCTTGTCACTCAATGACGCTGAAAAAGCAACAGAGAGAAAGTGGGAGTAACATAAAGATCCACACAGAGAACAAAAAACAAGCACAAACAGGAGAAGGCAGAGTAAGAGTTAAATAGTCAAGGAGCAACAAACTATTAAATATTAATGCCTCTTCAAATCAGAAGCAAAATTAACCTTTTAAGTCAATTAAAGAATATAAATCACAGAAATGTGCCAACTGTAAGAATTAAGATTACACTGCCCCATAAACCAATGTAAACTTTAAAATGCACACATAATCAAAACGGCATATATCAAACAAATACAGTGTTTTTTGCAAAGATTTGTCTTCACTGCCTGGTAAAGATGGACACTCATTTAATGTGAAGGCCACTGACCCATACACAAACCAAGGAATGTGAGGAGGGGGGTAACATTGTTATGTACACAGTACTTGTCATTTGTTGTCCATTCTGTAGCGTGAGACTGAGAGAGAGGGAGACAGACAGAGAGAGTAGCAGGACAGAGAGAGAAGAAAGAGGAAGAAAAGAGAGGACAACAGAGAAAGAGTAACTGAAAGAGAAAGTGACAGACAGAGAGATAAAGACAAAGCACAGAGTCGAATAGTCAAGGATCAGCAAACTTCAGTGTGCCTCTTGAAATTAAACAGTAGAGGATCAACACACTTTACTATACCTTCTGAAAGCAGAATCAGAGTTTAAAAAAATGAAATCATTGAAATCTGTCAGCTGTAAGAGTAAAGCAATAGAGCAATAAAACGTTTTGAAATTAGTACAGGCTCAGAATAGCGTATAACAAACAAACATGATGTTTTCTTGCAAAATGTTGTCTTCATTGCCTTGTACATTTCAAAATCCTGTCCCTCACTAAAGCTGAGGAACAGACAGAAAAAGTGAGACTGACAGTGATAACAAAACCAAAAAAAAAAAAACCAATAAAAAAAAGACACAGTGAAGAAAAAAAAAAACAGGTACAGACAGAGGAAGACCAAGACAGAGCAGAATTAAACAGTGAAGGATCAAGAAACTTTATGTGAATGCCTCTTGAAAGCAGAAGCAGAGTTTAAAATACATAAATCAGAGAAATCTACTGGCTGTAACTAGTGTAAGAATTATTCTAGTGGCCTATAAAGAAAAGCAAATTATGAAATGCTACAGGCACAGAATAACATATATCAAACAAACATGCTTGATGAAGATGTGAAAGGGGGGGGGACTGATTCCATAAAACACTAACTTCCCTAAGGCAACAGCACCAAACTGATTGAAATATTCAGATGGACAATGAACAGGACAGTTTTAATGTTGCAGGCTGGAATAGGACTAAAGATATATGTGGTGTGTGTGTGTGTACGTATGTGTGTGTGTACGTATGTGTGTGTGTGTGTGTGTGTGTGTGTGTGTGTGTGTGTGTGTGTGTGTGTGTGTGTGTGTGTGTGTGTGTGTGTGTGTTGTGTGTGTGTGTGTGTGTGGCGCGCGCGCGGCGCGCATGCGTGCGCATGTGTGTGTGGTATGTGTGTGTGTGTGGAGGGGGGGATGCGCGTGCACCCATGTGTGCATACTAAAAATATATACGTTCGCAAACTTGTGTGCTTTTTTTTTAATCCTTTCCTTAATATTTCATGAATTTTCTGCTGACTGGTGAGCAAGTGGTTTTGCCCAGATGGCAAGTAGAAATTTCGTCCACTTGCCCCCACAGCAAGTCAGGCAAAAAGTTATTGTTCTATTTGCTAATATTGTCTTTGTATCTTGTTGAAAATGCATAAAAGTAATCTTACTTAAAAAGAGTCATAGGGAAAGAACAAGTGTCAGAGATATAAAGACCGAGCAGAGAGTTATACATGCAGTCAAGGATTAACAACTGTATATGACATCTCTTGTAAGTCAAAAATCAACAAACTCAGAGCTGCCAACCCCTGAGCTCATGCAATAGTACCATTTCAGAAATTTCATAGTAATTTTTGGCAAATGATAGTAATTTAGTCTAAAAAAAAACCAAAACTCAGAAAACAGACAAATTTACACCAAAACGCAACAGAGAAATTTACAACACATTTTCCACTATATAACTAACCTCATATGACTCCATTCCAGTGTCTTGTTACACAATACTTCAGTATATATTTCACTTTTGAAGTCCACACTTTGACAAAGTTCCAGTATTCCATTTCCAGTATCTTTATCCACAAAACAGAAGTATATTTACAAGATATGTACAAAGGTTGACTCGAGTCACAGGCTACTGACTGGTGGAGGTTGATGCCCCCTGCTCAGCTTGCTGAGCTAGCTGCCGTCTGGTTGCAGACTTGCACTTCCTGAGCAGTTCGTCTGACAAGGTAGTTTTGTAGCAGGGACCCTCCTTTCTGGCCTTCAGAACCATAAGGGCATCCAATGTTTCCCCACCCATGGTGCCCCTGAAGTCAGTCTTGTTTCTGCGTACTTCACTGAAGATCCTCTCGCAGGCACAATTAGATACTGGGATCAGTAGAATCGTCAACATGAAGACAGAGAGCCGCTTCAAGCAGCAGACACCATTATGGTCCTTCATGGCACCGATCTCTTTCCACTGCAGCTCGGCTGATTGCTGGTTAAGTACTACAGGTGGAAGGTCTGTTGCCTGGTAGTCACAGAACTCTACCTCCAGGTCATCAGGGGTGGTTTCAGGTGGTAGAGAGCAGGGAAATCTCTTCAAGAAGTACCTCAGGGAAGACACTTGGGCAGACTTCTGCAAACTCACATCAGCAACTTCTGCATGCTTCCAGAGAGTCTCCTTGGCTGGGTTCACCTTCTCCTGCATGTACTTGCATGCTTCCATGTAGAAGGTTTTCACATGGCCCAGGAAATCTTTCTTGTTGCTTTCATCCAGAGTCTCCAGGAGTTCTCGTGTAGTGCCTCCTATGAAGATGTCCTTCTCAGCCTTGTGGTTGTACGCAGATTTGAAGTCCACCTCCATCAGGGACCCACTGCTCAGCGCTGATGGTTTGAGAAAGCTGACAAGCAGGCGCCTGTACAGCTGCTCCAGGTCTCTCTTGATGACATGGATCCTGGCGCTGTCTGTCTGCTCCTGTTTATTGACTTTGTTGAAGATTTCTAACACTGTGGCATAGAAAAGGACATACAACTTGGTGGTCCGGCGTTTGAAGAAATCGCTCAGTCTCTGCCTCACAGGTGGATTTGATGAACTGGAAGCTGTCTTGAGGCTACATTCTTCCCTGAAGAATTTGTCCAGAGCCCTCCACTGCTCGATAACTCTGTCCAATGCAGCCCCTAAAGAGAGCCATCGAGTTGGCACATGATCACAGATTTTGTGGCTCGGCAGATCAAGATCTTGTTGAATTTGCCGGAATCTCTGCTGTCTGGTGGAGCTCTTAGAAAAATACCAAGAGAGCTGCCGCATGGTGTCATCCATGTCATACTTGGCAGATTCCTTCATGGCCTTCTTGACGGTGAGGTTCAGAAGATGACACACACATCCGGCAAGGAATACATCTGGATGTTTCTCTCTGATGAAGCTGATCACCCCTTTGTTTGCCCCAACCATCACATTTGCATTGTCTGTCACAAACGCCAGACAGTTGCTCCAGCTAACTTCAGCTGCTCTCAGCTCAGAATGCAACAAGTTGAAGATGTTTTCCCAGTAGCCGATTTGTCACAAGCTGGGACACTGAGTAGTTCTGTCTTTATGTTCCCATCAGGATCCAGTGCCCTGACCACAATGGGGAAACTTTTGTCCTCCCCCTCCTGACTGCCGTCAGTTCCTACAACAAAGGGCCCCTTCAGCATGCAATCTACCAGGTGGGCTTTGCTCTCCTTGGCACACTCCTTGACGATGCTGGTGGTTTTTGTCTTTGCACAGCTGTAGGCTTGAGCTATGGTGCTGTCTGGAAACATGGTTTTGAATAGCTGCCCCGCATGGTCGGCTGCTGACAGGGCAATGTTATGCTCCACCAAGAAGCCAGTGAACAGAGTCTCTGCACGGATGGTCTTGAGGTCGGTGCTGTCATCCTTGCGACCCATGAAGTCCATGAGGGACGCGTTCTTCTGTAAGGCAGCTGCCTTGGAGGTGTGCCTCACTGACTTCACATGTTTCTTAACATCGTCGAACCCACCATGAGAAATAACGAAGTCCAACACACACACACTGCACTGTGCATAGTTGTTTCCAACTCGAGAACGCACGATGCAGGGGTAGACTTCCGTATAAGAAGGAAGGAAAGTCTGTCCCACTCGGATCTTCTTCTTCTTGGCATCACTTTCGCTATTACTGTCTGATGCTGGCAGAGACAGGCGTTTGCCTTTCCCACTACCACGCGGTCGGCCTCGAGTCGCCATTGTTGAGTCAACCGGGCGGAAGTTGTACAGCGAGAATAACAGTCGTCATGCGAGATCTCGTTTTTGTAAACAACAATGGCCGCCTAGCCGAGTTAGTTTCTATTTTGCTATCGGCGTTTTCTCTTCTTCTTAGAACTCTTCTTCTTTACTAAAAACCTATGCTTGGATTTTTTTTTTCGTAACATAATCGAGTCGATCGTAAATTCGTAAAAAATAAATAATTTCGTAAATAATTACGCTCAAATCGTAACAGTTGGCAGTACTGCAAACTGTATTATGCCTCTTAAATTGTTGAGGATCAACATACTGTAAGGTGCTTGCTGAAAACAAAAGCAGGGTTGAAAAACAGAAATGACAGAAATCTGCTAACTGTAAGAATTAACACTGCAATGTCCCATAAACAAATAGTAACTTTTGAAACTGGAACAGGCTCAGAATAGCGTATATCAAACAAACACGGTGTTTTCTTGCAAACTTTGTCTTCATTGCCTGATACAGTTCAAACTCTTGTCACTCAATGACGCTGAAAAAGCAACAGAGAGAAAGTGAGAGTAACATAAAGATCCACACAGAGAACAAAAAACAAGCACAAACAGGAGAAGGCAGAGTAAGAGTTAAATAGTCAAGGAGCAACAAACTATTAAATATTAATGCCTCTTCAAATCAGAAGCAAAATTAACCTTTTAAGTCAATTAAAGAATATAAATCACTGTAACGTAATTAAGATTACACTGCCCCATAAACCAATGTAAACTTTAAAATGCACACATAATCAAAACAGCATATATCAAACAAATACAGTGTTTTTTGCAAAGATTTGTCTTCACTGCCTGGTAAAGATGGACACTCATTTAATGTGAAGGCCACTGACCCATACACAAACCAAGGAATGTGAGGAGGGGGGTAACATTGTTATGTACACAGTACTTTCATTTGTTGTCCATTCTGTAGCGTGAGACTGAGAGAGAGGGAGACAGACAGACAGAGAGAGTAGCAGGACAGAGAGAGAAGAAAGAGGAAGAAAAGAGAGGACAACAGAGAAAGAGAAACTGAAAGAGAAAGTGACAGACAGAGAGATAAAGACAGAGCACAGAGTCAAATAGTCAAGGATCAGCAAACTTCAGTGTGCCTCTTGAAATTAAACAGTAGAGGATCAACACACTTTACTATACCTTCTGAAAGCAGAATCGGAGTTTTAAAAAAATGAAATCATTGAAATTGTCAGCTGTAAGAGTAAAGACCAAAATGTCTCTATAGAGCAATAAAACTTTTGAAATTAGTACAGGCTCAGAATAGCGTATAACAAACAAACATGATGTTTTCTTGCAAAATGTTGTCTTCATTGCCTTGTACATTTCAAAATCCTGTCCCTCACTAAAGCTGAGAAACAGACAGAAAAAGTGAGACTGACAGTGATAACAAAACAAAACAAAACAAAACAATAAAAAAAAACTCACAGTGAAGAAAAAAGAAACAGGTACAGACAGAGGAAGACCAAGACAGAGCAGAATTAAACAGTGAAGGATCAAGAAACTTTATGTGAATGCCTCTTGAAAGCAGAAGGGCAGAGCTTAAAATACATAATCATAGAAATCTACTGGCTGTAAGAACTATTCTAGTGGCCTATAAAGAAAAGCAAATTATGAAATGCTACAGGCTCAGAATAACATATCAAACAAACATAGCCCATTACCTTTCAATGTATGACAGAGAGAGAGAGAAACAGAAAGACAGAGAAGGAGGGGAGGGGTCTTAAAACGGACAAAGACCAAAAACAAAGAGTGCCAAGATAAAAAAGAACAGACGAAAGTGAAAGTCTGCCAAATCTCTAGTCTGAATCTGACAAAGAATGAACAAGACACATCAAAATTCACAGCACAAACACTATTGTCTGCAGACATGTTTCCAGCAATAACAAAAGACTAGAAAAAAATTGCTGAAAACTGAACCATAAAAGAATACTTAGAATTTCCGTTTCCAGCAATAACAAATGCTCGAAAAAAAAAAAAAATGCTGAAACTGAATCATAGTGGAAATATGACACTACAACTTTGCTATTTTCCATGAAATCACATGCTTTTCTTTGTCTTAAAGTAACTGTTGTCAAGTAACCAACTCAACTAACAAGTAAACAAATAGAGTATCTGACAATTAACCAAATTAAGACTTTTCACATATTTAGTAAAATCTACTGGCAATAACAATCTATCACATGAATGCAGAACAGTTAGACTCTAACATTTGTGACGCAGCATGGGAAAACCCAGCTAAAGACGTAGTCAGTCAATCACAGCTATGGTTAAAATAGTTGAGCAGAGTCAAAATTATGTCTACTGAGACCCTTCCATATTTGAAAATTCAAAATCCCTTGACTGCCATCAATACACATGTAAAAACCACCCACTCACAATGCCTTTTATGATGCCCACACATACAAAATTAATGGAGGCAGTTTGTCGTACATTTTAGCATAATGCAGGTGGAAAAGAATCACAGAATGATGTTGCCAGTCTCAGAAAGGGTTCATGAAAGTGACTGACTTCCCTTACGTGACTCAGAGACCTTTTTAACTCCCAAAAGCTCCATTTATTTTTCTAAGACTTGAAACCATTTTACCAAAACGGCCATGCCAGAACTGTGGGACAACTATGCACATTTCTGACATGTGACAGCACTTGGTCACTTGAAGAAATTATGACAGTATGATGACTCAGAAGACAGTTCTCATGAAGATGCCGGTCAGAAATGTGTGTTGTACAAAGCAGACACTCAAAGTCAGTCTGCACATGGCCCATTCATGAATTTTTTGTGGCAAAGTTGATTCTGGCAGCCAGCCAACCACATCAAAACCTGTACTGTACTGTCTCATTAGTCACAGCACGACTAATGACAACTGCTCACAAACAGAAAGCATTTCAAGTGAAAAGGGGAGGAATAGGGTGATGGTGGGGTAAGGCGGTGTAGGGTGTGACCCAGTCAGTTGTTCTGTGTATTAGTAATAGGCTATATAATTTTAGCACAGCAGTCTGTGGTTAGCAAAGATTTCACACGGGGGGGGGGGAGAAGAGACAAAAAAAGTGCACAGACACATTTTCAGGTATTGTTTTGTCAAGACAGCATTTCCAAGTGTGGAATAATTACATATGCATTGATCATGACAAAGTCATAAGCCTGCACATAAGCCCTAGACACTGGCATGGCAACATCTTGAGGTTCTACCGACTTATAGGATCTATACACTATTGTCTATGCTTCTAAAAATCTCAAACTGAAACAAACTTTGGTGGTGGATAGATAGTGAGACAGACAGATAAACAGATGGAGAAAGAAACATACCTCAGGAGCTTGGTCCTGGCCTTCTCAGCCTTCCTCTTGTGGATGAACTCCATCAGGATACGCTTATTCTTGAAGCCGTTACCTTTGCTCTTCAGGTACAACTCGTGGTACCTGTCAACACATCACCATAACCCTTTACACAAGTTCAGTACCATATTGTTCTTTTTTTTTTCCTGTTCCACTGGCAATATTGGACTCACAGTGTCTGATTCTGTATCACAACTCTCTGCATGAATCAGTTTGAGAGCTTTTTCCAAAGTCAAAAGAGAAAAGAAACTTGTAGTTCAAACACTTCTTTCCACCATCTTGGAAACAGAATATAAGCATCGCTACTTACACAAAACTTGAATCTCAGCCAAACAATACCTAAATAACAATGGAACCTGATCTAAGGGAAGCAATCTATCATAACTAATTATACAGTTACACTTCTAACAGTAATCTTCCACAAAAGCTTCTAAACCTGTCAATGAAAATTTTCAAACTTGCAAAGGCACTAGAGTGCCGTTATGACACAAACATGCTCCAACTGACGGCACCCTGTCGTCTAGGCTTCACTGGGTTAACCCTTTGACTCCCGGACCTTATCCACCAACTGTAAAAACATAACCCTTTGATTTCCTAACCTGCAGGAAGCTGGTGTTTAGGGTGAGGGAATCAAAGGGTTAAGTTTTTGCTGTGATAGCATGATTGGCAATGCAGGATGCTGGTAGCCAGGGTGCGGGAGTCAAAGGGTTGAAATACAAAAACCAAACAAAAAACAAACAAGAGAAAACAAGATTATGTTTCATAAATCTTGAGGTCACAGGAGAGTTAAATGGCAGAGACATCAACTTTTCTTGTGGCTAGTACTGTCACGGCAGTACCCATCTCTAATTCCTTGCAGCTTTACCTCCATTTATTGTGAAAAAGTTGAGGAGCCTATTCACAGCTAGGTGGACTGGAGGGCGTCATACAAACTACCGAGGTTTATCCCAGTCAGGATCAAACCCATGCAGTCCAATAAGGAGGAGGTAACTCTACCCGACCAGTCTTACGTTTACAAGGCCTCTGTAAACTGGTGAAATTCTGTACAGATAAGTGGATACCTAACCCCATTCAGCACTGTGGTGAGGAAAAGAAGCAGAACTTGCCCTCAAATACCTGAACCCACAAGTAATGAAACCTTTACCTGCTCATTTCCCTATGACCCAATTTGAGGAATCAGGACTACCTTAACCTTTCTTTCCCTTAGAAAACACACAAACCAAACTAGCACAAAGCCAAGTGGAAAAAAGTAGCCAGAAAACTGACAAAAAACACCCAGATTAGTTATTGCAATCTAATGAAAATAACAGGATAAAAACAAAGCCTGACAATATATGCAGCTGATTATTCATAGAACTAAATATGAATACCCAAAATATTTACTTACTCAAACAAAACTATTACTATTCAATGAAAATATCAGGATAAAATCAAAGCCAAACAAGATATGCTGGTTGTTTATACTCAGAGAAATAGAAATGAACATCCAAAGCCACAAAAACAACAAAACACCAATGTAAAATTGAACTGATAAAATGGGGGTAGTGTTCTTATAGTAATGTAGAAGCCAATAAACCAGGAAACTGCTGATCAAAACAACAATTTCCAACGATGCAGTCTTCATTAGTGTTGCATTCTTTCGACCACTTACTCCATGGAGAGGAGAAACTGGAGATACCGAATGCACTGGCCTAGTTTATCTCAGACTGAATACATCAACTGGCCTAGTTACCTATTTCAAATTAATACTGTGACAGGGGCAATAATCATGTGGGTAAGATGCTAAGACTCCCACAGTTCAGGGTTCAATTTTGCCTGTGTATCTCCATCTGGTGGGCAAAGGGTGGAGATCTGTCTGATCTCCCACGTCAGCATATATACAGACCTGCTAGTGCCTCAACCCCTAATGACATTATAAGCTCACACTGTGAGTCACAGAATATCAAAGACACACATTAAAAATCCTGCAAGTCATGTCATGTCATGCTAACGGAAACATGAAAATACCAGCCTGCATACTCCAGGCAGGCTGTGACTTGTGTGAGGCTATTTGTTGTTTTTTGTTGAAGCTGTTATTTGTTTGTTGTTGCTGTTGTTGTTGTTTTTGTTGTTGTTGTTCTGCTTAAAGCCCAGCCGACTACATACAGCTGTACCAGGGCTATAACCATTTCAAAATATACACAATTCTTCAACAGGAAAACAAGGAAAAGAAAATTAAGAGCAACATATCTGCACAGTGTGGTCAAAACAACATGCAAACACACAGATCTGTGAAAACTTGTAACGCCAACTTAAAAATAAAAGAAAAAATCCCAACACACAACATGGCTAAACACTGTCCAAGTTGTAAACAACAAACAAATACAGTGACCCACATACCAGCTCTGTTAAGATTATTACCTTCACAATTTTACAATCCAAAATATTTTATCCTATCAGAGTTAGTATCTTTCCCACTTCAAGCTGCAATATTATTCTGTAAAATATTTTACACGAGACTCTATTGCCAACTATCACTGACTTATTGTCATTTTTGTTTAAAGCCCAGCCAGCTGCATACAGCCATATCTGGGCTATAGTATAATCTTTCAAAACATATACAATTCTTCAACTGGAAAAATAGAAACAAAAATGAAGGAACATCAAGTACACATATCAATGCATTTGCGCACACAATCTAAAGAGATGCCCCTGGGGTTGACTAATCCATCCAATTTATCACTCAGGGGATTTAAAAAGCATACCTGAATACAAATTTAAACATAACTAAGGACACTAAAACATACATAAAAACCAGCCTAAATTACCTAAAATTGCTTTTACATTTTCTCACTTCTCTAGAGCCAAAAATGTACTTTATACAAGTACCCAATTATCAATCCCAAGAGAAAGTATCTAAGACTTCATCAAATACATACAGGTGAATGGACCAGCAAAACAGAAAATGATATGAAAAATTAACAGAAAGGAAAGGAGGAAGAAAGCAACAAAGAGAGGGACAGAAAAGAAGAAATTTCTAGCACTCAATTTCCGAAGGTGTGCATACTATTTATACTGAAAGAGCCCCACCATCCCCACAGGGGTAATTTAATGAGTGCACAGTGTGGGAGAAAGAATGTGCATACACATATCTGATAAAACAGAATGTGCATACTTCTCTGAGAAAATTATTGTTTGCGAAATAGATGCAAAAAAAAAAAAAAAAAAACCTCCACACCTATCAAGTCTCCTCCCTCTTTATCATCACCACCCACCCACCCACACCCACACACCCACACACACAGCCAGTTCTCCCCTGTCCCTTCTCTACAACTTACAGGTGCTTGTCAATCTTCTTAGCCTCCCGGTACTTGCGCAGCAGGTTTCTCAGCACACGCATGCGACGGATCCATAGGATCTTGACAGGCATACGAGCATTGGCGGTACCCTTGCGCTTGCCATGTCCCATGTGGCGTCCTTTGCGTCTGGCCAGAGCATTCTTGCGGACACGGGCACGAGAGTGTACCTTGACTGGCTTGCGGATGATGAGACCATCCTTGATTAGCTTGCGGATGTTCTGACCTGAAATTGAGGCAACCAGAACTATAAAGACTTGAAATATGCCAGTCAAAGAATTTAACCAGATCAATTCAACTTTACACCAGATCAATTCAACTGTACACAACTTTGCATAATATAACACATACCAAACATGAATATTCCTGAGCTGATTTCGGCTGAAAAGCCAAACCTAGTCAGTACTAGCTGTAAGAATTCAACCTCAAATCACTATTAGTGGTAGTACTGCTGAACGTATCCTTTATCGATAGCCCTGACATCCTCTGCAGAAAAAATGCATTGTATCATTGTACATCCATGTGCATTCAAACAGGCATTTAGTTATAGTACATAAGTGAGTAGGCCTATACATGTTCATGTGTGTCTGTGTGTGCCTCTCTCTCCCCCTCCCTTTATACACACACACACACACACACACACACACACACACACACACACACACACACACACACACACACACACACACCACACACAAAACGCATGTACACACACATACACATGCATGTACAACACACACACGTAGGCCTATCAAGTATCAATTCTCTTGCAGAAAAAGCCTCGACATAAGCTATCATTTCCAACTTTACGTGTTCATAAGATCAGGACAGACAGAAATTGAACTTAACAGTCTGGACACAAGACAGTCCAAAACTAAGAAAACACAGTTGGACAGGTACCAAGAGTGTACAATTTCCAAAATTAGTTCTTAGCTACTGAAACTGCTTGTAAACATTTAGCCATTAAGACTATGCAACTCACGAGAATTTGCATTTGCAATTTCATTGGTTTCATTGGGATCCAACCACACTTTGTTTTTGCCACACTTCAGGACGGCTGCCGAGAGCCGTTTCTGTATCCGCAGATTACTGCAACACATACGCATAAAGTTAACAAAATATCAAAACATCCTGATCAACTGAACACTCTACGACCTTTTACTTGTCAAAAATAGCATCTCGATCAACAGAATACTTCACGAAATTGACAAAAATGACATCTTGATCAACTCAAAATTGCATGACCCTACGATTAGGCCCTATAAGCTTTTGTGAATGAATTATAAACAAGAACACTGCATGTAATATACATGCTGCTAATCACTTGATTTGGACTTTTCTATAAAAAAAAAATTTTAAAAACATTGAGCGCTCTCTTTCCAGTCATTTTTTTTCTTTAGTGATTCAAATTCTTACACACACACACACCACACACACACACACACACACACACACACACCACACACTCATCCAAAAGTATACTTTTCAAGTAATTTCACAAGCTGTACTAGAGTATAATGCCCAAAAGCATACTTTTCAAATAATCTGACCAGCTGCACTAGAGTATAATGCCTATCAGTTAACATCAAAAAGAGAGTTCTTGAATATTACATAGAACCAATAATGTTGTATGGTTGTGAGGCGTGGACAGTCAACAAGCAAAGCCAGAACAAGACTGAGGCAGCTGAGATGTGGTTTCCAAGAAGAATGTTGAGAGTTCCATGGACAGCAAAGAAAACAAATGAGACAGTCTTGATGGAGGCAGACACAAGAAGATCATTCATAAAGAAGATTAGGAAAAGACAAGCAACATTTATAGGCCATTCTATGGGGAAAGGGGAATTAGAGCACCTGGTCACAACAGGAAAGCTGGAGGGAAAGACAGCATGAGGTAGACCCAGTGAGAAAATACTGGACGGACTTGCAGGGTGGCTGAAGACAGACAGGGTGGAAGATGTGCTTGCAGCAACAAGGGATAGATACATATGGAGGGCCATGATCGCCAACACCATGTGGCAGAGCATTTGATGATGATGATGATGATGATGATGTACTAGAGTATGAACACTACACGAAGCAGGCAAAATGGCTACTCCTTGCCCGAATGTGAACATGAGTAGCACAAAACTCCATCTAAACTCATGAATCTGACTGCTGTTTGGCAAGAATTAGTATGCGTCAGAAATATTAGAATAAACTGCAGTCTAATCATTCTTTCAAAGAGGAAGATTAGGACCATGAGGAATATCAGCCTCCTGATCGTACAATTCACCCAGTGGTAGAGAGCGAACTGCTTAATATTCTGGACTGAATTCTGAACCAACAGAACTAAAACTAAAAGAAAATGAATGGACGGTTATTCCTATAAAGATATTAACTAGTTCAGAATTTCATCCATAATACTTTTTCAAACACCCATTTTTTGACACAGCATGTGTTATATAATGTATCTGTTTTCATCATTGTTTAAAGTTAACCCGTTTCCCTGCCTCCCTAGTTTGATTTTAATGTTTCTTTTTCTTTCTACTTTTCTTTTTATATTGTAATTATATATACATATCATATGTGTGTAGAAAAGCAAGGACTAGCTGCAGGACAGGTTCAGAAAGAACTCATGCTATTGTCCTTGAATAATAAAGTGTTTTGAAGTTCTGGTTTAGACATTTGTTTTCATACATCATATCAGCTAACATTTCCCATCGTTTTCAGCTCATAAATATTTGTTACAACCAAGTGAAAATGAAATTATTTCCAGGAATGTCTTGTATCCTATAGAAGACCCATATCAGGCAATAAAGGACCAACACCCCATCACTACAGAAACACTAAATATGCACCCAACATACAGAAAATATTTGCAATCCCACATATATGTTAGTTTACTCACAATTTTCACTTTTTTCCTAACAGAATTCTCTAACGGCAATACCACATTAGTTCATTCATAATTTTCACTTATTCCCAATACAATTCTTGGATTACTGCCCTCAGAAACAGTTGCTCCTTCTTGGCTTGTGCTGCCTGCATCGAAAATACACATCCTTCAGCTATCACTCAATACGCAGACCTATACTATAGTCTATAGACCAATAATTTTGTTTTACAAGTTTTATGTTTCTCAGGATAAAATCTGTCATCAGAATAAATTATCCATATGATTTCTGACACCACTGATGGCAAATGCAAGCTATTGAACATCAAAGTGACATGGCTGGGGCTAAGTTCAAGTCTGCACGCGCTTGTATGTGTTGACATCTCGAGATCGTCTACAGTATGGTTTTGATCTTACAGGCCCACCAACTTATTTTATCATTTCAGTGCACTTTCAACACACTGAGTATGCCTGTATGGCCTTTACTTGTGAGACACAATCTGAGGAATGTTGTTGTTGTGTTAGTTGTGTGTGGTGGTGTTGTGTGTGTAGTGTGGGTGTGTGTGGTGTGTGTGTGTGTGTGCACAGCTGAGGTCACGTTGTGTGTGTGTGTGTGGAACACTTAAATTTTGATTTAAACTAACAAATACTATGATTGCACAATCAACGGAATAGACGTACTGCACGTTACTGTGAAACAAACGAAGACGTCACGTTAATGCCAATCGTGGAGTCTTCCGATATCTAGGCCTACATAACAAAGACAACAAGGACTATACAGTCACACCCAAACGAGATGCTTTAACTGTTAAGAACTTCAACTTTTTTCGTTACTGGCGGTGTAGGCCTAGATGTCTACGCTTTTCATGAGGGTGATGCCTGAACTGCATCATTTTTTCTGTGAACAGACCGCCGGGACCGTTACCTAATGTGCACTGAGATCACCAGTTCAGGCGATTACCTCGTGCCAGTAGTCCGTAGAGGCAAGATTACCTCGTGTCAAGTAGAGGCGACTTCACCTACAAAATCAACATACTCGCTGAAATTATATTTTAACATCAAAAAGGGATTATCGTTTTATATGGAACAGTTTATTTGTAGTTCAAGAAGTGAATCAACAGAATTCAGATGCATCTCACCTCATGCTCCTTCCTCTCACGTTTTAACCATAGATAGAAAGGAAGTAAAAGGGCTGATGGGTAATGTGTCCTTGTCTCAGGTTCTCATTATGAGTTGGTTTTGGTTTTATTGTGTGTATTTTAGTGTATTTCGGCCATACCATTCAAAATATCTTAAAATAATGTGTCATAATCATAAAAGATCATTTTTTATTCACAGGGACAATCCCACATATCGAGAAAGGTATAGCCCTTTTTGTGTGTGTCTTTTTGCCCTATCGAATCCAAATGTCATATTTCTTCTCTCTCGCTCTCTCTCTCTCTCTCTCTCTCTCTCTCTCTCTCTCTCTCTCTCTCTCTCTCTCTGTGTTTACCCTTTATCGAAATTCAATTAACATCAGGAAGAGAGTTCTTGAATGTTATATAGAACCAATACTGTTGTACGGATGTGAGGCGTGGACAGTCAACAAAGCCAGAACAAGATTGAGGCTGCCGAGATTGGTTTCTAAGGAGAATGTTGAGAGTTCCATGGACAGCAAAGAAAAAAAATGACACAGTCTTGATGGAGGCAGACACAAGAAGATTATTGATAAGGAAAATTAGGAAAAGACAGGCAACATTTATAGGCCATTTTATGAGGAAAGGGGATTTGGAGCACTTGGTCACAGCGGGAAAGCTGGAGGGAAAGAGAGCACCGGGTAGACCCAGGGAGAAGATGCTGGACGGACTTGCAGAGTGGCTGGGGGCGAGGGGGGTGGGAGAGATGCTAGGGGCAAACGAGAGATAGAGACAGATGGAAGTCCATGATCGCCAACGCCATGCGGCAAGGCACCTGATGATGATGGATGATCGAAATTCATTGTCAAAACAATTTTTCTATGAACGAAAGCCAAAATATAGAAATGCAGTGTCCTTAACCAAAGCAAAACAGTCTTTTTCTCTATTTGTCGCTGCAAGTTTTCCTTTTTTCTTTTACCAGATTTCATCCTTTTACTTCACTTCGAAAGACTATATAAGTCTTTACCATTTAAAAAGAATAAGAAAATGAAAAAAACTTAGAAGGTCTCGAATTTGATTGAAAGTGTCCATTAGAAGAGCTACAAAATGCGTGCCAGGAATACACGATGTCAAGTATGAAAAGAGACTGAAAATTATGAGGATGCCTAGCATGGCTTACAGGAGAATCCGTGGGGATCTTATCGAAGTCTATAAAATCACTCATGGATTATATGACGGCAGAAATCCTTTTGAGATGGTTGTCGATAGCACTACAAGGGGTCATAATGACAAACTGCAAAACCAGCCTACGACAACAGTTCTTCACACAGAGAATGGTAGACACATGGAATGCACTAGAATACACTGGGGTGAATGCTGATACACTAAATGACTTCAAGAACAGACTAGATACCACTTTCAAGGATTTCATTCATCAAGTAGATATATAAGCCACCCACTGATCCCACTCTCAACTCATCAGAAAGTCAGTAATTAGCGTAGGGCACGATCAAAAGATTGTTAGGTACTTAGATACTCAGTTAGACTAGTTAGTGCTGCTGATCAAAAGATCAGATAGAGGTCGTAATGACCTAAGATAATCTGTAATCGTATCGTATCGTATTGTATCGTATCGTAGCGAAATGTTCTAAGAAGGATTACCTCATTTTTACAGAACTAATAGGCCAAAAATCTTCTCCTGCAAGATTCGAACCCGTGACCACTGGATTGGGAACACGGTATGCTATCCAGTGCTCATGCTATGGGAAAATGACTGTCATAGATTTCCCATCCTTGTTGGTGTTCTTGATAGTTGATCGTTATTTGATTTTATACCTCAACCTGATGAATGAGTTCATAGTAGGAAACACCTGGTTTGAGCAGCCTTATAGAAGAAAATGGACTTGGGTGAGTCCAGGAGATAATACCAAAAATCAGATTGACTACATCCTGATTAATAAAAGATTTAGAAATTCTTTACTGTCAGCAAAAACACTACCAGGCACAGACTGCAACAGTGACCACAATCCTGTAGTGGGAAGATTTAGGCTGAAATTACGGAAAAGGAAACAGACCAAAAGCAACGTCAAACTAAATCTTGGTCTCTTAAAGACACATGAAATGATACGTAAAAAATTTAATGTACATGTTCAAAACAATGTCAGTGCTCTGGAAGACGTTGGTGACAGTGAAGAACAATGGACAAAGTTGAGAAATTCGATAAATGCGGCTTGTGAAGAAATCCCTGTAGTAGATAGAAAAGCAAAAAAGAACAGGATGACAAAAAAATGTTAGGCTTGATGGAGGAACGGGAGAAAGCAAAGAGAAACGAGGAGATATACAGGAAGATAACAAAGAAATCAGGAATAGGTGCAATGAAGCTAAGGAAGCTTGGCTGAAAACAAAATGCAAAGAAATAGAAGACCGACACAAAACGGATCCTCAGTGTATGTACAGACGAATTGAAGAAATTGCCCGCAGTCAAAATACATTCACATCAACTGGTTGCTTAAAATCGAAAGATGGAACGCTTCTCATGGAAAAAGACAAAATATTAGACAGATGGGGAGAGTACATTAAAGAAGACAGAAATGCAGAATACATTATAAGAAAGAACTTTGAAGGACCACCCATAATTAAAGATGAAGTTAGAGCAGCATTGAAAAAGATTAAACCAGGAAAAGCCCCGGGGCCAGACAACATTATCACAGAGATGATTGAAGCCCTGGAGGAACTCGGTACAGAGAAAATAACAGTCCTCCTAAATGAAATTTACGACACTGGAAAAATCCCCTAAGATATGTCAAAATCAATTTTCATTGCACTTCCAAAGAAGACGGGGGCTATAGAATGCGAACTCCATCGCACAATTAGTTTGATGAGTCATGTAACCAAGATCCTATTAAGAATAATCATGATGAGGACAAGGAATAGAATCAAAAGAGAAATAGCAGATGAACAGTGTGAATTTGTGGAAGGGAAAGGAACTATTAATGCCATATACATCCTAAGAACTATCATAGAGAGGTCAATTGAGATGAACAAGGATTTATATCTATGCTTTGTTAATTATACCAAGGCTTTCGATCGGGTAAGGCATGAAGAATTGATCAACCAGCTAGAAAGACTCAATATTGATGGAAAAGATCTACGAATAATCAGAAATATGTATTGGGAACAAACAGAGCTGCAATGAGAATAAAAAACGATATAAGCTCTTTCCAAAACATCAAAAGAGGAGTCAGACAGGGTTGTGTTTTGTCACCAGATCTATTTTCACTTTACAGCGAAAACATTATGAGAAACCTAGAAGAAGACCCTGGATTAAAGGTTGGAAGGAAAATGATAAACAGCATTCGATGCGCAGATGACACCGTGCTAATTGCTGAAAGTGAAAGGGACCTACAAAACCTTGTGAATATACTAGAAATAGAAAGCAAAGGTAAGAGCTTGGAACTAAACAGCAGGAAGACTGAAGTCATGGTGATCAGTAAAACACATGAAATCCCCTCATGCAAAATAACAGCAAACGGCACACGGGTTGATAAGTTTAAATACCTGGGAACGATTATTTCACCAGACGGCAGATGCACATCAGAAATAGCCAGCAGAATCGGCCAAGCCAAAACAACATTCAAGAAGATGAAAAGCATTCTTATCAACAAATGCCTATCAATTAACATCAGGAAGAGAGTTCTTGAATGTTATATAGAACCAATACTGTTGTACGGTTGCGAGGAGTGGACAGTCAACAAGCCAGAACAAGATTGAGGCAGCTGAGATGTGGTTTCTAAGAAGGATGTTGAGAGTTCCATGGACAGCAAAGAAAACAAGTGAGACAGTCTTGATGGAGGCAGACACAAGTAGATTATTCATAGGGAAGATTAGGAAAAGACAGGCAACATTTATAGGCCATTTTATGAGGAAAGGGGAATTGGAACACCTGGTCACAATGGGAAAGCTGGAGGGAAGAGAGCACCGGGTAGACCCAGGGAGAAGATGCTAGACGGACTTGCAGAGTGGCTGAAGACAAGGAGGGTGGTAGAGATGCTTGAGGCAAGAGATAGAGACAGATGGAAGTCCATAATCGCCAACGCCAAGCGGCAGGGCACCTGATGATGATGATGATGAACCTGTCAATTGAAGACCATCGATTTTTTTTTCTTAAATCTTTTAGAACTCTCTCTTTTTTGTTTATACGCATATGCACGCATGTGTGAGTGCACGCGCACATTCACACACGCACACGCGCGCGCACGCACACACACACACACACACACACACACACACACACACGCACGCATGCAAGCATGCTCGCACGCTCGCACGCTCGCTCGCACGCACGCTCGCACGCACGCACGCACGCACGCACGCACGCACGCACGCACGCACGCACGCACGCACTTTCCGTTGATTAGCTTTGTTACTGATGGACAGTGCCATCAATCCAATAATTTTACATGAGAAGGCATACTGGTCTTCACCCCAGGTGCAGGTCTTTTGTGCGTGATACAAGACCACGTGTTCTTCCACAGGTCACAAATACCTGAGTCAATTGGAAAGAGTCCATTAGTTTGGGTTCTGCTTTTGGCAGTCTCTGCTCTTTTGATTAGAGATCTTCTGTGCTGTTCATAATTATATGTTTGTGCCGTTCGTGTACTCCAATTTTTGTTGCAAATGTGACAGAGTGACATCACAGTTATCTCGTTTTTTTGAGGATGAATGCTGAAGTAGACACACTCGTTGGTAAGGTTTTCTTTTTTGCTTGTTTTTGTTTTTGTTTGTTTATTTGTTTTTTGTTTTGTTTTTTTTTATTTTTTTTAGGATGAATGCTGAAGAAGACACACTCATTGGTAAGGTTTCAATTCGGATCGAAACAACACACAATTTCTGGCTTCGCCAGAATTCCTCGCCTAGTGCAGGTTACATCCAATGTATATAACATATTCCCATTGTTAAGACAACGAACTTAGCAAAAATGTAAACGGAAAATATCCTTATTGGTGATATCAGTCTCTCCTATTCTTCAATTTGCAACAAAAAACATAAACCAGAAAATATGAAAATAGAGTCAGGCGCAAATTTTCGTCCAAGTGGCTTTTGTCAAGCGCAAACGTAAGACCACAGAGAACAAACATCATACACCAAATATCAACATTAGGGGGGCAAGAGGGGGGGGGGGAGTTAAAAACTTCTCTACTACTTCGTCCACTAGAAGAAAATGACTGATGGTAATATTAAGCAGAAACGAATAGCATAATTCTTTTTTTTTTGTTCGTTTGTTTTTGTCTTTTCACTCTCTCCTGGACTCGCAAAATCTGAAAGGTCTTATTTTCAGCATCAGTCATTGAGTTCAGTGGCAGATATCTTTGAACCTCTGCTTGACATAGTGTTTGAAATGTACAAGCGTTTGCCATTGATAGACTGGCCGTGTGATTAATTCAGACACGGGGCTTGGCGCTGCAGTCATCTTATTGTTGCTGGACCACTGGTCCAGCTGCTTCCCCAGAGTGTCCCCTAACCCTGGTTCAGGGAGTGGTGTGGCGGTCACTGGCTCTGACCACTGTTTCAGACAGACATGCCTCCAGTGGTTATTGTAATGGCAACTGCAGCAGCAAAGGCAGTGGTAGAATGCTGAGTTCTGGCTGACCGGGCAGGCGATCAGGCTCCTGAAGGTCACTGGTGTGCGACAGCATGTGGTTGATGTGTTGCTTCAGGTGTCGGCCATCCACAGTGGAACAGGGATCCTGTGGTTCTACACTGCTACCTCCGGAAACCACATGTTACCCACCAAGAAGACATTTAAAGTACACTAGATCATCGACTACATAATCTCTCTTCTCTGCATGACCGTGGTTCGGTTTCCATTGTAGTTGCTTCTTGGAGACTCTCTTCCCAAAATAACGTGATGAACATGAGCTAGGCGTGTTGGCACCTTCCTATCCTACCAATACATATTCCATAATCGAGATCCATTTTGGTCCCTTTTTATCCACTGGCAGGGAAGTTTAAGCCTTTTTGTTATTATCCGTTGTTTGGTGTCTGTTTGTGATCGTGCATTCGCGCTTGACAAAGGCCGGTTAGCCGAAAATTTGCGCTTGTCTTGTCTTGTTGTATTGAATACGCGTTCTTTTTGGTTTACTTGTTCTTCTGGTTCCTGTTTACATATACCATAAGTTATGTCCCTTTAATGTTGACGGGTTTCAATTTAAACAAAATAAACAGGACTTATTTTGTTTTTATTTTTATTTAAAGTATCATATTCAACTGGCCTGACAGACCCTCTATACCCCACCAGTCCGTATCCTGGTTGGATCGAACCCAGACCTTCCGATTTCACCCTTTGATTCCCGCACCTTATCCACCAACTGCAAAAGCTTAACCCTTTGACTCCCTCATCCTACAAGAAGCTGGATAGGGTGAGGGAGTCAAAGGGTTGAGTTTTTGCTTTGTTGGCATGGTTGACAATGCAGGGTGCTGGTGGACAGGGTTCAGGAGTCAAAGGGTTAAGTTTTTGCTTTGTTATCATGGTTGACAATGCAAGGTGCTGGTGGACAGTGTGCGGGAGTCAAAGGGTTAAGTTTTTGCTTTGTTAGCATGGTTGACAATGCAAGGTGCTGGTGGACAGGGTGCGGGAGTCAAAGGGTTAAAGTCCACCGTCTTACCCACTTGACTATCGCGGTTTTCCCCCCATAGCTATGGAGTTGTTTATGCTGCTCTTTATGATTGCATGACGTACTAAGGCTCCGCGTCACTGGACATATGATTGCATGATGTACTAAGGCTACGTGTCACTGGACATATAATTGCATGATGTACTAAGGCTACGCGTCACTGGACATATGATTGCATGATGTACTAAGGCTAAGTGTCACTGGACATATGATTGCATGATGTACTAAGGCTACGTGTCACTGGACATATAATTGCATGATGTACTAAGGCTGTCACTGGACATATGACTGCATGATGTAGTAAGGCTACGTGTCACTACATATAATTGCATGATGTAGGCCTACTAAGGCTACGTATTACTGGACATATAATTGCGTGATGTACTAAAGCTACGTGTCACTGGACATATGATCGCATAATGTACAAAGGCTACTGTCACTGGACATATAATTGCGTGATGTAGTAAGGCTATGTGTCACTACATATAATTGCATGATGCACTAAGGCTACGTGTCACTGGACATATAATTGCATGATGTACTAAGGCTAAGTGTCACTGGACATATAATTGCATGATGTACTAAGGCTAAGTGTCACTGGACATATAATTGCATGATGTACTAAGGCTACGTGTCACTGGACATATAATAATGATGTACTAAGGCTACGTGTCGCTGGACATATAACTGCATGATGTACTAAGGCTACGTGTCACTGGACATATGATTGCATGATGTACTAAGGCTACGTGTCACTGGACATATAATTGCATGATGTACAAAGGCTACGTGTCACTGGACATATAATTGCATGATGTACTAAGGCTAAGTGTCACTGGACATATAATATAATTGCATGATGTACAAAGGCTACGTGTTACTGGACATATGATTGCATGATGTACTAAGGCTACGTGTCACTGGACTTATAATTGCATGACGTACTCATGCTATGTGTCACTGGACATATAATTGCATGACGTACTAATGCTATGTGTCACTGGACATATAATTGCATGACGTACTAATGCTATGTGTCACTGGACATATAATTGCATGACGTACTCATGCTATGTGTCACTGGACATATGATTGCATGATGTACAAAGGCTACGTGTCACTGGACATATAATTGCATGACGTACTAAGGCAACGTGTCACTGGACATATAATTGCATGACGTACTAAGGCTACGTGTCACTGGACATATAATTGCATAATGTACTAAGGCTACGTGTCACTGGACATATAATTGCATGATGTACTAAAACTACGTGTCACTGGACATATAACTGCATGATGTACTAAGGCTACGTGTCACTAGTCATATAGGACATCGTACGTGAATAACAATGCCACCTGCTACCCCACTCTTCCTAGTTGGAACGGCTTTTGTTGATCCGGGCCGACTGGTCTGTTACGTCCTTTGCTCGTCAAAACAAACTTGGCTCAAATTTCACCACTGATCTATTATCTTGGGAGGCCATTGCCCTCTGTCACCGTGAGACCAACCAGAGACCAGAGTTTGCCCCTCCAGAGGTTTAAATCAATCTCCTCTACTGGGGAAATAATGCGACAACCTTGACAATATATTTTTGTCACGCACATAAACACGCTTCGCGCATATCCGTCCGTGTCAATACGAAACAATCTCGTTTGTCACACACACACACGCGCGCGCGCGCGCACACACACACACACACATACGCACACACGCACACACACACACACACTACACACACACACACACGCGCGCGCGCGCGCGCACACACACATATACGAGCATTATACACATCGGCACAACATACACACACATCCGTCCGTGTTAATATGAAATAATCTCTCATAAAAAAAAACATAAAAAAAAGCACGCACATACATAGAAAACAGGAAGAAAAACTACTGAATGAGAGAAGGAACAGACAATACATAAAGCCTTACTAATATCTTTTTTTTTTTCAGTAGAAAAGAAGAACAAAACATCTAAAGGTTATATCAATATCTGGCAGCTTATAGAAGTTCAAAAACACCCAGCATACACACCCACTGAAGACGGAATATGCAGGCTGTGCAGCAACATACCACCTACACAGTGTGGAAAAACAACATGCAGACATACATCACAGAAAAAGCGGAACACACATACACAAACAAATAAACACACACACACACAAAAAGAGGGGGGGGGGGGGGGAAAGAAAAAACACAACAACAACAACTACAACAAATTACAAACACCCAGAGAAAAAAAACAAAAAAAAAACAACAACAACAACAACAAAAACAACAACAAAACAACAACTAAGAGACAACTTCATGATACAGAATTTTTGCCCGTGTCATACACATGCCGGTTGTGAAAAGAACGACGAAGAAAACAATGATTTTGAATCGTGAGAATTTGCAATATCCTGATCAACAGCAACGGTTGCAAAACTGAAGTCAGTCTTTCGTCGTCAAGTAAGTAAGGTTACACGTTCTTGTTCTCTTTTCTTATCTTTCTGGTTTCTGTTTGGAGAGACGAAAACACCACTCTCAGAATCAAGTTGAAACTCCAACATGCACATATCTTCTCTGTCTTTATGTATGCAGGTGATTCCTGGATATAAATAGTAGTAGGCCTCCTTCGGTCATTGCTGACCATGGACAAAGTACATTCGACCTAATGTCTAGTTGGGCTGTCTGCTTGGTCCAAGCAGCGTCGCCTGTGACTGTAGAGACCAATGCGAGAGAGGCAGTCTCTGTCGCAGCGGTCGCATGTGTATGCTGATGCTGGTGTGCTGGCTGTCATCCCTTTTCTGCGAACTCGCTTTTCTGCTACAGCAGCTGACAGTTTGTCCTCACCAATCCGCAGCTGTTTCTCGAAAGTGCTTCTCCAGCTGCTGCAGTCATCTGCGAAGTCCTCCCAGGACTCAGTGTTGATCTCAAGCGCCTTCATGTCACGTCTGCAGACGTCTTTGTATCTCAGCTGTGGGCGGCCAGTGTTACTCTGCCCTGGGGCAAGCTCACCATAAAGGATGTCTTTTGGGATGCGACCATCTTCCATGCGGCGAACGTGGCCCAGTCTGGATATTGACAGCAGAGCTATAGAACTATCGAAATGAGATGCTTTAGAAAATGCTCATCATTTCCTGTACACTAGCCACACCACAAGTAAACAAGTTCACATAATTTCTCCATGGGTCATTGGTAAATTTGATCAGAGTGAGGAGAAGAACACTTCTTCTTTCGTTCATAGTCTATGGTCATGGTCAGGCTATATTACTGGCGATGAATACAGTTAAGAACGCGTATTTAATACAACAAGACAAGACAGGCGCAAATTTTTGGCCTACTGGCCTTTGTCAAGCGTAAGATCACAAACAAACAAACAAACACCAAATACGCAAACTAGGAGAAAAAGATGAACGCGGGCAGTCACACTTGTTTGGGATGGATATGTTTTTTGTCTTTTTCTTTTCCTGTCTGCCATCATGCTTGGTGATCAGCAGAGTTGTAGTTGGCCGTATCCACTGTCATTCCACTTGATAAAAGGAAAAGGCGACATCATTGCAATATGCGTTCAGTTTGTCTCATCTTCCTGACTGCAGGGGCAGGTTGATGACTCAGTCAGTTTGAACATTCGGTTTATAAGCGGGTTGAGATGGTTGTGACCAGTGTTGGCGCTCATCAAGACCATTTGTTGCAGCCTGGACAGAAGGTAACAGTCGTCTCTTCAAGTTTTGTCTTTTACAGAGTAATCTGAAGATGATCTCTTCTCACTTTTAATGACGCTGTTACCTGGTTGGTCTTATTGGTCTCCGGTCTTTTTTTAATTATTTTTTTTAGCTCATCATTTCTTGTTATCCCATGATAGGAGCCACTGGTAAATTGCTGCTTTAGTTCTTCTGACTAGGTGAAAGGCCTTGATCAGGTGGGTGAGTTTATCATTCTCCGTAACACAGAAGACATCTTAGGAGATTAAGTTGTCACTGGTATGTAACAAGATCAAACGAGCCTCCAGTATCATTCTCCAGCAAGAGTGCAGAAGGAAAAGAAGACAGGGCAGATGTAGGACGACAAAGGCTGACAACACTGAACCTGAATAGATCAGGAAAAGCTGTTTTTGCAAACCAGACACTTAGACCAAACTGTCAGAAATCTGGGATTCTTTGTCTTCTTTTATTTGTCATCTACATGGTCAGGTCACATCTGGCAACCGATGTGGTCGTTTTTTTTTTTTTTTTTTTTCAATTTCCTGCCGGCAGTTTTGAGGACCGCAGGGGTGAGTTAGTGCAATGAGAGTGAGTTGGTGCAATGAAGGTGAGTTGGTGCAATGAGCGACTGCTATTCTCATCTCATGTAATGATTGTGTAGACAATTGTGCTGTATTGCATGGGACCATGATGGTCTAACAATTGAGCGAACGGGTCAATAAACCAACTTACCAACCAACCAACCAAGCATGGCTCTCCCGAGGGTTATACCCACAACCTCTGCATTATGAACATGGCACTCAACTGTCAACAGTTGAGCTAATGGGCCGTCATTAGAGTAAAAGGAAAACAAAATAAACAAGACGGTCAAGCCCTTTCAACAGTCCCCCTCTTTTTCGGAGAACAGAAACACACACACACACACACACACACACATACAACTCATACACACACACACAAACTCTGATACACACACAACCCTGATACACACACAACTCTGGCGCGCACTCACACACACACACACATAAACACACATTCCTCACAAGTAATAATTATGAAATCTTCTTTCTTTTTTAAAGGGAGATTAAAACATAACTGTGACACTAACGCTTCACCATAGTTTACCTGATCAAGGTTATTTTGGGTCAAAATGAAACCTAAGGTTAAGGCCATATTTGGGAGTGATCATTTTTGAAAACAACTCCTCGACAGTTTTGAAGATGATGTATACATTTCATCTTTGAAAAATGTTTTGTGATAATGTCAAGACCATTTCTTTTCAGATAACAGGATTTTAATTGTCTTTCTCTGCATGATTCATCGTTTAAGGTTTCATTGACACCGGAATAACTTCAGTGTCTGCCGTGGAAGGTGAAGGTTACTAAGGTCAAGGCTCAACGCAACGGAAGAGCCCAGTTCAGACGACACATAGCCTATTTCAAAATAATAACATTTTTGTGATTTCCAAGTAACGTTTACGAAAATGGCGGTACAAATAGCTCCGTCCAGCATGGAGTCAGAAGCTTCAACTGTCAACAGAAGAAAAGAATACTCTAGGAAGGACAGTGTTTTAGCTACTCCTGGCAAAGAGGGACAGATGATAGCGGCTGGAGCATGGGCTGGCAATGTTATCGGTGTCTTCACGAGTGGAGGAGATTCGCAAGGTATGGACGTTTCCACTATATAGTATATTCCAGTCGTTTCACTTATGATCATGACTTGTGTACTCAGGCAGAATAGGTGCCTGTTGGCGAAATCATGTTCAGATTTTAACCCTCTCAGTTGAGTAATTTTATTCGAAAAATCTGATAGATTAGTTTACGTATCTCACATGACATTTACTAAATCATTTACATTACATTAGTCTGTCTTAGATTGTAAAGAATAAACACAACATTACATAGATTAAGCTGTTCGATCACTAATGCATATCTTACAATTCAGTTTCAGTTTGCTCAAGAGGTTAAAGTATATATATAGATAATTCCAAATGTGCCATGAATGCAACTTGATACGTCTTGGAATGCACCCCACTGATCGAGTAATGATTATGATGCTCATCTTTTGTGAAAGATTCATAATCTGAGTTGTAGTGTCACGGTAGTGTGAGAAACTAAGCATGTGATAATAGTTATAGGTTCGTAAAAAGGTTTAAGGAATTCTTATGATAACGTTGACTTTTTGGGGGGTGGGGAGTGGGTGGGGTGGGGTGACCGAAAGTTACTGGCATCTCTCTCACAAACACAACACACACACACACACACACACACACACACACACACACACACACACACACACACACACACACACACACCACATTGAGTGATTGACACACACACACACTCGTACACAAGTGTATTTATGTCACACAAAGTGACAAACTGTCATTGTTTGTTGTGGTTTTCTCTTGATCACAACACAAGAGCAAACACCAACTCTGACACTTATCATTTACAAGATATCACAAACAGAAGCAGAAAATACAGGATCTTTTACAGCATTAAGTTTGCTTAGTTTTGGTATCAGAACTGTGGTGGTGACACCAAATTTTGCCATCTGATCCTGTCACAGTGGCAGCATGACCCTTTCACTTAGTTAACGTCAGAAAATAGAACAGCAAGATCAAGGATCAAAAAACTGGTCTTTGTCTGGTGTCATAGATAATAAATCTGATTAATTATAAAGTGTGATAACAATGCAAATATAAGTGTTCATTATGTCTGGAATGGTTTTTGTAGATGTGAAGTGCTTTGTGTTTACTTTGAGAAAAAGCACTCAGAAAGTTGTCATCAGTGATGAGTGATTGTTTTTGTGTAAAACTAGCATAGATTATAGATTAGATGATGAAATAGCAATAATGATAATGATAGTGATATTGATAATGATAAAAAGCAACATTTATTACTACTAATGATGATGATGATGATAGTAATATGAACTGTAATAAAAACGTTACAGGTTAAAAAATCAGTAGAAATAAATTATTATCAGATGTCTGCTTCATATTTCAATTGGTCACATGTACACACACAAAAATTATCTTAGACCAAACAAATACACACACACACACACACCACACACACACACACACACACACACACACACACACACACACACACACACACACACACACGTGTTTGTACACATATGAACACACACACACACACACACACAACACACACACACATATGTATACACATACACACATGAACACTGCCCCCCCCCCCCCCCCCCCCCACACACACAAAGGGAGAGGATGCAGAAAAAGAAAAATGAACCAGATTGTGCCCCGCCCCTTTCATTCATTCTCCTTACAACCTGCTTCCACCTCCACCTCCACATAAACACTGACACATTATACTGCTAAGCTTACCAATACCATATTGAAGAGAAAGCTGCCAGGGGAGTTTAATATTGTAATTTAGCAGCTGCTATTTCTGCAGTGCTGAACAAAATTGTATCACTTTTTTGTCTGACATAAATAGTATCCAATAATACTTTGCATTAAACTAATTTAAAGTAGAATGGGAATGCGAAATTGATACAAAAAATGAGAGGGGACCCATATTTTCATCTAAATGACCTTTATCAAGTACACATGTAAGACAACAAAGAATAAATACTCAATGCTCTTGGGGGAAAACCAAAAGCAAGACTTCTCTAGAGCTGGAGAAAATGGCAAATATAAATGTTCAGTTGCTAATGCTATTCACCGTTTTGCTTTGCTGTATGAAACCTCAGGAAAGTCTTGCTTCTGTCCCCCCCCCCCCTCCCCCACTAGTTGTGTGTATTTTTCATAACCACCATTTTCCCATGCTGTATAAAATATGGAATTCATGCTGCTGCTTTTTTTCCCCTTAAGTTTTGTCTATTCTTTGTTGTCTGTTTTGTATGCTTGATGAAGGTCAGTTGGTGGAAAATTAATGCATGTCTTGTGTTTTTGTGTCAATTTTGCGTTTTGTTTTATTTTCGTGTATTTCTGGCCCCTCTTTGCATGGATGCTGGCATTCATATTCTTTGATTTAGAATAAACTATAATTATAATGCCATGCATTGTCAATCATGAAATCATGACGAAGTCATATGTCAGTGATTAGTACTGATACTACCAAGAGGTTAATCTAGCAGAGCTAGTTCAATAGTTGTTTTTAGATACTGTCAAAAATGTTGACATTCTAATTCTTACATTAAACAATATTGATTCTTGTTTTAATAATAGGATTAGGACTAGGATCAGTGAATGGCATATACTACTTCTGATTATTTTATAATGATGTTAATTTTAGTTTCAATGGTATGAGTGAGGATATTTTATATGCTGCTGACCATTTCTAATAATATCTACACTTGTTTTAATAATAGGAATGAATGGTGTGTATGTTTCTTAGTATCTTACTATTTTTAATATTTCTTACCACAGGAATGAATGGGGCAGTGCGCGCTGTTGTACGCATGGGTTTCTATCTGGGATGCAAGGTTTTTGTCATCAAAGAGGTGAGTAGGGTACACTGTAGATAAGCAATAATGGTGATAATGGCAGTATCAATATAAGCAGAGTTTGGTTTGACACATATGCATACATGCACATGCGTATTGCGTATAAGCACATTTATGCCGGCACGCATTCATGCACCATATTGCATAATGCACATATGAGAGAAAGAGAGAGAAAAATCTAAACTGTGCTTTTCTGATTAAAGCCAACAGCGCCTTTTATCAGGAATCAAAAGGCACATATTTGGCATTGAACACATTGATAGACATCAAAATACCAACGTGACCTTACATAACTGTACCAGATTAATATCTCTTATTGATATATATGTCAACTCTTTCAGATATATATGAGACAGTGACAAAAGCCGAAAAGGTCATGCAAAAACTGGGACATAGGCCATAGTATTTCAGTTAACCATTTGTTTGCATGAAAATATGAAGGAGAAGATAAACTTCCTTATGAATAGCTTTATTGCATCAGTAACACGCCTTGGTTTAATGAAATTGAAACGTTGGATTCTTTCTAACAAGGCAGAAAGCAGTGACATTTGACGGTGTGTCTCCCAGATATGGCAAGCCAAGTTTAACCTAGTTCATTTTTGGATTCGACTCAGATTTAACCTAAAATGATGCGCACATGGTCTGGGGACTAAATCTTGGCAAAGATATAGTTTACTTGTTGCATGTGTTTTAGTTTTCCTTATGATTTTGCAATAGCTGTACAGACATGATGTTTGTGGCTTGTCAGTGGATGTCCCATTTTGGCATTGCCAATTTTGACAGTTTTCTTTTTACAAAAATCATTATGTATTAACAACATGATCCAGCACATCATCTGATGTGTAGGACTTATCTCTTTTAAGATACAAGCTTTAAAAAGAAACGCAACCAAACAAAGAAAAATATTCTGGATATTTTGTTTCTCAAATCAAACACACAGAGGTGCATCATCACGATTTTTGTCTCTGGCTCGTAATAGTCATATATAGACAGATACTACTTCATGTATCTACTGTTCTACATCATGTGCAGTACTGTTTATTACATTTTGAAGGCAGGCGTAAGAAATTGAGCTAGGTCAGCTACAGTTTCTGTGGAGTCATTCATCAGTATACTGATGAACATTTCTTCTAAGTCATCTCCTTCAGAGGTAACAGGAATATGAAGATGTCTGATCCAGTTGTAACTTGTATAGTGGATACTTAAACAGAAAATGTATTTTGTTTTCTTGTGGATTTGGACAGACTGGATAAGAACTGTTTTCAGTTGGTAGTGTAGAGCAGCATATCTATGAATAAATGTTTAATTGGGACATGCTTATTCTAAATTGTGCCTTCACATTCTGTACGCTTCACATATAATACTATATTAGTCATACATATTTTTCTGATAGTAATAAGTATTTAGATTAAATGTACAAAGAAAATAGTGCATTCTAATTCAAGTGGATAGCCAGTTATATTTGAAATTCAAAACAAGTGTGACTGCCCGCGTTCAAGTAAACAGCCGGCGTTCAAGCAAATATGTCAGATTGATAGCAATCTTTCTCTCAGCTCTTCAGAGAAAGAGAGAGAGAGAGAGAGAGAGAGAGAGAGAGAGAGAGAGAGAGAGAGAGAGAGAGAGAGAGAGAGAGAGAGAGGTATAAGGAAAGGAAAAAAAAACCCACTTGAGGCAAAAGAATTCTTGCTCTTTATCACAACAGATGTTACAAGATTCATTTCCTTTGTGTCAGGGTGTTTTGATTTTTCTTTTTATTCTGTGTGTGTGTGTGTGTGTGTGTGTTGTGTGTGTGTGTGTGTGTGTGTGTGTGTGTGTGTGTGTGTGGTGTGTGTGTGTGTGTGTGTGTGTGTCTAAAAGTGTCTGTTTGCCTGTGGGCACACACACATCCATTTTGTAGACAGATCATGTGTATTGCCTATTCATGTTGAAAAAGACCAGTGTGAAATGACATGAACTGATGAAGCTCCATCACATCACAAATAACGACAAAAACCATAATGAACAAACAACAGTCAGCCAGCCAAACAACCAACAAAAACAAACAAACAAGGAAAAAGGTGTTGCATGAATTGCATGCATATTTTTAGGTTTGAAAAATATCCAAGCAAACAAAAGGGTACGCAAGCTAGCAAGCAAAACAAAACAAACCAAAACCAAAACCAAACCAAAACCAAACCAAACCAACCAAACCAAACCAAACCAAACCAAACCAAACCAAACCAAACCAAACCAAACCAAACCAAACTAAACCAAATGATTTAATGGCAATAACAAACCGTAACAAGAACCACCTCCCAATACAACTCCCCGTCCCCACCACAAAAGAGCAGAATAAAAGCAAACCCAAGCCCAAATGAAAAAAAAATCATGTATAATGAAGATAACATTAATAACAACAGTCAACAACAACAGAAACTTGCACTTCAGGACTGAAATCTTTATTAAATTTCTACAGCTTTATCAGTGGTGTGACCAAATACCTTGTCAATAAATATCATCCATAACCAGTCAGCTTCATTGCATTTGATGGAAGCTGCGCAACAGACATCACATCAACTGTCCTCCATTTACTCTCATCTTGACTTTTCTGTGCTACTTTATAAACTTTCAGCCTGCTGATGTTGTGATGTTGTTCATATAGGATGTGGGTGGTCTGCCCAGATTTCTTTTGGCCTCAATATTTCTTTGTAAAAACTATTGACAGATGTATTTGATTTTTCTTCTGTTGATTTCTGCCTGAAGTTGAAGTTGTACTGTGATTCCATTCAAAATGCTTTCATTTGTTCTTTTGATCCATTCAAAATGCTTTCATTTGTTCTTTTATCGGTCCATTCGACGCTAAGAATCCATCTGTAGAACCACATTTCTGCTACTTCAATTGTTATTTTCATCTGCTATTCTGCACGTCCAGGCTACACAGTCATATGATATTGCATTACTTATGAGATCGGACATTTTGGAATTTTGAGTCTGAGAGCTGTTGGTATGCTTCTGTCTTTCTGAATGTAATTTAGCTGGATCATTTTCTGTTTTGCCATCCCAACTCTTATTTTGATGTCATTAGTACAGATGCCATCATGAGATATAACTGAGCCAAAATATTTAAAGTCTCACTCACATTTTTTATTGTATTTGTACTGTAGTCATGTTGATTTGAATATCTCGATATGCTTGAGACTTCTGCTCTGCCTGGGTGCTTTACTTTTGGCAGTTTTGCCTTCTTGGCATTAAGATCTAAACCCGCCCTCTTATCCACTGCATCTACTCTGTACAGAATTCTTTTCATATTAGTGATATCGTCCAACGTCAGTGCATTACATCAGCATATAATATAAATGTGTGATTTTTTGACCACCAATTTTGATTTGCCATATCTACAGTATCTGCTTCTGTCACAACATGCTCTGTGTATATCACATTGTAATATATAATTGTATATAATATGCTCTCTATAATTTTCCATTGCTTTTATTCTTTCTCCCCATTTATAGCCGTGCGTGTGGTGGTGTGGTGGTGTGTGTGTGTGTGTGTGTGTGTGTGTGTGTGCGGCGGCGTGCGTGTGTGGTGCGTGCGTGCGTGTGTGTGTGTTTTAGTGCTTAGATTTGATTTTATCAAGATTTTGCGTATACAAATAAAATATGGTATTGTAATTGTATTGTATTGTATATGTTGAAGAGATAAGGTGATACTGATAGGATGCATCCCTGATTGACTCCTTTCTTGATGCTAAAATATTCAGTTTTACTTTTTAGTTACTGTGTAGGGCTGCAATAAAAGAAATGTTTTAGATGTTCCAGGAAGTCCATCTTCTTCATGGTATCAAAAAGATAATGGTGTATGACACTGTCAAACACTTTGCTGCAGTCAATGAAAGTCATGAAGGTCTCTTACTTGCTGTTTCTGATTTTCTTGATCATGATTTGTAAAAGGAGTATTGTGTTAATGGTTTCTCAGTTGGCCTGTACCCTACATCGCACGCGACAGCCTGACAGTGACAGCTGCTCTTTCACTTAAATCTCATGTTTAGTATTATGATGGGCAGGATTTTGCTGATGAGAGAATACAGTGTGTGAAAATGTAGCCTAACAATGAAATCCAGCACCACCGTTTTGAAGTGTTAAAGATGAATTATTTTGAGTTTCCAGCTATTTGCCAGGAACTTAGGAGGCAGTGTTCTGAACTCCTCTTGAAAATGTTGTCAAGTTGAAGGATTGATTGTGTGAAAGGCCCATCTGTATTGTTTGAACTATATTCCTAGATTTTGAGCGCTTGTCTCTGTATGCTTGGCAGCACAAACATGATGTTCTGATAAGAATTTGTTTAAATGTAGTTTGCCATGTATGATTTCCAGTGCTTCTTTAATTGTTTTTCCCAAAAGTTGTTTATAATGACTTGAAATTGAATTTTTCAGGGTTACCAGGCATGGTGGATGGGGAAGACAATATTATGGAAGCTTCATGGTCCAGTGTGTCTGGAATTTTACAACTGGTAATGTTCATGTCACCCACTTATTGTAACACTGCTGCAGCATTAACAACTGCTGTGGCATTAAAAGCTTTATAGAATGAATGTAATATGACAGGCATGATAAACATATGGTTTGGATATCAGGCTTCCGATAGGAAGATAGTTTGATCCTGTCTTGTAGCATGTGGTGAGTAAAGAGTGGAATTATTTATGATCTCCTAGGTCAGTATATGTGCAGAAGCACCGTACCACACCACACAGCACCACACCACATGGCACCACATCACACCACACCACACACCACACACACCACACCACAACATACCATAATGCAACACATATCACACCACACACAGACACACACACACACACACTACACACACACACACACACACACAGACACACACACACACACACACACACACACACACACACACACACACACACACCACACACACACACCCCTTAAACTCACACACACACTTGAACTAACGCACACACACACACACACTTAAACACACACACACACTTGAACTAACGCACACACACACACACTTGAACTAACGCACACACACACACACACTTAAACAAAACACACACTTGAACTAACGCACACACACACACACACACCACTTGAACTAACGCACACACACACACACACTTAAACACACACACACTTGAACTAACGCACACACACACACACTTGAACTAACGCACACACACACACACTTAAACACACACACACTTGAACTAACGCACACACACACACACACACTTAAACACACACACACACATACGCGCGTACACACACGCAGACACACACACAGACAGACACACAGACACACACAGACACAGACACAGACACAACACACACACACACATACACACACACCACACACACACACACACACACACACACACACACACACACACACACACACACACACACACACACACAGACAGATACAAAACTGTGATATCTTTGGAATTTCCCAGTGTATGATTCTCACATATACTTAATCAGTATAATCAGTATAACACTACCCAGGCATTAAAATCTGTAAATACTGATAATTAGAATAGAGATGCACAGGCTGCCAGCTGACTGATTTTGTGCTTAATTGATAATGTAGGTTAGTGTGGGATGTGGTGCAAAGTCATTGTTGACTGATTATATATTTCATTAATGTTGATTGATACGAGATTGAGGCCAGTTGTGTAGAGGCAAGCTACTATCCTCTGGTCACACTGCACAAGTTCAGCCATGACTTGGGATGATAATGTTGAGTGTATGTCATCCATCTTTGCAAGGTGTAATAGATGTAATAGGTACGTGATCCTCTTCAGAATTTGAGGTGTAACACTAACACTGAGGAAGAGGAGTGGGGCCTGCCCTCAAAGTCCTGACCTGCAAGTAATGAGGTCTCTGTCACCTCACTCCTCTTTGTTCTCGGGGTTACGATGCAACCTGTATTACTTTTTAATGATTGTGTGCGTACCTCTATACTTATACCTATACATATTGATGCAACCTATATGTGTACTGTAACACAACTTGGAAAGTGGGGGATATTAGAATAGGTATAGAATGATTATAATACAGAAATTGACACAGGGTATAATACAAAAATTCACAGGAGATGCAAGTTGATCGATATTGCTTAATTGATTAATGTATATTTGTTAATTATTGTAAATTTGTGTGAGATTTGGTGCAAAGTCGTCTCCATGACTGATTTTCTGTTTAATTAATGTAGGTTAGAGTGTGATTTGGCACGCGTCTGATGACAAACGTGCATAGAAATGTGTGTGTGTGAATACACTCTCTCTATATACATATGTACATTTTGACATTCATGTTGGCAATGTAAGCATGTGCTGAGGCATACCAGCGTGTATGCGTGCACACATACATATATACACACACACACATGGAGTCTCACACTTCAACTCAGATAGACTTACACATACACACATACACATACACATACACACACACATACACGCACATACACACACACACACACACACCACACACACACACACACACACACACACACACACACCACACACACACCACACCCCCAATAGCAAAACAAAGCAAAAACAACAACAACAACAACAACAACAAAGCATGCACACACGTACATATTTTCACTTTCACATGATGTACACTTTGAATCTTTGCGTGCTTTATAGTGTGTGTGTGTGTGTGTGTGTGTGTGTGTGTGTTGTTGTGTGTGTGTGTGTGTGTGTGTGTGTGTGTGTGTGTGTGTGTGTGTGTGTGTGTTTAAAATCTTTTGGTCATTAGTATATTTTTTTTTACACTTTTTATGTTGCGTATGCAAGTAATAGAATGATTCAGTGCTTAGATATGTATGTGAAAAGAGATAAGGAAGCAAATCTATTGTTGTGTAGACCAGCTGGTGCACGTATCATTTGTCAGCGAGCAGTCATGGCCTTAATTTTGAATTGACATGTTTTTATGAGTCACTGTTGGTGATGGGTATGACTGTTATTCGCAGTGCAGTGTGTAAGAATAACAATGTAACTAGGAGACTACTAGTGATTTTGGGTGGAGCATATATATGAAATCGTCCCAGCGAGAGACACTGGTGTCTACTGACACATGGTTTATTTTGCAGGCTACTGACCCTTACACATCCCTGTGGGGATGCAGGGGGCTCTTTCAGTATAAATAGTATCCCCACCTTCTGGAAATTCTGTGCTAGAAATTTCGTTTTTTTTCTGTCACTCTCTTTGTTTCTTTCTTCCTCCTTTGCTTTCTGTCATTTCTTCCTGTCATTTTCAGCCTTGCTTGTCCATTCACCTGTATGTGTTCGATAAAGTCTTACATATTTTCTCTTAGGATTGACAATTGGGTACATGTATTAAATGCATTTTTGGCTCTAGGGATATGAGATGTGCAGAAGCAGTTAAAGGTAATTTAGGCTCGTTTTTTATATGTCTTAGTGTCCTTAATTATGTTTAAATTTGTATTCAGGTATGTTTATTAAATCCCTTGTGCGATATATTAGACGGAGTGGTCAACGCCAGGGGCATTTCCGTAGATTATGTGTGCACATGCATTGATGTGTGTACTTAATTTTCTGTTCTTATTTTCCTGTTGAAGTATTGTGTATGTTTTGAAACAGTTATAGCCCTGATAAGGCTCTACACAGTTGGCTGGGCTGTAATCAGTAATAACAATAACAACGACCCATACACATACCAGGGACTGAGATGGGAAGGAGTAACATTTGGTGGTTCTCACAATGTATTTTCAACATCATGTATTGTCAGTATCAGTATCATCCATTGGCTTTGCCATAGACAGGTGTCATTCCTTGAGAATGTGTTTGTGAGTTTGTCTTAATGTGCTGTTAGACACAACAGAAGCAACAGCAACAGCTCAACAGCAACAGCACAACAACAACAGCAACAGCAACAGCAACAACAGCAGAAGCAAAGAAGAAAGCAAGAAGAAGAAGAAGAGAAGAAGAAAGAAGAAGAAGAAAGAAGAAAAGAAGAAGAAGAAGAAGAAGAAAGAAAGAAAGAAAGAAAGAAAGAAAGAAAGAAAGAAAGAAAGAAAGAAGAAAGAAAGAAGAAGGAAAGAAAGAAAGAGAAAGAAAGAAAGAAGAAAGAAAGGAAAGACAGACAGACAACAGAAGAAGACAGACAGACAGACAGACAGACAGACAGACAGACAGACAGACAGACAGACAGAAGAAAGAAAAAGAAAGAAAGAAAGAAAGAAAGAAAGAAGGGAAGAAAGAAAGGAAGAAAGGAAGAAAGAAAGGAAGAAAGAAGAAGAAAAAAGAAGAAGAAGAAGTGTGTGTGGTGTGGATAATGTTTTGAAGTTGAACATGATTGTATCATATTCAAGTAGTAATGTATAGTCAAACAAGCAAACAGTTAAGAGAGAAGTGATTAGAGCTTTGAAACAGTCAGGCTTCTCAGTATGTGTAGTGTGGATGGGTACACGTGGGTGTTTGTGCGTGCATGCTCGCATGCGCGCCATACGCGCGTGTGTGTGTGTGTGTGTGTATACAGCATTTATTTGTTGATATGGAGCCCATCTGCCCCCCTCCCCTCCCCCCAATTTTTCATATTTTTTTTCCTTTCCTTGTCTGTGTAAAGTGCAACATGGATGTTTTGATGTGCACTGCTGTTTGTGCCATGATACAAGTAGAATTATTTTATTACAGTTATCATTATCAATATGACAACAGGGAGGCACAGCGATCGGCAGTGCTCGATGCAAGACTTTCCGCGAGCGCCCAGGTCGCCTGACGGCAGCCTTAAACCTGATCAAGTATGGCATCACCAACCTGGTGGTGATTGGAGGTGACGGCAGTTTGACTGGTGCTGACCTCTTCCGCCAGGAATGGTCCAGTCTCTTGCAGGAACTTAAAGACACAGGTATAGTTTGTATTCTGGTAATTTGCATTGCAGTAACGTCAATAACTGTTCAGGATATCCATGTGTACAGTCATTTTGACACAGGCGCATACACATTCACACATGCATACACACGCATGTATGCATCCACGCGCACACACACATACACATGCTTGCACACACACACACATGCATGCACACTCGCACATACACAAAAACATACACACAGTAATTTAGCAGATCTATAAACATGGTGTACTGAAGGAACATCATAGAAAGTTAGATTATGTTTCAGTAATGAATCATATTTTGTTGAGTGCAATCCAGAGAGTATGAACTTTATCATCAAGAAAAGATTGCTTGAGATGGATGGGGCATATAATATGAAGAGAGCATTGTAATGTTACCTGGACTGGAGGAAGACCCAAGAACACCTTATGACGAACGGCAGAGGACCAGTAAGGACCTGAAAAACACATGGGGTTCCATAAGAGGCTGGCCTAGAACAGTCAGGCGTGGAGAACCTTTGTTGCTGTCCCACATCCCAGCGACTAATGGGTTGTAAGTAAATAATGTATTATGGTATGATTTGACTTCAAGAATTATTCATTTATACAGGCTAGTTGAGCAGGTCACCAAGAAGCGAAAATCCTAATCAAAACCAATGGTATAGGAGTCAGAACATGCCTAAAACTTAATGCTAAGAAAACAGAAGTGATCTTTGTCAGGGAAGGCATGGTAGAACCAATAGAAATAGAAAGCAAAGAGCAAAGAACTGGAACAAGTACATCTGTTCAAAAACCTGGGTTCGATAAAATCAGCCAGTGGTGACTGTGCAGCCGACATAAAGCACAAGGATAACCATGGCGAAGAAAAGAACGGTAGAGCTAGTAGAGTCAGTAACTGGAAGGATAAGTCAGTTGGAAAAACTTAAAAGATGAAAAACTGCATCATCTTGTACGAACATTTATGATCCATGGGGCAGAGGTATCAACACTAAGAAAAAATGATACTGAAATATCAGTACTGCTGAAATGTGGTTTTACAGAAGAACGTTGAGGACCGACTGGAGGGACACGGGCACAAGCAGAGATATCTTGGAGGAGCCGGCGGTGGAGGGACAGCTGCACGACTTTATTGAGATGACCTTTTATGGGCATTCAGCTGGACACAAGAGGTGCTTCCTAATGAAAGATATTCAAGGAAAATGTAGGGGAGTGGAGGGGTGAAGAGCTGGAGACCAACTGTATGGGAAGCATGAAAGAATGGACCGCCTGGATGGCTCAGGGTGTTTACATCCTGGTAAGGCATTGTGAATGGCACCACAGCAGTTTGAGTAGCCACTAGTACACGAAAGTGAGTTGATTAGAAAGAGAGGGAGAGTTGAATGCTGAGGACATTGCACAGCACCAGGACCTGAACTTTGTGAGGATGGTAGGTCTCATCCACAGTGATCTCAGTGATGAAAGATCATCTTTTTTTGTTGTTGGTTTATTTATGTAATAGTTTATTTATTTTCACAGGCCAGTTGAGTGCTGATGATGCAGCAAAGCACCAGCATCTGAATATTGTGGGGATGGTGGGTTCCATAGACAATGACTTCTGTGGCACCGACATGACTATTGGCACAGATTCTGCCCTTCATCGCATTATTGAAGCTGTGGATGCTATTTCTACCACTGCTAGCAGGTTTGTTTGTTTTTAATCTTTCATTTTAAAGAAAGAAATTTAGTTTATGCATGTTTATCAGAAAACATTTCCTCAAATTTATAATGAATTTATTCCATGGTCAGAAAAAAAAGTCACATTTTTTTTTTGTTCTGGATCTTTATTCCTGAAAGTGGAGCCCAGCTGTATGTAATGTAAAGAATTTTGATTACATGAATATTAACATGGTGGCTGTCTTTCATCTTAAGTTTGAAGTGAATCTTGAGTGACAAAGTGGTATTGATCTGAGAATTTATTACACTGTCTGAAGTAGTGTACAGTCTCAGACTTTTTGTGAAAAGTGTACATTTAAGCAACAATACTTTGATTGTTTTTGCCCTGGTGAAATGGAAGGTGATCTCACTTTGACAAGTTGATGCTGTTTGATTCTCTGTTGCAACAGACAGATCTAGACATATATTTCTTAAGTTCAGGTAAGTGTAGGTTAGTTCTGTTTTATCTTTTGACTGTATTAAAACTTGATTGTTAACAAAAGTAATGAGTCAACAAGAAAGGAAATCGTAGAATGGCTTGACTGCCTTGTTTTTGTTTCTGGCAAAGGCATTGCTTTGTGTACATGTTGTGATACACACTAAGCCTGTAAAGGATGCCATGGGAAAGGAAAGCAAAGGCACAATATTGACAGTCTTGGATAAATTAAACATTTTTTGTATCTACGTGGCCAGTGTCATTTTCATGTGTTTCAACAGAAGTGCTTTTCATTTTCATGATCATCTGCAAAAGGCTAGCTCCAATTTGGTAGGGGGACATCCATCTCCAACCCAATGGGTTGCTGATAGTGGATGGCAGAATACTTTTAGATATGGAAGGTTAGCTATGGAGTAAATCAGGCTTGCCTGGATGAGCAAGCTGTTCCAGACTGACTGACGGTGTCTCTTAGGACAGGGTAAAGTGGCACTTGGCAAGGCCACATTTAGAAACTATTGTATCTGTCATTGTATCTGTCATGGTGGAGCCATCAGGTGGATAAGGACTGCCTAAAGCCCTTTCCCCATTATTCACAGATTAAGTCTTTTGTCTATGAGCGAAGGGCAAGGTAACTCATACAGAAAACTTTGAGGGATGGAGTCAGATGTACCAGGCGTGCAGGTGCCTTCTAAGAAACCATGGTACCATGCAATATAAGACAAGTGTCCACACAATCCTGTACATTTGGCAAGAATGGTGCTTGCCCATTGGGGTCCCTTCAGGGTGGAACAGCATTAGGTCCCACATCTCAATAGGATCCACCCTTACCTGGTCCACAGCAACCAGCAGAACTAGAAAAATGACCACATTGATCACCAGATGGAAATGGTGAAGAAAAGAAGAAGAATTGTCATCATCATTTTTTTCCTCATCATTATCATAATTTGGGAATGTAGACTAGTACCTTTCTTTATTTCTTTGTTTATAACTTTTTCATCTTCCTTGGCAGTTTACAGTTTTATTTACACATAGCATCAAAAATATTCATTTTTAAAGTATCAAAAGGACGTGACAGTTACAAAATCAAAACCATTCATTTTAATGTATAAAAAGGACATGACAATTATAAAAAGAACAGAAATGAACAGAGGAAAATGAAATAAAGGGACAAAATCTTGAACAAACTTTTTACCTTGTGTGCCTTGTTCCATCATAGAGTGATACCTAATTCTGCCATGTTTTTGATGAACAGAAGGTGCTCACTAGTATCAGCTTCAGTTTTTGAAACAATATATGAAACTGAAACCGAATCTTTTTAGGATCCTCCAGTCATCATTAATCAGATTATGATTTATTTGTCGTGTTATTTCCACAGCCATCAGAGGGCCTTTGTGATGGAAGTGATGGGACGTCACTGTGGGTACCTGGCACTGGTTGCTGCCCTTGCATGTGAAGCCGACTGGGTGTTTATCCCTGAGTGGCCACCGGAAGGTGACTGGAAGACTACACTCTGCAGCAAGCTGGCGTCTGTGAGTATAGGATCAGGAACTGTCACCACATTTCTGCTCTTATGTTGATACATGGATTTGACTTTTCTTTAGAAATGAATGAAAATAAGTTAGAAGGGGAAGAAACCAAAACATTGTCACCAAAAGCATCAGCCCTCTCAATCCCATACTGTGTCCACAAGTTTATTGCAGAAATTCAGATCTCCCAATCGAGCCTCTGTGACGTACTCCTTCCGCTTGCTCCTGTCCAACATAGCTGCCTTGATCTCATCGATGTCTTCGAGGCCAGTGTCCCTTTTGAGAAGATCAATGAAGTCTGTTGTCTTCCTTCCCCTGTTCGCTTCCCTCCAGTTGGCTGCCACAGTACAAGTTGTGAAGCAACTTCCTCTGGATGTCGCACACAGTGACCAGCTAGGTGAAGTCTACGTGTTCTTATCTTGTCACTATAGGGAGGTATCCATTTAGCTCTTCGTTAGTCATGTGCTGCTTCCAAGAGACATTTAATGCCATCCTCAACATGCGAGTATACGTACCATCAAGACTGTTCTCCATCTGCTTTGTTAAGATCCATGTTTCCGAGTTGTAGAGCAACAGACTCATTTATTTTTTTAAATGTCTTCTGCATGCATTGTTGGATAATTTTTTTTTGATAGGGGAGGGAAGATCTATAATGTAAGAATAATTTGGGGGAAAGTAATGTACAGTTTAGTTTATAAATGCTGAAATCAGGTGAATAGTACTTATCTTTTCAGTGTTGAACTGAGGATTTTAGCTGGCAATTTTTGTGGGTGTTGTGAGGAGTTTTAGGATCAGGTGTATGTCTAGTATATAACTTTTCTGTTTCTTTTGTTTTATTGTCCTATTTCAGTGCCATTTCACTGACCACACAGATGGGACAATTTTTGCTAATGGATGACAATGTGGATGACAAGCATGTTTCTGTGGAGTTCCATTCTTGTGCGAGACTGCATTCCAGGACTGTGCTCTACACTTCCTTTCATGATATATCTTTGGGTCTGCTAGACTCATGATATACAGACACTTGTGTTGGATAGGAAATTTGAGCAACACCTTCAGTGATGCATCCAGGAATAGGATGAAGCTGAACTGTGTGATCCTTGTCTTCCCAATGAGTCCATTGCACACTCAACTCTGTATAGGAGCTTGTTGTGTGTGGAAAAGCCTATATGATTTTGACAGGACTGGTACGATTTGAAGCCACAACCGGCCAAGTCATTAGTCTGTTGTGCTCACCATTGTATATAAGTTTACATCTGTTTAACTATGATTATGTTGCGTAATATCTTATGGATACAGAGCAAGTGTCCTTAAATGTGTATTATTGACTGATAGGCAAAACACAGAGGATGAATTTTCAGGAGCGTAAACTGGGCCAGCGACTGAACATCATTCTGGTGGCAGAGGGTGCCATAGATCGTGAGGGAAACAGCATCACCGCTGATCAAGTGAAGGAGGTCAGTTTTGTTGTTGTGTGCTGCTGTGGAAAATTGTGTGTGTTTGGAACTGAACAAGTTGTAATGTCAAGTGAGTGTAAGTGTCATTTTGTTTGAATGTGAAATTTAACCCTTTGATTCCCTTATTCTATCTACAGCTTCTTGCTGTTTAACCCTCTGACTCCCTTATGCTATCTACAGCTTCTTGCTGTTTAACCCTTTGACTCCCTTATGCTATCGGCAGCTTCTTGCTGTTTAACCCTTAGCTGTTCACAAGGCCCGTAACCGCCCTGCGGAAAAAATGTGCTGATCCGTTCATAGCGGTCGAGATCGCCCTACCTTTTCCGGCACACGTGTGGGGAATTTCCATCACTACTGGCCTTGCTGTCTTATCGCACATGTGGTTAGAATCTTGGTCAGTCCCGCGTTGAATGTTCTAGAAATAGTACAAGCATTCTGGGATGCAAGGAACTTTCCATTCACTAGGCCTACTGAAAGACTTAGTTACTGATGCTGTGGTACGTGCTTTCATTCACAACTGTGAGCGTGGGAAAGATGGCGAGTTTCAGCGAAGACGAATTTGTGGATTACACTGAAACAGAGTTGCAGGAAATTTTTAGAGAAATAGATCGTTTAGAAATTGAAGAAGAAGATGAAGAAGAAAAGGAAGATGTAGAGTCGTATGTTGAAGTAGGTGGTGATGGTGAAGATGGAAATGACAGTGACATAGACGACGATGTACCGCTGGCTGCACTGGTGCAGGCATGGCGACCGGTGACACGTAGCATGAAGTCAGGGAATTTTCAC
>JAPXFY010000027.1:10535163-10592663 GCA_030674185.1 Monoplex corrugatus | reverse complement strand
CGTCATTGTTTATGGTGCAGCTTTATTTTATTCCCCTGTGAAAATATGACTAGAAGTCATCAGAGGAGCAGTCAGTGGCCCCTTCCCTATGTGATGATCCCTGTGCTTATACATAGCAGGACAAGCTCAGTGGCCCCTTCTCCATATGATGACCCCTGTGCTTACAACATACATATAAGGATAGACTCGGTAGTCCCTACATCATGTGATGACCCCTGTGTTGATGACAGTCATGACACAATCAGTGATGTAAGAGAAGATCAGCAAAATGATCAAGGTGACTGTCACACCGATGTCAGTAACGAAAACATCTCTGATGCAGAAATCGAAAATGTTTGTGAGGTCATAGGTGAGGATGTGTGCAGCCAAACACTACTGATGAGACAATGACTAATGGTGAGGATAACAGCGTTCAGTGACAGGACAGTGAAAAATGTTCATATTGACAATACAGATGTCAGCACAATCCCCCAGATACACACGCAGTGACACATAACATGACCACCGATAGCCTGTCAGACTCACAAGTAAGTAAATAGGCTCAAAACTGTGAAAATGTGTATACAAACCAGGACTTAACAGCCATCCTCTGTCAGTCATTATCTGCATACACAAGTAGACAGCAAGAGCAATGGCTGTGCTCCACCAACATCACTGACACGTTTAAGAAAATTCAGATTAAAGGCCAGTTAAAGGCTAGAAAAGCAGGTGCCAAACTTCTAAAACCAAATTTAGTGTGGGTGGAACCTCAGGCACTAAAAGACAGGATATTGGCCAGGCCACAATACCAAGTAGATCGGCACGATCTTCCACAGGCGGTGGTCGTTCTGCTTTCAATCAGAAGCTAATACCACCACATATTAAATTCTGTGAATAAGTTGCATGTCAGGTTTCTCAGTTATAAGGTTAATGGAATCTCTGAAAAATCAGAGAATGATTTTGTCAGTTTTCTTCTCACATTACAGACCTACATTACAAGAGTGTAATTGACTGTCTGTTGGTCAGTGGTAATAACAGTAATGACATTTATAAGGAGCCAAATCTTGATTCAAGAGTCAAACAAAGTTGTGCACTTTCATCATTCACCAAAGCAATCGCCCAGCAATGACCAGAACTCCAGGGCACAAAGCACAGGCAAACTGGGAGGGGGAAACAAGGAGGGCAGTGAGGCAAGTGACCCCTGAACCAAGCTGTCATCTTCCATCTGTATCACACATATATATGTGACCTCCCATCACAAAATCAGTCTTAACTAGCATTTTGGGCATTTTGAGATATACCTATCACTGGAAAGTATATATTCTGCTGATTATTTTGGTACTTGAATAAAGCTTGTACTCAAAAAAATGTAGAAGTTATGTATGTTTAAAGTCATTAAGTTGTATGACGGCCATTTTGAGAAAACGGCCTCTAAAGTTTTTGTGTGCTCTCCTACACGTTTTCCTTAAACTTCTTTATTTGGTGGATTTGACCCAGTTTGTTTCTAATTTTTGCTGTCATTATCTGAAAGGTGCACCAAAGAGCTCTCCATCAGTATATTACATGTGCGGGTACTGTACAGGTTAGGGTTCATAATAAGAGACAAAAATAGGTACTTCTGGTAGGAAATTGCGTTCTTTCTGCTGCAATCAGTGCATTAAAATACCAATTTAAATTGATTAATAGCATTTTTTCAAGAAAAAAATTTCTGTGGGGGGATAGATTATAGTCTACAGAAATCACTTTTGAGAAAAAGTCAAAACATCCCAGATAGACCCTCAGTCGCCTTTTCAGCTCCTAGTGCTGCTCGACTGACTGCGAGTTAAGACTGATTTTGTGGTGGAAGGTCACATATAAGTACTTGAATGACAGATAGATCTATGGAAAGTTCATGATGATAGTATCCATGGTTATATCATAACATACAAACTCTAAATCAAAGTGACTGCCAGTGTCCAAGCAAACAGAAAACAGAAACCCTTGAAAACAAAAGGAGTATTATGTGCGTTCAATTAATGAAACAGTCGGATGCAAATTTTTGGAACGGCCCTTGCCAAGCAGACAAAAAGACAAGGAAGGAAACAAATTCATTAGATTAAAACAACGACAATGACAATAACAACAAACAACAAACCCAAAAAACAACAACAACAACAACCAAACACCCCCCCCCCCCCCCCCCCCCCCCCAGCAGATTGAATAAGTTCTCTGATATTCTGTTGAGTTAAAGAAAGTAACAGTCATAACAACTTTCAGATTTGTGTAATGTGTCATGTTTATTTATAGAAAAGTTCATGACACATTTTTTTGTGACATAAACTGTTTGTGTTGCTCAGGGCTCAAGAATGGGAGCAGAGGCAGTTCTAGCTTGATGGATGCCACACCAAACACACCAGCCTGTGTCGTGTCTTTGGAAGGAAACCAGACTGTGCGAGTGCCTCTCATGGAATGTGTTAGTCGGGTCAGTCATTTGGGCCTTTGGTTTTTGATTTGTCAATCATAGATTTTGATAATCAGTGTGTGTTAGTGAGAGGAACATTTTTTGGACAAGGGTGACCATTCTGAGGTTATTGAAAGAGCTGTCTTGAGACCAACTCCAAAATGCTTTTTTAGGCTAAGAGTGCAGTGAAGGTCGACTTACATAAGCACACAATTACTGAAAAGTGATTGCCAGAATTATTACATAAAGTGTCAGGTGAAGTGGTTGTTTGATGAGATTTCGAGCGTAAGATGGGGGATGGGGAGAAATGAGGATAAAGGGACATTTGAGAGATTGGATCATTTGCAAGTAAAATCCATAGTAGTTAAATAGTTCAGTTTCACTGAAAGACAGAATGCACACTTGTCACAAAGAATAATGATTTGTAATATGCTTACCTTAAAACAGGCCTGAACTCTTACAAAACAAGAAAAAATCTGGTTGTTAAAACAGTTGATTATGCTCTTCATTCAGTTATGTGTTTAGTGTATTGCCTCTTGTTTTTTTCCAGTTGAATAGTGTGTGCAGGTTAAACATCTCACAGTAGAATAACCCTTGCTTATAACTTGCAGACAAAGGATGTTCAGACGGCCATGGACAAGAAGAACTTTGAGGAAGCTGTGCGTCTCAGAGGAAGGTCAGTAGTGGTTATCAGCCAGGCATAAGGATAGTTCTCGGATTCGCAAATTGTTGGGAATTTTAATTGAAATTTTTTTTGGAGGAAAAAAACTGTTTAATTCATGTCCACTTTTTTTTTTTTAATCTACAGCCATCATATTGGTTACAGGCTGTACCATTTGGAAACAAGATGATGTCTTGATTGGTTAGAAGTTTGCAACGTTATATATATAGAGAGTGTATTGGCATGGACGCTCAAGTTTACATAGATTTTTATTTCAGTCAGTTCCTGTGCCTGAGAGTGCCGTCAGAATCTGATGATCGTTTCTGCATAAGTCGTTAAATGATGCTAAATGTAGTTTTCTTTTTTTACTCTGTCTCTGTTTGTAAGTATTCTTTCTTTCTTTATTTGAAAAGGTCATGGTTTGTTTGTGGTCTCATTTTTCATAGTAGAGCTACCTCCATGCCACAAGTTGATTGTATTGTGGTAACATCCCTCCTTCCCCCACCTCCACCTGTGCCATTGCAGAGGAGGAAAGTGTGCTTGTCTTGCTGAAAATTCATTATCATCATCGTCATCATCATCCTGTTCAAATGTCTCGAAACAGTCATCTCCTTAGACAGGCAGATACACATTGAAATATCCAGCAGAATCGGCCAAGTTAAAACAGCATTAAAAAAATGAAAAGCAGTATTGTCAACAAATGCGTATCAGTTGACATCGGGAAGATAATTTTTCAGTGTTACATATGGACTTCGTTAGCCTTTGTCTTTGATACACCTACCCACAAAGCAGTGGGGCCTGTCTTGCAACTCCTGAAAGTTCCTCACAGCTGAACTCTCACCTTCTGCCAACAATCCCTCAATCCTTTCTCAGCCTACGCCAGTGCATACACTGAACTGCTCTGCTACAATTCTCAACAATTCTCCTTGCAACTGATACGCACAAGTCTCTCTACTAACACTTGATCATTCTGCAGCCTTTATACCATTGATCATGGTATTATCCTTCAACTCATCATACTTTTGGCCCTCTGAATTGCACGTCATTGAGATCATTCATACCTATCAACAGAAAACAACCGTTCTCATCAAGGCACTTATCCCCAACCTGCATACCTACCCGTTGGGTTCACAAGGATCTGTCCTGGCCAGTTTTTTCACTTTACACCTCCCCCGTCCACCATCATCAACTCCATTCTATAAAACCACTTCTATGCTGATGACACCCAACGTCAAGAGTGACCACTATATATACAGCTCCTATTGAACTCGTCTACTGAGTTATAACTCACATTAGAACGAACACCAATGACTTCAGCTATGACGACAAAACAGGAAGCTATGCATGACCCTGTCAGAAATTTCATGCAGCTTGCTCTATTCTCTCCCATTAATAAAACAAACAGTCCAATTCTGATTAGCTAAAATCACCTGTGGTGTTGTGCATGATCTCTAACCCCACCATGAACATACTTGTTTCTCAAACTGCCATCCTGCTACTAGTTCCATCTATAAGCTGACAGAGTATGTCTACTGGTCGAAACAACTGCAAACTCGTTCTCTACCTTCATAATGTCTGCATTGAACTATTCAATTCACTTCCTGTCTGGTCTTCTGCCTCCACCATTCAATCTAGCGCGCATCAAAGGCATGCTCTACGCCTTGTGTAACTCAAAAGAAAAAAGACATGACACACATTATCTCCTCTCCTGCACTTAATCTTTTCACTGGCTCCCTGTATTCAAAGCGAATATGTACTAACTAACACCATGTACAAAGCTCATACAATCCCCGATATATCTGTCAAGCCTACTTGAGATCTATGTCCCTCACGTACCTCCGCTCTTGGCCTCTGATCCTGACTTTTCCCTATCACGCACTAGACTCAATACCTATGGTCAGCGAGCCTCTTGTATCTGGCACTCTCCTGGAAAACAAACTTCCTCTCTCAGTCCGTCAGCAACCTACTTTTGTCTCCTTCAAGTCCGCTCTCAAAACTCACCTTTTCTCCTCCGCATAAAATCCTAACCTCATTCAACCCCCCCCCCCCCCACCCCCCCTCTGCAGCCTGTCTCCGCTCGGAGGGAATCACATGGTTAATAATATATAATTGTATATGCTATGCTCTCTATAATTTTCCATTGCTTTTATTCTTGCTTTTATTGCTTTTATTCTTTCTCCCCATTTATAGCCATGCGTGTGTGTGTGTGTGTGTGTGTGTGTGTGTGTGCGTGCGTGCGTGCGTGCGTGCGTGCGTGCGTGCGTGCGTGCGTGCGTGCGTGCGTGCGTGCGTGCTTGCGTGTGTGTCTGCTTCAGCGCTTAGATTTGATTTTATCAAGATTTTGCGCTATATAAATATTGTAATTATTATTATTATTATTATGCAGGTTTTATGGTGCCTCCCTTAGCCAACACAATCCCTTCTTCGAGCATATGAGGCATTTAATGACACATCTGTGCCACCAGATGTACTTCTCGTTGTCAACGATCGCCACCATTTGGTTCATGACTACTAAGCAGCTGATGTCCATATCTGGAGGTCCTTATCCCATCCACTGGGATGCACTGGGTTGGGTATAGTAGCCAACACTATAACTATAGTGACCCCCAGTTGAAAAATTCAGCACAGTAAAACAATTGCAGATAGGTGTAGGTGTCAAGTGGGAAAGACATCAGAATTCTAGTCAGGAGGTCTGGGGTTCAGTCCTCCCTGAATACCTCTGTTTGGCAGGTAAAGGGTGGAGATTTTTTCCTATTTCCCAGATTAACATACATGTATTTGCAGATCTGCTAGTGCCTAAACCGCTTTTGTGTGTATACGCTTGCAAAACGTCAAGTATGCATATTAAAGATCCAGAAAGTCATGTTTGATGGCTTATGAAAACATGAAAACACCCAGCATGCACACCTGCGGAAGATGGAGTATGCAGACTGTGCAGCAGTGTACATGCATGCTTGTCATAAAAATCGTAACACTAAATTAAAATAAAAGAAACATAAACGATTGAAAAATCCATTCTGTGGTGTTGTGCAGGAGTTTTCAGAACAACCTGACGACATACCGTATGCTGAGCAAACTGCGCCCCCCTGCCAGCCTGTGTACCGCTGACTCCACCGCACAGGTAATGGGCTACTGGGACCCTGTGTTGTTAGGCCTCTACTGTCTGGGATAATGCAACCTTTTTTGTTTGTGTGCATGGTTTTGTGAGTGTTTGGGGATAAAGGTTGTCTAGTGTTGTGTAGATCTCTAAGACTGACACTCTCACACAGATTGTATTCTCTCAGGTAACTGTCATCTTTTTTTCTTTTGTGCATGGTTTTGTATGTTTCTGGGGAATAGAGGATGTATTGTACTTGCTAAGACCTGTAAATTTCATATCCTTGTATATATGTTGGTGTGAAAAGGAAATGTGCTGTACTCACTTTAGGACTTGAGTACTGTTCATACAAAATGCAGACGTAGATGAAATATCTACTGTATGGTGAGCGGTCAGATTGAACTGGACTATGTATGAGAAAAAGAAGAGCGACTGCAGGTGTGAGAAGAGCGACTGTAGGTGAGAAATTGTAAACCAAAGAAAATGTTCTGAATTCATTGTAGGAACCAGTGGGTCATTCATTTTTGTCTGTATGAACAGTGTTGAGATCCTAAGGTGAGTACAGTATATTCCTATTTCATACCGATTTCTCATTCTCATCTGCAAACATTTGTCATTTCCTTGTATGTTTTATTCTTTTGTCGTGTACAATTTTTGGAGGACTGATATTTTGTTGATTTTTTAATCATTTATCCTTGATTTTTCTTTTAGGTTTGGTTGATATGAGTATGTATGTGTATTTTATATCTTCAGGGAATGTATCCTTCATGTGCATTTCATTCATCTTTCTAGTACATTTTTGGGGCTGCTGTGTGGCATATTTTTGGTTGTTTTCTGGATATGAGTATATCATGTGTATTTCATTCCTTTCAGAAATATATTTCTGTTTGACCCGATGTACTCCTCAAGTGAAATGTGTTTCAGAATCCATCTGATAATGGTTGTGTGCCATGCCCAGATTGATTGTTTGGCATGGGGGATAAAGTGTAGCTCATATGAAACTTTTTGTACGTTGTTGGCTTTTCTGGGGTTTGCTGGAGCTGAAAGTGGATCTGAGGATTGTTTAAGCTGTGACTTTGGAGAAAATAACTACCAAGAGCTTCATTGAGAAAATACTACAGAGCTATTAATACGGAATAACGGACCTTCCCTTTGAAGGACCTAAATATTGACTGAACTCTCTAGGATGATCACTAGGCTGCTCCCCACCTCCCAACACTTTCATTTATTTGTTTATTTATTTCAGTGTAGTGTTGTCTTCCTCAGAGTTGGCTGACTTGTTTTGTGTTTCAGACCAGACAGTTTATTCTGTTGAGTAAAAGGTCAATTTTGTTTGCTTGTGTTTGCCTTTCTGTTTGGGCTTACTATTGCAAAAGAGACAATCCATACTTTTCCTGTCGCAACATACCCAAATTTACTTTGCTTGGCGGTTTGTTTCTTGACAGTCATTTTCTTTTTATAAGTATCACTGTTAGTATGAAGCCTACTGCTTGATATCATGTAAATGTATTCTCACAGGGCATGTTCATCAGGCTTACATGATGTTGATGACAACCTCAGAGTGTAATCATATTTTAGTTCAACGCAAAAAACTTTGTCATATTAACTAATCTTGTACCAGCGTTTTTATGGGAAGTAAACCACCTGACAGTGTACTGTATACTAAGCAAGTAAGGGACATAAATGAACATACATCATTTGAAACCTTTTTTTGTTTGTTTGTTTTCTGTTCTGGTAGTTCCTTTTTGTCCTTTTTAGAAGAAATCTTTCTTTCATTATTCAGGTGTGTGTTTCTGTGTATGTAATACATATATCAAGAGCAATATATATACATATATACAACAAAACTTACAGCAGTTGCTGCCTTAATAGAAATGTCAGAAACTTCATATAACATAGTGTTTGAACTAGGTCCGCATTTGTTTGAAAATGGACTGTTTTGGAAGAGATGCGAGGTAAAGAGTGGAATTTTTCGTTTGCTGTGTGGAGCATGCGTTAGGTTTGACGTGTTTTCCCTGCCCCGTTTTCTCTTTCCCACCCCAAACAGAAAGATGTAGGATCACTTCTCGACAACGGATCAGTGGTGCCATGGAGACCGGACCTGGATTCCCATCACAGCTCCGCACCTTATTCGGAGCGGTCACGAGTTGAGAGGTTGAACACATCGACTCAGATAGATAGTGACATTTGCACATGTAGCAGTTCTACATCACCCAGAGTGAAGATCAGTGTTAAAATTAAGACCCAAGGCAAAAAATGCTGTGCTGTCAGAAAGCGCTTTCCTGAGCCAACGTCAACCTCGACGCCACAGACAGTGCCGGTCAGTTTGATGGCATGAAGTTTTCGGACTGTTCTCTGTTAATTGGCAAGTCGCTCACTTTTTCATGATGTTTTGGATATTTTGGTGGATGGAGATATTCAACAGCATGAATTTTGTGATGTTTGTTGCACCAGTAGGTGAGGGCGGGAGAACTAAGTATTGAATATGTTATACCAAGCTTCCAGAGTCCTAGTTTATGCATACTGTTTTTGTAAATGGTGACTGATCGGAAATAAATAAAACAAATCAGTGTGTGAAAAGATAACAGAATGATAGATTAACAGTTTACTTGCAATAAACCAAGTGTAGGCTAAAGAGTTTATACATGAACAGAACAAACAAATAATCAGTTTAGTACTTGTAAATCAAACTAGCCAGGTTGACAAATGAAGACATTTTTGAATAAAAATTAACAGATTTGAAAACACCCAAATTTTTTTTGGAATTTGAGGTCTTAAGAAATGATAAATGAAAGTTGTCAATTTTGTATGAAGACTGGTTTGTTTTTGTGGAGTTTGGTCCTTTTTGTATGTTGCTGATATTGGCATCCTTACTTTGCAATTAGCGGTACTGATATTTGAAACTGTCAGTTGTGTTTGTGGCTGTCATGTGCACAGGGTACTACATGCACATGTTTTTTGTGTCGTGTGCATGGGGTGTTGTATGCATGAGTTTTTTTTTATGTCGCGTGCGAAAGGGAATTTTGTGTGCATGTGGATGTAGTTTTGAAAACAGCTCACCCAAGTTGGGAACTTGGGGTGGACTGGGTTTGTTAGTCAGTCTCCAAAAAACTGCCTTGAGAAAGACACTGGAGCTCCATTTATTAAAAGAAAAAATAAAGGAGAAAAATAAGAAAAGAAGAAGCAGAAGAAGAAAGCAAACAAAAAGGTGAAAAGAAGAAGATGAAAAAAAAAAAAGGAGAAGAAGAAGAAAAAGAAAGAGGAGGAGAAGAAAAAGAATAAGAAGAAAGTGAAAAAGAAGTAGAAAAGAAAAAGAAGGAAAAAAAAAGAAGAAAGAAGTAGAAAAAGGAGAAGAAGAAGAAAGAAAAGAGGAAGGAGAAGAAGAAGGTGAAAAAGAAGGAGAAGAAGAAGACAAAGAAAGTGAATTAGAAGGAGAAAAAGAAGAAAAAAAAAATAAAAAAAGAAGGCGAAAAAGAAGGATAAGGAGAAGAAGCGGGACAAGAAGAATAAGGAGAAGGAGAAGAAGGAGAGGAGGAAGAAGGAGAAGAAGAAGAAGAATAAGAAAGCAAAACAAAGGTAGAGAAGAAAAAGATGGCAAAGAAGAAGAGGAAGGAGAAGAAAGAGGAGAAGAAAAAGAAGAAAAAAGAGAAGGAGAAGAAGGAGGAGAAGAAAAAGAGGAGAAGAAGAAAGAGGAGAAGAAGAAAGAGGAGGAGAAGAAAGAGGAGCAGGAGAAGAAAGAGGAGGAGAAGAAAGAGGAGAAGAAGAAAGAGGAGGAAACGACGAAGGAGGAGGAGACAAAGAAGGAGGAGGAGAGAAAGAAAGGACGTTAATATGAAGTTGCGTGGTTGTGAATGTTGTATGTGTGATGTGTGAAAGTTAATAATAATGAATGTAAAAAAAAATCATATCGTAATCTGTTTAGTGCCATTGTTTGAAAGGAGAGCGTGCGGTTGTTTGACAGACGAGTGCTTTATATATGTTCTGATTGCGTGAGCATGTGTACAAACATGACAGTGGTGACCCTGACATAAGAATAGATAAGATTTTGATTTAACCCCCTAACTTAAGAATACCCTAGTGAAAGATTAGGATTTGTATCCCCTCACAGGAAAAGGGGTTAAATGTTGAATTGAACCCCCTCTGACAGGTGTTTCATTTCTGTTTCTTTTTATGCAGTTATTTGATTGAATGCTGATTTCTCTTTCAAAATAGTGGTTGTTGCAAGCTGTTGTTTGTTCATTCATGGCACCTTGTCTTTTGTCGTAAATAAGCTTGGAGTTCGTGTGTTTGTTTGTGTGTTGCATACTTTTCTTTTCTTTGACATTTTTTTTTCTTTTTGACAATCTTGTTTTCCCCAGATAGTAAAAATTGATAACGTTGAGAAATATTTTGAACAAGTTCAGCGCTTGCAACTTTCTTGGGAACAAGTAAATAACTATATTCAACAGTGTATTGAGCATGATGAGCACCAGAGACAAAGAGAACATGAAAAAGAAATGAAAGCAGAAAATGAAAAACAAAGAGAACCTGAGGAAAAACAAAGTGAAAAACAAAGAGAATATGAGGAAAAACAAAGTGAAAAACAGAGAGAACATGAAAAAGAAATGAAGGAATGTAGCTTTAAGTTGCATCAAATGGAACTGGAAGCAGAGATAGAATTAGAGAGGCTAAAATTCCAAAAAGAAAGCAAATATTCGCTCTTCTTCCAGTAGCTCTCAGCCCAAGTCCTCTTATATCCCTAAACTTCCTCCGTTCGACAAACATAGGGACAATATAGATTCATTTCTTTTTCGTTTTGAAAGTCATGCAACTTCTTGAGGTTGGCCTCAGGAAAAATGGACTTTATACGTCGCGTTGCTATTTAAGGGAAGTGCGCTAGTACTGTATCATACCCTTGCAGCAAAAGAAGGACTTACATGGGATCAATTGAGAGAGGAACTCTTAAAAAAATGTCAGTGCGCTGCCGATGGTTTCTGTAATAAATTCTGTGCAGTCCGTCCTGAGAAGGGTGAATCTTTCCCATCGTTCCTAATAAGAATTTCCCATCATTTGGATCTGTGGATTGAATTATCGCAAACTGACAAAGATTTTGACAGTCTTCGTGAAACTCCTTTTGAAAGCAGCTTTTGCAAAGTGTCAGTAAAGATCTCGCTGTCTTTTTGCACGAAAGAGAATTTCGCACTGCAGAAGAAATGTGCCGTGCCGCGGATCAATACCGTGCTGCTCATCGGAAAAAGACACTGCCCAAAAAGGTGACTTTTCTGTTTTTGACGCGAATGTCTCTGTGTCGCCAAATAAAAAGCAGTTTGTCCGTAATTTTGGTCGTGGCAGGTATAACACTCCACCACCTCGTTTTCAGAAACCATCACCTCGTTTTGGCAATCCATCTCCTCGTTTTGGCAATGCGACACCTCAACAGAGGACGTATGGCCCTCAGACAAATCATTTTGGTTATGGTGGATATTCAGGAGAATCCCATTCCAGACCTCCTAACCCTGATGAGAGACAAAACTTTGCCCCCACCCCACGTTCTCCTGTTGCTACAGTAAATCCCATACCAGTAGACAAAGACAACAAAACACACAAGGTGTCCCCAAATGTAATCATTGTGGATGTAAGTTCACTTTGTAAAACAGTGTCCTTATGTAAACTCATCGGCAGCATCAAATGTGGATGCAGAGGTTACTGAATCTGAAGTTACATATGTGTTAGCCCCTAAGGATACTATGTCAGGCCTTCACTGGGAACAATGTTCTATTAATGGGTTTCAGGCTTCAGTCCATAGAGACACTGGTTGTACAACAGCAGGCGTCAGGAAATCATTTGTATTTCCAGATTAGTACCTGGATACTGTCCAGAAGTGCCGTACTTTCGGCGGAAAAATCGAGAAATTTCCCTGAGCAAAAATACCAGTGAACACTCCCTAATTTTCAGGTCTTCAAACGCTGTGTGATAGACGACCCTGTGTGTGACTCATCTTAGGTAATTTGCCAGGTGTTACAAAAGGCTGCTACAACTTTCTGTTGTCATGCGACACATGTCTAAACAAAAACGAAACATAATCAAAACAAAAACAAAAACAAAAAAGGAAGATCGAAACTGTGACAGTGGCAGTGGCAGGAAGCACTGATCACAATTTTTTCTCATGTGTGACTACCAGCAGAAATTTTGTTTTTATGTGAGAATGTGATGTGTTTATATCAGTCTATTTTGTTATGTGTGATTGTAAAGACTGATTTTCATTCTCATGTATTTCTTTGACATTACTATTGAATTAATAATGTTGAATTGATGTTGGATTTATTGAATTTGTATGGTTCATCAATATCGTTAGATTGAAACATGAATCAACAATTTGTATGATGAACACAACTATAATTATTTGATTGCTGTTGATTGCTGATTTCATGTGGTGAAGTTTATTGACATTGCAATTATTACTATTTGCCATATGTGAATGAATGTCATACATTATTATAAAATGTCCTATTTTGGTGAATGATTGTGATATATTCTATGGGAAGCCCTATATCATTCATGATTGTGATATATTCTATGGGAAGCCCTATATCATTCATGAGTGTTATGCTATGCTGGGCATCTAATTAGTTGAGTAGCTTTTGACCAGTATCATATTTTGGTGGATGTTTTGATTATTGTATATGTTAAACATCCATGAGTTGATGAATGTATTTGGTTGCAAACATGACTGCTTGTCATTTTGGCATTATTTGATTTCCCTATTATAGCAGTAGCTATTTAAAAAATTGCTGTCACAATTTTTTTCCCCAAGATGGGGGGTGTCATGTGCACAGGGTACTACATGCACATGTTTTTTTGTGTCGTGTGCATGGGGTGATGTATGCATGAGTTTTTTTTGCTGCGTGCGAAAGGGAATTTTGTGTGCATGTGGATGTAGTTTTGAAAACAGCTCACCCAAGTTGGGAAACTTGGGGTGGACTGGGTTTGTTTGGTCAGTCTCCAAAAAAACCGCCTTGAGAAAGACACTGGAGCTCCATTTATTAAAAGAAAAAAAGAGAAAAATAAGAAAAGAAGAAGCAGAAGAAGAAAGCAAACAAGACGGCGAAAGAAGAAGAGAAAAGGGAAAAAAAAAGGAGAAGAAAAAGAAGAAAAAGGGGAGAAGAAAAGATAAGAAGGAGGAGAAGAATAAGAATAAGAAGAAAGTGAAAAAGAAGGCGAAAAAAAAAAAAGAAGAAAGAAAGAAGTAGAAAAGGAGGAAGAAGAAGAGGAAGGAGAAGAAGAAGGTGAAAAAGAAGGAGAAGAAGAAGAAGACAAAGAAAGTGAATGAAAAGGAGAAAAAGAAGAAAAAAAAGAAGAAAAATAAAAAAGAAGGCGAAAAAGAAGGATAAGGAAGAAGAGGGGACAAGAAGAAATAAGGGAGAAGAAGAAGAATAAGAAGAAAGCAAAACAGAGGTAGAGAAGAAAAAGAAGGCAAAGAAGAAGAGGAAGGAGAAGAAAGAGGAGAAAAAAAAGAAGAGAAGAAGTGGAGGAGGAGAAAAAAAGAGGGAAAAGAAGAAAGAGGAGCAGAAGAAGAAAGAGGGAGGAGAAGAAAGAGGATGAGAAGAAGAAAGAGGAGGAAACGACGAAGGAGAGACAAAGAAGAGGAGGAGAGAAAAAAAGACATTAATATGAAGGTGCATGGTTGTGAATGTTGTATGTTGTATGTGTGATGTGTGAAAGTTAGTAATAATGAATGTAAAAAAAATCATATCGTAATCTGTTTAGTGCCATTGTTTGAAAAGAGAGCGTGAGGTTGCATGACGGACGAATGCTTCATATATGTTCTGATTGCGTGAGCATGTGTACAAGCGTGACAGTGGCCCATCATATAGATCATGATCTAGCTAACTCTCCTTTCTTGATGAGCTCAAAAGGTGAAACAGGACAAAGGACGGAGATGATAGATGCATGGAACATGACTTCTGACCCACAGTATCAAGATAAGATAGGAAGGACGAAGTCTAGATTCCTTTTTGACACAAGTGTTTGAAGATGCTTTGTGGTTGTTGCAAAAAAAAAAAAGTGAATATGAATATGAATTTGAAGTGAGGGAGAGGGGATGGGCGCTGCCCTCGTGTGCTGGCACCGGGAAAAGTTGAGGTCTCTGTCACCCCGCTCCCCTACGACTTCAATGCTTATGGAGCTATCTAGGTAAAACCTCAGGACCCGGCCAGCTCTTGGGTTTATGTGCAGGCTTAAGGCTTTTACCATGATCATTCTGGATTTTCTCCATCAAATGGCACCTGTGACGATAGTGCATATGGAATTCATCCTGAGCGCGGAGACGTCATCCTCTGACTTTTCGCTTTCCACGCACTAAGCTCAATACCTATGGTCCACGAGCCTTCTCTGTTTCTGGTCCACTCTCCTGGAACAAACTTCCTCTTTCAGTCCGTTAGCAACCTACTTTTGTCTCCTTCAAGTCTGCTCTCAAGACTCACCTTTTCTCCTCTGCATAAAATCCTGATCTCACTCGACCCCCTCTGCAGCCTGTCTCCGCTCGGAGTGGAATCACATTGTAATATATAATTGTATATAATATTCTCTGTATAATTTTCCATTGCTTTCCTTCTTTTTCCCCATTTATAGCCATTGTGTGTGTGTGTGTGTGTGTGTGTGTGTGTGCGTGCGTGCGTGCGTGCGTGCGTGCATGCGTGCATGCATGTGTGTGCGTGTGTGCGTGTGTGCGTATGTGTCTGTTCAGCGCTTAGATTTGATTTTTATCAAGATTTTGCGCTATATAAATACTGTAATTATTATTAATTATAAATTGAAACTGAAACTGAAACTGACCATTTTGAACTGCTTGATGTACATTTTGACAGTTCTGAGCTGTTCGATTTTGTTATTTCTTTGGCTGTGTGCTCATGGGAGCGGTCAGCAGGTGAACCCTGTGTGAATGGTCCCCTATCTGGTGAAGGAGTCTTGTCTTATTTTGCTAATCCCCTAAGAGCTTGACATTGGGCACTGTAGTTGTGTCATTAGTAGAATCCTTGTATGCGCAAGATTTCACTTTCTTGTCAGATTTTCTTAAGTATCCTTAATTATCAGGGTTTTGTTTTGTTCTTTGTTTCAGTTAGGTTTAATTGTTTGTGTTCTGTGTTCTTCCTGTTTCAGTTATTGTGAAATGTTTCTTTTTACCCATCTTTAACTGTGCTTCTCATGTTCTTTTTCCCTTTCTTTCTTGCCTTCTCTTTCCTTTCTGTCTTTTTTTGTGTTTCTTTTTTATTTATCTTTATTTTCTTTCTGTCTTTTGCTCGTTTTTCTGTTGGTGCGTGCGTGCGTGGCGTGCGTGCGTGTGTGTGTGTGTGAGTACATGTATGTGTTTGTATGTGTGTGTGCGCATACATGCAAAGGAACAGCCTTGAGAAAATGAACTCATTTGTAAATATCTTTTTCAGAGATGTTATAAAACAAAATGTGTCTTTTTGTGTGTGTTTTAAAACTGTTTATAATCAAGGAAGAGCGTATGCTGTTCAGGTAAATTATATGTGCTTCATAAAAATTGTGTAATGTATACAGTTTGTGGGCCAACCACAGTCTAGGATAAGTGTGTCATAATCTGTAGTTCTCTTCCTTTGGGTGCTCCAGGAATTGTCTGAGCATTGTGCAAGAGGAGTGTTTTATCTTATCAATAATTAAAATCTATTCCCGTATTTCCCTTGTTGAAACTTGGAACTGATCAGAACAAAGCATTTTGGGATATTGTTGCTGTAACCATTTACAAACTGACAACTGTATAATGTATTGTGTAAACTTGAATATTCATTCATTTCATTGTTTTGACTTTTTTTTTTAGCTGCTTTTCACCTATTTTTTTAATATTTTTTTTAGCTGATTGTCAAAAGCAAAAAATAACATAAAATAGCAATTTTAGAGCTGATTATCAAAACAAAAAAATTCACCTGTTCTTTGTTTTTCAGTTGATTATCTAATAAACTTTTAATCTATTTGGGGGTTTTGAGTTGATTATGTAGGAGTTGAGCTTATTATATTTTTTATTTGGGAGTTCAGATTTTTTTGGTCATTGAATTTGTGTATATTATGTACATTGTATGTAGTGTAGATAGACATTCCTATGAATATTTCTAAAGAATTTTTGTGAACTGTTTGCAGTCTGTCACTGTAGATCCACATCAGGAGAAGGTATGACTGTAAATTTGTTCTGGTTGGTTCAGCTGTGTTTAGAAGATTTTATGTCATTGAAAGTTTAGGCTATGCCACTTTGCCTGATTCAGTTATACAAGTTGACAATATTACATCATTTCACTAAGGTAAAAGACAATTTTTGAATAGCTTTTTGTTTTGCATCTTATAAATTGCTGGCATTATTGTACTTCATTTTGATAAGTCTTGACTAGTGTCTGAGGAGTTGATTGTTTGATAGTGCTGTAAGGGTGTCCTATGAGGAGTTGATAGTTTGACAGTGCTGTAAGGATGTCCTATGAGGAGTTGATTGTTTGACATTGCTGTAAGGGTGTCCTATGAGAGTTGATTGTTTGATAGTGCTGTAAGGGTGTCCTATGAGGAGTTGATAGTTTGACAGTGCTGTAAGGGTGTCCTATGAGGAGTTGATAGTTTGACAGTGCTGTAAGGGTGTCCTATGAGGAGTTGATAGTTTGACAGTGCTGTAAGGGTGTCCTTTTTGAATCTGATAGGCAATCAAAACTTGACTTTTGCTAACATCCACCCCTTTGTGAAAAAATGCAGCAATATAAATGATGAGAGGTTGTAGTTGTTCTGTTACCAGTCAACCTGACAAAATGACATTTTATCATAATCATGTTTATCAGCCTGATGAAGTGACATTTTATCATAATCATGTTTATCACCTGATGAAGTTCATCATAATCATGTTTATCAGCCTGATGAAGTGATGTTTTATCATAATCATGTTTATCAGCCTGATGAAGTGATGGTTTATCATAATCATGTTTATCAGCCTGATGAAGTGATTGTTTATCATAATCATGTTTATCAGCCTGATGAAGTGATTGTTTATCATAATCATGTTTATCAGCCTGATGAAGTGATGTTTTATCATAATCATGTTTATCAGCCTGATGAAGTGATTGTTTATCATAATCATGTTTATCAGCCTGATGAAGTGATTGTTTTATCATAATCATGTTTATCAGCCTGATGAAGTGATGTTTTATCATAATCATGTTTATCAGCCTGATGAAGTGATTTTTATCATAATCATGTTTATCAGCCTGATGAAGTGATTGTTTATCATAATCATGTTTATCAGCCTGATGAAGTGATGTTTTATCATAATCATGTTTATCAGCCTGATGAAGTGATGTTTTATCATAATCATGTTTATCAGCGATGAAGTGATTGTTTATCATAATCTGTTTATCAGCCTGATGAAGTGATTGTTTATCATAATCAGACTTTTTATTTAAGTGACAATATTGTTAATTTGCAACAGGTCTCATAAATTGTCATGCAGGGGAAATTTGTAAGATGAGCTCTCGTCTCCCTTCCCATGTTCTAGTGGCAAGCGTGCAATCCATAGTGGAGTCTGGATGAAGCACCCACTCAGACAGAAACCCAGGTTTAATTTCTGGTTGGACAGGAATTTTGTTCTCTCCCCCTCACCTCCACTAGACCTGGGTGCTAGCCTTTCAGATGGGATATTGAAATGAGGTCCCATGTTCAGCATGCACAGCGATACACTGATACAGCAGTCGTCCTAGATAAACAATTTTTAGAAAAATTGACTTCGGATGGTTAAGAAAAACGCAGACAAAAAGAAACAAGAACGTGTGTGAAGCTGTACTACAGCAGGGTTAGCAGCCTGCATTTGATGTGGGAAAAATAGTGAGTTACAAACTGAATCCAATTCACTTCAATCCAATCCAAAGCTAGCTCAAGCCATTTTGTCAGCTTGTGCAACTGAATCATGCAGCTTGGCATAGCTTTTGAATGCGTTGTAGGAAAAAGACAGGAGAGGGCTAGAATCACCTCCGTAATTTTTGTTTTCCTGTTTGTTGGCATAATTTTACGTTTTGAGTTTAATTTGTGATTGTGATTTTCGTCTGCTGGTTGTAATTTTTGGTTGGAAGTCTTGGAGCAAGTTTGCAGTGAGTTCATTTTTTTGTTTGTTTTTCTAGATTTTTATTGGAGTTAATGTTCGTGTTAGTTTTTGGTAGTCTCTGGTGTCACATGTGTTTCATGAAGTGGCATCTCTGTGATGGTTTTGTGATATAGAAGTACACTGTTTGGTGTGTGTTGACAATCAATTGAAGATGAGGAATATATTATCAGTTGTTGGCTTGATGAAAAGCACACTCTTCATCCAGACCACCAGACTCATCATTTAAGGCATAATCATACTTGAATGCTCCCCTCTCCTCCCCCCAAAAAAAGGAGATCATGAGTTTACTGTCTGTGTGAGGCATTTCCATGCTTGAATGGGGAAAAAAAAGGTCACGAGATGTTGAAAACCAGCAAAGGAGAGGGAGTGAATGTCTGCCTGCCTTTACAGGATTATGCTCTTTCTTTACTAGTAAAGTGTACTAGGTAGTGTACCTTATAATTATGCCCATCTGTTTGGTACTGAAGTGCCGTACAGTGTACCTTGAGTTTGAACATTCTTGGTGCATGGTTCAAAGGTTGTATGCGAAACTAAGCTGAACGGCTCTGTTCAACAATAATTTGAAGATGCAAATGCACCTTTTAGACTGGCTGTGAATGTCTGTGTTGTTTGAGTGAATGCAATACTAACGGCCAGTAACAATGTGTATGCATGTGATGAATGTGTGCACATGTCAGTTTATATGTGGCCTTTACATTGGTACTGACTTTACAGTGAATATCCATTGTAAATTAGCATTTACGTTACCTATTCCAATTTAGAAATGTCTATGGATATAAAAGACTATTTAAAAATGATTGTACTTTATGTAAGTTACCTGTTTTGTGTCAGCAGTGAAAAAAAATATGTTTTTTCAGCACATGAGTAATCAGTCAGTAATAAACTGAGTATATTCAGATTTTGCAGTTTATTAATCCACTCTGTTGTCCTTATTACCACAAACTTTTAGCCTGTACATGCTTTCATTCTTTTTCTTGCTTTATTTCTGTAACCTATACTAACGACCGGTATAGAGTGTATGATGAAGGAAGCAGCGAGCCAGTGTAGAATGAATTAATCACAACTTTTGTCAATCCTACCTTTGCCTTCTCTTCACCTCCCCCCCTCCCCCTGTCAGTCTGTCTGTTCATTTCTCTTCACCTCCCCCCTCCTGTCAGTCTGTTTGTTCATTTCTCTTCACCTCCCCCCTCTGTCAGTCTGTTCATTTCTCTTCACCTCCCCCCTCTGTCAGTCGTTTTTCATTTCTCTTCACCTCCCCCCTCTGTCAGTCTGTTCATTTCTCTTCACCTCCCCCCTCTGTCAGTCTTGTTCATTTCTCTTCACCTCCCCCCTCTGTCAGTCTGTCTGTTCATTTCTCTTCACCTCCCCCCTCTGTCAGTCTGTTCATTTCTCTTCACCTCCCCCCTCTGTCGTCAGTCTGTCTGTTCATTTCTCTTCACCTCCCCCCTCTGTCACGTCTGTTCATTTCTCTTCACCTCCCCCCTCTGTCAGTCTGTCTGTTCATTTCTCTTCACCTCCCCCCTCTGTCAGTCTGTTTGTTCATTTCTCTTCACCTCCCCCCTCTGTCAGTCTGTCTGTTCATTTCTCTTCACCTCCCCCCTCTGTCAGTCTGTCTTGTTCATTTCTCTTCACCTCCCCCCTCTGTCAGTCTTCTGTTCATTTCTCTTCACCTCACCCCCTCTGTCATCTGTCTGTTTGTTCATTTCTCTTCACCTCCCCCCTCTGTCAGTCTGTCTGTTGTTCATTTCTCTTGACCTCCCCCCTCTGTCAGTCTGTTTGTTCATTTCTCTTCACCTCCCCCCTCTGTCAGTCTGTCAGTCTGTTCATTTCTCTTCACCTCCCCCCTCTGTCAGTCTGTCTGTTTGTTCATTTCTCTTCACCTCCCCCCTCTGTCAGTCTGTTGTTCATTTCTCTTCACCTCCCCCCTCTGTCAGTCTGTCTGTTCATTTCTCTTCACCTCCCCCCTCTGTCAGTCTGTTTGTTCATTTCTCTTCACCTCCCCCCTCTGTCAGTCTGTTTGTTCATTTCTCTTCACCTCCCCCCTCTGTCAGTCTGTTTGTTCATTTCTCTTCACCTCCCCCCTCTGTCAGTCTGTCTGTTTGTTCATTTCTCTTCACCTCCCCCCTCTGTCAGTCTGTTCATTTCTCTTCACCTCCCCCCTCTGTCAGTCTGTTTGTTTGTTCATTTCTCTTCACCTCCCCCCTCTGTCAGTCTGTCTGTTTGTTCATTTCTCTTCACCTCCCCCCTCTGTCAGTCTGTCTGTTTGTTCATTTCTCTTCACCTCCCCCCTCTGTCAGTCTGTTTGTTTGTTCATTTCTCTTCACCTCCCCCCTCTGTCAGTCTGTTTGTTTGTTCATTTCTCTTCACCTCCCCCCTCTGTCAGTCAGTCTGTTTGTTCATTTCTCTTCACCTCCCCCTCTGTCAGTCAGTCTGTTCATTTCTCTTCACCTCCCCCCTCTGTCAGTCAGTCTGTTTGTTCATTTCTCTTCACCTCCCCCCTCTGTCAGTCTGTCTGTTTGTTCATTTCTCTTCACCTCCCCCCTCTGTCAGTCTGTCTGTTTGTTCATTTCTCTTCACCTCCCCCTCTGTCAGTCTGTCTGTTTGTTCATTTCTCTTCACCTCCCCCCTCTGTCAGTCTGTCTGTTTGTTGCATTTCTCTTCACCTCCCCCCCTCTGTCAGTCTGTCTGTTTGTTCATTTCTCTTCACCTCCCCCCTCTGTCAGTTGTCTGTTTGTTCATTTCTCTCACCTCCCCCCTCTGTCAGTTGTCTGTTGTTCATTTCTCTTCACCTCCCCCCTCTGTCAGTCTGTCTGTTTGTTCATTTCTCTTCACCTCCCCCCTCTGTCAGTCTGTTTGTTTGTTCATTTCTCTTCACCTCCCCCCTCTGTCAGTCTGTTTGTTTGTTCATTTCTCTTCACCTCCCCCCTCTGTCAGTCTGTTCATTTCTCTTCACCTCCCCCCTCTGTCAGTCTGTTTGTTCATTTCTCTTCACCACCCCGCTCTGTCAGTCTGTCTGTCTGTTCATTTCTCTTGACCTCCCCCCTCTGTCAGTCTGTCTGTTCATTTCTCTTCACCTCCCCCCTCTGTCAGTCTGTTTGTTCATTTCTCTTCACCTCCCCCCTCTGTCAGTCTGTTTGTTCATTTCTCTTCACCTCCCCCCTCTGTCAGTCTGTTTGTTCATTTCTCTTCACCTCCCCCCTCTGTCAGTCTGTCTGTTTATTTCTCTTCACCTCCCCCCTCTGTCAGTCTGTCTGTTCATTTCTCTTCACCTCCCCCCTCTGTCTGTCTGTTTGTTCATTTCTCTTCACCTCCCCCCTCAGTCTGTCTGTTGTTCATTTCTCTTCACCTCCCCCCTCTGTCTGTCTGTTTGTTCATTTCTCTTCACCTCCCCCCTCTGTCTGTCTGTTTGTTCATTTCTCTTCACCTCCCCCCTCTGTCTGTCTGTTTGTTCATTTCTCTTCACCTCCCCCCTCTGTCTGTCTGTTTGTTTCATTTCTCTTCACCTCCCCCCTCTGTCTGTCTGTTTGTTCATTTCTCTTCACCTCCCCCCTCAGTCTGTCTGTTTGTTCATTTCTCTTCACCTCCCCCCCCCCCTGTCAGTCTGTTTGTTCATTTCTCTTCACCTCCCCCCTCTGTCAGTCTGTCTGTCTGTTCATTTCTCTTCACCTCCCCCCTCTGTCAGTCTGTTTGTTTGTTCATTTTCTTCACCTCCCCCCTCTGTCAGTCGCTGTTCATTTCTCTTCACCTCCCCCCTCTGTCAGTCAGTCTGTTTGTTCATTTCTCTTCACCTCCCCCCTCTGTCAGTCTGTCAGTCTGTTCATTTCTCTTCACCTCCCCCCTCTGTCAGTCTGTCTGTTCATTTCTCTTCACCTCCCCCCTCTGTCAGTCTGTCTGTTCATTTCTCTTCACCTCCCCCCTCTGTCAGTCTGTCTGTTTGTTCATTTCTCTTCACCTCCCCCTCTGTCAGTCTGTCTGTTCATTTCTCTTCACCTCCCCCCTCTGTCAGTCTCTCTGTTTGTTCATTTCTCTTCACCTCCCCCCTCTGTCAGTCTGTTCATTTCTCTTCACCTCCCCCCTCACTTTCCCTTTTCTGTCTCTCCTCGTTTCATTTTTTTGTGAGTGTCTTTATTTTTGGTTTTAAAACTGCAGTCATCTTTCCAAGAAATAGTCAACTTTGTACGATGTCTCAACTGAGGTTGTCAAGCATGGCTTATGAAGTGTGCTTTTATGATATTTGTTTGTTGTTGACTTTAGCCACGGAGTGTGCTTTTATGATGTTTTTGACTTTAGCCATAGATTTCTGATACCACTCAACTACTGGAAAAAATGTTCTGAGACAGATTTGGTAGTTTTTGTGGTGTATTGGAGAGCTGAAATGGGTGTTTTTGGGGCAGTGATTTGGAGGGGGTGCAGAAAATGCGGCTGCAAAATGTGGCAGTGGCAACCACCATCACCCAACAAACAGGGAAGAACCCAACCCAAGAGCAAACAGAACAAAACAACACAAGACAACACAAGACAACACAAAACAAAACAAACAAACAAAACAAAACAAGAAAGCTGTGATCCATTTTTTTTTTTCATTCTGAGGATTCATTCTGAAAAATATGAGGCGTTGATGACATCTTTTGTTTTTGGTTGCGTCCTTTCTTCCTGCAGGGGCCGATTTCGCATGTTGATGCAGAGACATGTGCACGGGGGCTGGCTCGCTTCCTGTGTCCCTGTGCCAGAGGTGCTTGTGCTTCTAAGCAGTCTGTTGGCATCGCTCATGACCGCTCTGTTTGTGTAAACTTTTTTTTTTGCTGCTGTGTTCTTGCGTGGCTTTTCAGCATTTTTTGAATTTTTGCTCTCCCATCAAGGTCACGCTGCTGGTGATTTACTGTTTCGGCACCAGAGAGAGAGAGAGAGGGAGAAAGGGAGAGAGAGGGAGGGGGAGGGAGAGAGAGAGAGAGAGAGCAGAGAGAGCAGAGAGAGAGAGAGAGTGCAGAAGAGAGGAGAAGAGAGAGAGCAGAGAGAGAGAGAGAGAGAGAGAGAGAGGAGAGAGAGAGAGAGAGAGAGTGTGTGTGCGTGCGTGCGTGCGTGCGTGCTTGCTTGCTTGCGTGCATGTGTGTGTGCAAGGATATGTTCAGTGTGCTTATATGTTGTGTGCGTGTATGTCTTTGTGAGAATGTGAGAGAAGATGAATCTTTATTTTTGAAGATAATGGATAAGCATATTTTACATACATTTGGCCCTTGCCCCAAAAGGAATTACGGCAGAGATGGGGGAGGAGGGGGGAGGGGAGAAGAGAGAGAGAAACCATGTTGAGATGTGTTGTTATTATTGTGCGAGAGAGAGAGACAGAGTGAGAGAGAAAGAGAGAGACAGAGAGAGAGAGAGAGAGAGAGAGGGGAGAGAGAGAGAGAGAGAGAGAGAGAATTGATATGTATGCTTTAACAGTGATGCAATACACATGAATGTGTGTGGCAGTGTGTCACAAATAGTGTGTGCACATGTACACGCACACATTTGATGACTTACGCACTCATGCGAGCACACACATGGTCAGAAATGTGTTGCGTCTTTTGATTAAACTGCGTTGTGTATGCTGTTTACGTGAGGTATGTTTACCGACATGTCAACTTGGAGAACATATTTTGCAGCATATTGACCTGGATGCAGAGGTTGTACTTTGGTTTTATTTATTCTTTGTTTTTTCTTTCAAGCAGTTCAGTTGAGCTTTCTACAATTTCTTCTTCTGTCTCGGGTTGTGGATAGTTTTGAATGGTTGTTGATGATGACAACTTGTTTATTTATTTGTTTGTTTGTTTTGTTTATTTTTTACTTGTCTGGTTTATTATTTATTTGTATTGTTTAATTTTTATTTGTCTGATTTATTTATCTCTTTGTTTGTTTATTTATTTGTTTATTTGATAAATTTTAGTTCATTGGTGGTATAGTTTTTTCCAACAATATGAATGTGACAGCTTGATTTTAACATAAATAGTACTTGCAGGACTTTGATTTGAACATACGGTTTGTACTTTTATTCTATTGTTTGTGATATTATTTGTTTATTTTTATTTGTTTTATTTTATTTAGTTCATCATATTTTTCTTCTATTTTAGTTCATCGCATTACTACCACAACAAACTTTTTTTTTAACACGGATGATTCTTGCAGGATGCCGGCCCTCATGGATTCCCTTTTAAGGATGGAATAGTGAGTCAGTCTCTGGTTACATTTGTCAATCGCATATCTTTCTGTACAGCCCGGCTTATTGTAGTTTTGTTTGTTTCTCGCAGTCACACATACGGAACTGAAGACTTGGTTCTGTAATGTACATCACTGCTGTGCTGAAATTTGGTGTCCTGTTGGTTGTGTGTATGGTCACTTGCTTGTGACTCTTGTTTGCATTTGTTCTTTGTGTTTGATGTCATTATATATGGGTTTTCAAATTGATTGCTTATTTGTATTTCTTTCTTCTATGCATTTTTGTGAGGCCTGATAGATCTTGGGAAAATCTTGGCCATCTGGATAAAAAAAAAAAAAAAAAAAGGAAACAAAATGATTGCAAAGTAAATACAAGTTGTCGAAGCATGCCTGTTCGTTCAAAAAGAGATGAGTGGGTTGGAGGGGGGGGGGGGGGGTGAGAAGGAGAAAGGATTGCAGGACAAAAGGAGAAATAAACCAAGACAAATATAAGTGATCTGTGTATCGCCTTTCGGGGATAACCAGTGGATTAGTCACTGCATGCTGCATAGCTTCCTCTCAGGATTATCCGTAATTTGTTTTGTTTTGTTTTCATGCTTGTTTGTTTGTCTGTTTGTTTTTGGGTGGGGGGAGAATGGGAACTTGAAGATGCATTTGTCTATCATCTCAGACCTAAAAATTTCCAGCTTCAGGAATTAGAGCATGTTGCAAATCTGCCTTGCAGTTTCAAGACTGTTGAAAAGTTTTCCACTGTATAGAGGCACTACCTGCTTTTCATTGTATAGAGGCACTGTCTGCCATTGTAAGTGGAGGGCAAAGAGAAGAAACATCAACAGCTTCAGCAGTTAGTCATCATCATCATTATCATGTGCCCTGCTGCATGGTGTTGGCGATCATGGCCCTCCATATGAATCTATCCCTTGTCACTGCAAGTACATCTTCCACCCTGTCTGTCCTCAGCCACCATGCAAGTCTGTCCAATATTTTCTCCTGTTCTCTCTTCAGCAGTTAGTGCATGTTGCAAATTTTCCTTTGACGATTTCCATGCTGTTCTGTTTTTCCACAGGGAGGTATTTCTTCTGTTATATAAAACAACAACAACAACATGACCCAACGAAAAGCAATAGCTTCAAGGGGTTTTGCTATCTTACCCTGTCAAGAAACTCTACCCCTTAGGGATCTCTGTGCAGCTCCCTGGGCCCTTACATATTATCAGGATAAACCAGCATCCCTGCACTAGCAGGCCTCAGTGTGTATGTATGTGTGTGTGTGTGTGTGTTTTACTTATTTTTTATGACCATAGATCTCTGAACAATGCATGTGGAACGGAATTACTGTATATTTGCATATATGGACTCTTACTCTTCTTTTTCAAATAACTTTATTTTTCTGACAAGAAAGAGATTTTCGTCTTTTTATGCAAGGGAACAAGTAAAGATAGAATTTGTTTAATGTAGGGATGTCATGAAAAAGATGAAGGTTAATGTAGGGATGGACATGAAAAAGATGAAGGTTAATTTAGGGTTGGACATGAAAAAGATGAAGGTTAATGTTAGGATGGACATGAAAAAGATGAAGGTTAATGTAGGGATGGACATGAAAAAGATGAAGGTTAATGTAGGGATGGACATGAAAAAGATGAAGGTTAATGTAGGGATGGACATGAAAAAGATGAAGGTTAATGTTAGGATGGACATGAAAAAGATGAAGGTTAATGTTGGGATGGACATGAAAAAGATGAAGGTTAATGTTGGGATGGATATGAAAAAGATGAAGGTTAATGTTGGGATGGACATGAAAAAGATGAAGGTTAATGTAGGGATGGACATGAAAAAGATGAAGGTTAATGTTGGGATGGACATGAAAAAGATGAAGGTTAATGTAGGGATGGACATGAAAAAGATGAAGGTTAATGTTGGGATGGACATGAAAAAGATGAAGGTTAATGTAGGATGGACATGAAAAAGATGAAGGTTAATGTAGGGATGGACATGAAAAAGATGAAGGTTAATGTAGAGATGGACATGAAAAAGATGAAGGTTAATGTAGGGATGGACATGAAAAAGATGAAGGTTAATGTTGGGATGGACATGAAAAAGATGAAGGTTAATGTAGGGATGGACATGAAAAAGATGAAGGTTAATGTAGGGATGGATATGAAAAAGATGAAGGTTAATGTAGAGATGGACATGAAAAAGATGAAGGTTAATGTAGAGATGGACATGAAAAAGATGAAGGTTAATGTAGAGATGGACATGAAAAAGATGAAGGTTAATGTAGGATGGACATGAAAAAGATGAAGGTTAATGTAGGGATGGACATGAAAAAGATGAAGGTTAATGTTAGGATGGACATGAAAAAGATGAAGGTTAATGTAGAGATGGACATGAAAAAGATGAAGGTTAATGTAGGGATGGACATGAAAAAGATGAAGGTTAATGTTGGGATGGACATGAAAAAGATGAAGGTTAATGTAGGATGGACATGAAAAAGATGAAGGTTAATGTAGAGATGGACATGAAAAAGATGAAGGTTAATGTAGGGATGGACATGAAAAAGATGAAGGTTAATGTTGGGATGGACATGAAAAAGATGAAGGTTAATGTAGAGATGGACATGAAAAAGATGAAGGTTAATGTTAGGATGGACATGAAAAAGATGAAGGTTAATGTAGAGATGGACATGAAAAAGATGAAGGTTAATGTTGGGATGGACATGAAAAAGATGAAGGTTAATGTAGAGATGGACATGAAAAGATGAAGGTTAATGTAGGGATGGACATGAAAAAGATGAAGGTTAATGTAGGGATGGACATGAAAAAGATGAAGGTTAATGTAGGGATGGACAGAAAAAGATGAAGGTTCATTCTATGGTCATGAAACATGTTTGAAGGAGGTTTTCATATGATTCAGTGAAACGATTGTGTAAAAAGTAATGAAATGAAAAGATAAAAAAGAAATCTACCTCCTCTGCACTGTGTTCATCCACTAGTCTTCCACATGTCTGCGTGCATTTCTTTCTAATTTTTGTTTGTCACTGTATGTCTTTATTCAAATGTGTGACTAATAGTGCTTTTGTGAATGAGTGGATGAATATATATATCTTCATTGCAGTGAATTGGTTAGAAGATAACACACGTTACTAATTCTGCAAGCTTTTCTTCACTATCTTGAATGTGAATTGTGGAAAAGGGTTCATATTAACTTGAGTGTAGCGTGCTTAATGATGATATAATTATATTTTTCCTCTACCATGGAAAGATGGAAGTTGCTTTTCAGGTAACCGAATAACTGAATTTATTGCAGGCTGGAATAATGTTTTCCTAACAATGCCAAACCTGAATGTGTTATTCTAATTCTTAGCCTTCAGCATTGAATTGTCATCATTGTGATGTGTGCTTGTGTTTGAATTTGTGTGTGTGAGGTGGGGGATGGAGCTTTGGAGGATTTTTAAAGCAAGTAGTGTATTTGTAAACATTTCTTCATGCAGCTCTGTCCGGTATTTCACCTGTCACTGTAGTTTTGGGTCATTGGGTACTCATTTTTTAAAATTTTAGTTGCTTGAAAGTTATCCCACTCACTGAGACATGTGTTTTCCTGTTTCTTCGCTCCACTTAGTGTACCTGGGGATATTAGAATTAAAAAAGAAAAAAAAAAAGAAACGAAACCAAGACAGTCAGCGCGTTCAGATGACCTCTCTTTTCATGCAAAATGATTGACAGAAAATCTAGACGGTCAGCGTGTTCAGATGACCTCTCTTTTTCATACAAAATTGATTGACGGAAAATCTAGATTTTTGTACTTGTCAAAGTCACCTTGACTTTGAAGAAATTTCTGCTGAAATAAAACTTTGCATACATCAAGGACAGTGGTAGACTATCACAACGGTGGTGAAAATGGATTTTGAGTATTGTCAGAAGTTCCTGAGAAAATTCTTCCTTCAAAGAGTACAAAGACCTTGACCTTGATGCCTTGTCTACCAAACTTATGCATTCGTGATGCTCAAACAGTCCACACCTTTGACCATAGTGTAGAATTTTGTAACTAAAGGTAACACATTTTGGTAACAGGCAGGCAAGGCACACACAGATACACACACACAGACATACAACACAGACACAGACACAGACAGACGATAGACACACACACACACACACACACACACACACACACACACACACACACACACACACACACACACACACACACACACACACACACACACACAACACACACACACACACACACACACACACACACACACACACTCACACACACACCCCTCCTAGGTAACCTGAAATTGTTGCCTTTTTTTTAGACAAAAACTGAAAAAGGGAGATTTCTTGTGAAATTATTGCCATTTTTAGATGAAAAGGGAGATTAAGAAATAGAAACAGGGGGAAGGAAAGAAAAGATCAGGGTAGTATGGGATTCCTCATTAATGGACACATGTATACCTGTGTTATAGTCTCCCACCCATCTGTCTTCTATACTCTTGAAAGCCATGGTGCAATGTGGATACAAAATCTCTGATGAAATCTTGATCAAAACATGTGTATTGTAACATATATTCTTTTCCTAGAACACTCATCACTATGTGCACAAGCATATATGCCTCTTGCATGTAACTTGTGCATGATTTTTCACATTGAAAAACAACCAGTATATTTATAAGCAATTTGCATGTACAAAGTGCACATTAAGTGAATATTCATTATGATTTAAATGTTGGTGTAATTATTTTAATAAAATGTTTGTAAACCTTTTCACTGCTGTACTTCCGATCAGTAACCTGTAAGCAGAGTACAGTTGCTGCCAACCAGCATACACACACACACACACACAGTGTGACACAGACACACACAGACACAAGACACACAGACACAGACACACACAACACACACACACACACACACACACACACACACACACACACACACACACACACACACACACAACACACACACTTACACTCACACTCACACTCTTTTCTCTTTCTTTGTCTCTGTCTGTCGCTGTCTCTCTTTTTGTGTGACTATTTTTTGTCTTATTGTAGTTTTGCTTTCCATTTATATTTATGCATGAATTACACAATCATGCATGTCCAGGTGTGCATGTGTGGTTAATGGTGCTGGTGGTGGTTGATCATTTGAATTTGGCTGTTTGGTGTTGGTCAGTTGATTCATGTTGCTGAATGACATTCTAGATTCCTGCTGGACAATCAGTGAGAAAGTGGATGAAGGAGACAGAGACACAGAAATGGAGAGGGGAGTGGGATATGTGGGCGTGTTGGTTAAGAAATGAATGTACATTGATTCTGAAATGCATACTGTGTGAAAATATTAATGGAAAAAAGAAAAGATTGCTAGAAAGGAGGAAAATAAAAGAGGGATAGGGGAAAATTGTGAATTTCATAATGGTAAATGGAAAATTTTATATAAGCCTCATGGTATATATTTAGTGTGTTGTAGTTTCTAATGTGATTTTTAATCACATCTTGATGGATAGATCTAAGATGATATACATATATGATACACATTTCAAAATGGTCATTGCTGTAAAATGAGATTGTTTATATATCAAACCAATGTACAAGTTGAAAAAAAATAAAAATAAAATTAGTGGGATAATTATGTAATTTATTTCAGTAAGTTGTATACATATCAAACCAATGTACAAGTTAAAAAAATAAAAACAAAATTATGTGGGATAATTATGTTATTTATTTCAATAAGATTGTATACATATCAAACCATTGTACAAGTTAAAAAAAAAAAGAAAATTAGTGTGGATAATTACGTAATTTATTTCAATAAGATTGTATACATATGAAACCAATGTACATGTTAAAAAAATAAAAATAAAATTATGTGGGATATTATGTAATTTATTTTCAATAGTTGTTATATCAACCATGTCAAGTTGAAAAAGAAACAATTATTGGTATTAGTATTTTCATGATTTTGTTTCTGTTGTCTGTGGTTTTCATAAATATAATGTAAACTGCATTGCAGTTTCTTTGAACATTACATCACCGACCACACTCCACCTCCATACCATCATCATCATTAATTAATTTTCTGCAAAATGTTTAGAGTTGTTTAGGATTAATTGATGTCTTGTGCAGATATTTAGTAGCTTGAGCATCTTCTGTATCATTGTTGGTAGATGTGCATGGATCATATATGGAACTGTCTGAATGCAGTCAATCTCTTTGAATCTGTTCATTTTTTTGTTCTAGTTGTTTTCTGTAATGGTAATATTGTTTGTTTTCCAGCCTTCTATCCAGTCTGATTGTTTGTCTTTTTTTCTTCCAGTCCTACAAATTGCTCATTAGTGTATAATATTTGGACAGTATTATGCCATTGACATACATTGAATATTAATTACCATAGTTTGTAGCATGAATTGTTTCTGGTCTTGATTATATGTATATATATTTTTTTGGACTTTGTTTAATTAATTAGAAGCAGATTTTGTTTTTAATAGATTTCACTTCTAACTATAGTGCTTTCATAACACAAACAATCGCTTATAGTTATTAACATTTTTATGAGAAGGTTGACTTTTGTTTCCAGATATCACACCATCACACAAAAACCACAAACACACAACACACTACACATACACACACACACACACACACACACACACACACAAAATTCTGTTTCATAAAGTCTGTTTCTGTGTGTTAACTTTTCTGTCAGTTTTTTTCTTTGCTCTTTCATTGTTGTGGAATAGTGTGTATATTGTGTATTATTTTGTATGTGTGTGCTTTAACTGTGGGTTTGCCTGGTAAACAATGAAGCTTGGCCCTTTGTTCAAAGTTCATATATTTATTCATATGTATGTTTCTTTTTGACATAAATACCTCAGATGTAGTGGTGCTGAAAATATGTTTGCCAGTGTCCAGGTTATTTCACTATTGTGTGCATTTTTTACTATGGCTATGCACGGTATTCATGTATGAACTGTGTGATTTTTAATAAGTTGTTAGTTGGCTGTGTACAAATTGTGTTGTTTTAGGAGAGTTGAGTTCTTTTTCACTGTTGCATACCCACCTTTCCTCTCTCTGTCCTCCTTTTCCTCTATTGAATGAATGCTTCACCTTTTTATGTGTTTTTTGTAGTAAATCTGTGTATATGTGTTTATTGTTTATCATTCATGTGTTTTAAAATTTTGATTTGAATTGCATGATGGTTGAAAAGATAAGAAAAAAAAACCTGATTGAGTATTCAACCCATCCAGGATCTGTACATGTATTGATCAGTTTGTGAAAAATAAAAATAAAGTGTTCAGTACTCTCCAGTACTCTTTCTCTGTCTTGCTCTGTCCTTCTCTGCATGTCTTTTTCTTTCTTTCTCTGTCCTTGCTCCTTTCTGTCTTTCTTTCCCTCTGTTGATCCGAGTTCATGTTTTGATTCTCTTTTCTTTTCATTATTTATATCACAGTATATCTATTCATGTAGTGAGATGTCCATGTTTTTATTTAATCATTGGGTACAGTCTACATTTTGTGTTTTTTCTGTGATCCTTTCTGTCTGTTGGTCCATTCTCTTGTGTGTTTCCAAAACTTTGCCTTCTGTCTCTTAGCTTACATTTTGTTGTGGCAATGGGAAATTTATTGAAAACTCCACTTATCAGACAACCCCATTGTCCATGCACAAGCCAAGTAACCATGGCTTCATGATCTTAGCACCAGAGTATCATTAGAACTGTTTGAAAAAATCTGGCAGTTTAATAGTTCTTAGGAACTGATGCACATTTATGGTAAATAAGAACGGTAAGACCTGACGTATATGTAAGGCTGTTTTTTTTTTTTTTGGTGCATAATACAAGCAGATTCTCAGAAAATGAATCTACTGTTTTTGCCACTATTGCACACGAAATTACTCTAATGTCTTCCTTTGGATCATGTTAATGATAGTATTAGTTATGATTTGTCTTATGGAATAATTCTGAGGATCAGTGTCTTTGATGTTTCTGCACTGAGCAGGAAAAGGCAGAGTGAAACTGGTTCATCTTTTTGACGTCCTTTGTTTCAAATGACAAACACTGACCATTTACAGTAACATTGAGTTTTCTATGTCCATATCTACTGTAACTAGATTTTTAAATAGCATGTGTAATACCTTGGACTCCTCTCAGAGCTTCACAGTGAAGTTCCAGTTAGCAGACTCAAACTCTTTTCAAAGTGACTGAAAATCAGTAAGCCATATTATTTTAATTTAATTAAGAATGAAGCAGTAGAGTCTGTTATAATTTTGGAAATGAGGTATTCAAATTAGTGAGTGAGTTCAATTGTTGGTGCTTTGTGAATAAGACCAACTTTTAATTTAATCATCACAATCCTTTTTAGGCAACTGTAGACAGCCTTAATGGTAACTTATTTTTTTGGTGGTGTATTAGCTCAGTTGTTAGAGCAATATGCTCATAACACAAAGGTTATGGAGGGTGACTGTTAGAGCAGTGTGCTTGTAACACAGAGGTTATAGGTGGGCAATTGTTAGAGCAGTGTGCTCATAGCACAGTTTTTTCCCCCCCCCCATTATAACTCCGCCATTAGAGCACCATGCATATATACTGCAGGGCTGGTAGATTCAGCCTATAGATGAGCCACTTTTTTTTTTAAGTCGTAGTCTCAAGATTTGGCTTGTAGATTCAGCCTATAGATGAGCCACTTTTTTAAAAATCGTAGTCTCAAGATTTGGCTCGTAGATTCAGCCTATAGATGAGCCACTGTTTTTTTGAAAGTCGTGGTCTCAAGATTTGATGTCTTGAGTGGAAACCTGGCCGCAACATTAAAAGCTGGCCTGTTTGCTGCCCATCTTAATGTTTCCACCACTTTGATGGTTCACCTTATGTTTCATAGGTTCCTCTCCTGACCTCACCATTTCAGGCAACTCAGGGGTTTTGCACAGGCTGAGGAAGATTGCAAAATAATAGCAGGCAGATTTAGATGGAGCATATGGAATTTTTCAGGGTGAATGAGTGCTGTCATTTGTTTGATTTTATATGTTAAGTTACATATTTATTTGTTTATTATTTGTCACCGTCTTTCCATCTTGCATTCTTGTCTTTTTGAAAAAATTTTCTTAACAAATTTTTTATGAAGAAAAGGGGACTGAGATGACTTCAGATGAGCCTGCGGATGGGTGTTTCTGCTGTTTCCTTTTCACTTCTTAAAATTTGTGTTTGTTTCTCCTTTCATTTTCACTTTTTTTTAAAATTTGTGTCTGTTTTTTTTTGTTTTCATTTTCACTTTTTGTGTGTAGTGTTAATCGTGTTGTCCTTGATTATCCCACAGTCTCACAGGAACCTTGGAGTGATGAACATTGGAGCTCCAGCCTGTGGCATGAACGCTGCTGTGCGTTCTTTTGTGCGTCTGAGCCTGACTCAGGGTTATCGTGTCCTGGGCATTCAGGACAGCTTTGATGGTCTGATCTCTGGACAGGTTAGTTTGTGTGTGTAGTGTGTGTGTGTGTGTGTGTATGTATGTGTGTGTATGTGTATGTGTGTGTGTAGTGTGTGTGTGTGTATGTGTGTGTGTGTGTGTGTGTGTGTGTTGTGTGTGTGTGTGTGTTGTAGTGTGTGTGTGTTTATGTATGTGTGTGTATGTGTGTGTGTGTGTAGTGTGTGTGTGTGTATGTGTGTGTGCGTGTGTAGTGTGTGTGTGTGTATGTAGTGTGTGTGTGTGTAGTGTGTGTGTGTATGTAGTGTGTGTGTGTGTGGTGTGCGCGTGCGTGCGTGCGTGCGTGTGTGTGCGTGCGTGCTGTGTGTGTGTGTGTGTGTGTGTGTGGTAAGCTTTGTGATGAGATGATGATGATGATGATATGGTGATGATGATGATGATGATGATGATAATGGTGAATTGTACTGTGATCCACGATGATAATGGTGAACCAAGATATGCTGCTGTGATTGTGATGATGTGAATGATGAACTGTAATATGAAGATGATGGTGTGAATGGTGAACCATGATATGATGGTGGTGATGATGGTGTGAATGTGACCATAATGTGATGATGATATGATGATGATGATGTTAATGGTGAACCATGATACGATGGGTGATGATGATGTGAATGTGAACTATGATATGATGGTGATGATATGATGTGAATGGTGAACCATGATACGATGGTGATGATGATGATGTGAATGGTGAACCATGATATGATGGTGATGATGATATGTGAATGGTGAACCATGATATGATGGTGATGATGATGTGAATGGTGAATGGAACCATGGTGATGATGATGTGAATGGTGAACCATGATACGATGGTGAATGATGATGTGAATGGTGAACCATGATATGATGGTGATGATGATGATGTGAATGGTGAACCATGATACGATGATGATGATGATGATGTGAATGGTGAACCATGAATATGATGATGATGATGATGTGAATGGTGAACCATGATATAGATGATGATGATGATGTGAATGGTGAACCATGATATGATGATGATGATGATGTGAATGGTGAACCATGATATGATGGTGATGATGATGTGAATGGTGAACCATGATACGATGATGATGATGATGTGAATGGTGAACCATGATATGATGATGATGATGATGTGAATGGTGAACCATGATATGATGGGATGATGATGATGTGAATGGTGAACCATGATATGATGGTGATGATGATGTGAATGGTGAACCATGATACGATGGTATGATGATGTGAATGGTGAACCATGATATGATGGTGATGATGATGTGAATGGTGAACCATGATATGATGGTGATGATGAATGTGAATGGTGAACCATGATTGATGGTGATGATGATGTGAATGGTGAACCATGATATGATGGTGATGATGATGTGAATGGTGAAACCATGATATGATGGTATGATAATGTGAATGGTGAACCATGATATGATGGTGATGAGATGATGTGAATGGTGAACCATGATATGATGATGATGGTGATGATGTGAATGGTGAACCATGATAGATGATGGTAATGATGATGTGAATATGTGAACCATGATAGTGAATGATTGATGTGAATGGTGAACCATGATACGATGGTATGATGATGATGTGAATGGTGAACCATGTATATGATGATGATGGATATGATGTGAATGGTGAAACCATGATACGATGGTATGATGATGATGTGAATGGTGAACCATGATATGATGGTAATGATGATGTGAATGTGATGAACGATGATGATGATGATGATGAATGTGACATGATATGATGTGATGTGATGGTGAATGCATGATACGATGGATGATGATGATGATGTGAATGGTGAACCATGATATGATGATGATGATGTGAATGGTGAACCATGATAGATGGTGATGATGATGATGTGTGAATGGTGAACCATGATACGATGATGGTAATGATGATGTGAATGGTGAACCATGATATGATGATGATGATAGTGAATGTGAACCATATATGTGGTAATGATGATGTGAATGTGAACATGATAGATGGTAGATGATGATGTGAAGGTGACCATGATAGATGGTGATGATGTGAATGGTGAACATGATATGATGTGTGATGATGATGTGAATGTGAACCATGATATGTGATGATGGTGATGATGTGAATGGTGAACCATGATAGATGGTATGATGATGTGAATGTGAACCATGATAGATGTGATGTGAGATGTGAATGGTGAACATGATATGGTATGATGTGTGAATGGTGAACTGATACGATGGTGATGATGTTGAATGTGAACATGATACGATGGTAATGATGTTGAATGGTGACCATGATATGTGGTGATGATGATGAGAATGTGAACATGATAGATGGTATGATGATGTGAATGGTGACCTGATAGATGTGATGATGATGTGAATGGTGAACCATGATTGATGGTATGATGATGATGTGAGTGAACATGATGATGAATGTATGATGTGAATGGTGAACCATGATAGATGGTAGATGATGATGTGAATGTGAACCATGTAGATGGTAATGATGTGTGAATGAACCATGATACGATGTAGTGATGTGAATGGTGAACCATGTATGATGATGATGTGATGATGTAATGGTGAACCATGTACGATGGTGATGATGATGTGATGGTGAACATGATGATGTTTGATGATGTGAATGGTGAACCATGATATGATGTATGATGATTGAATGGTGAACCTGATATGTAATTGATGATGTGAATGTGACATGATTGATGGTGATGATGATGTATGTGAATGTAGATGGATGATGTGATGTGAACCATGATACGATGGTAATGATGATGTGAATGGTGAACCATGATATGATGGTGTGATGATTGAATGGTGAACCATATAGTGAATGATGTGTGAATGGTGACATGAAGTGGTATGTTGTGAATGGTGAACCATGATAGATGTATGATGATGTGATGGTGAACCATGTATGATGTGATGTGATGATGTGAATGGTGACATAAGATGTGAGATGTGAATGGTGAACCATGATAGATGGTATGATGATGTGAATGGTGACATATGATGATGGTGATGATGTGATGGAACTGATTGTGATGAGTGATGATGTGAATGTGACCATAATGATGTATGATGATTGATGGTGACATGATGTGGTAATATGTGTGAATGGTGAACCATGATAGATGGATGTGATGGTGATGGTGAACATGAATGATGATGATGTGAAGGTGAACATGGATGATGATGTGTGAATGGTGAACCATATAGATGGAATGATGATGTGAATGGTGAACCATGATATGGTGATAGTGATGTAATGGTGACCATGATATATGTAATGATGGTGAATTGAACCATGTGTGATTGATGATATGAATGGTGAACCATGATAGATGGTGATGATGTGATGTGAATGGTGAACCATGATATGATGTAGATGATGATGTGAATGGTGAACATATGATTGGATGTGATGATGTGAATGGTGAACCATGATATGTGTGATGTGAATGGTGAACCTGATATGAGGTATGTGATGTAATGGTGACCAATATGAGTATGGTGTGTTATTGACTGTTGATGATGATGTGATGATGTATGTGAACATTGATGATGATGATGTTGATGGTGAACATGATTGATGGTATATGATGTGATGTGAACATGATAGTGTATGATGATGTGAATGGTGAACCATATATGTGTTGAGTGAAATGTGAACCATATGTATGATGATGTGATGTAAGTGAACCATGATTGATGTGATGATGAATGATGATGATGATGATGAATGGTGAACCATGATAATGATGGTAGATGATGAGATGATGATGATGATGTGAATGGTGAACCATGATATGATGATGATGATGATGATGATGTGAATGCTGAACCATGATACGATGATGATGTGAATGGTGAACCATGATATGATGATGATGATGTGAATGGTGAACCATGATGTGATGGTGATGATGATGTGAATGGTGAACCATGATATGATGATGATGCTGATGCTGATGTGAATGGTGAACCATGATATGATGATGATGTGAATGGTGAACCATGATATGATGATGATGATGATGCTGATGTGAATGGTGAACCATGATATGATGATGATGTGAATGGTGAACCATGATATGATGATGATGATGATGATGTGAATGGTGAACCATGATACGATAGTAATGATGATGTGAATGGTGAACCATGATATGATGATGATGCTGATGCTGATGTGAATGGTGAACCATGATATGATGATGATGTGAATGGTGAACCATGATATGATGATGATGATGATGTGAATGGTGAACCATGATGTGATGGTGATGATGATGTGAATGGTGAACCATGATATGATGATGATGATGATGTGAATGGTGAACCATGATATGATGGTGATGATGATGTGAATGGTGAACCATGATATGATGGTGATGATGATGTGAATGGTGAACCATGATGTGATGGTGATGATGATGTGAATGGTGAACCATGATATGATGATGGTGATGATGTGAATGGTGAACCATGATATGATGGTGATGATGATGTGAATGGTGAACCATGATATGATGATGATGATGATGATGTGAATGGTGAACCATGATACGATAGTAATGATGATGTGAATGGTGAACCATGATATGATGATGATGTGAATGGTGAACCATGGTGTGATGGTGATGGTGATGATGCGAATGGTGAACCATGAATGATGATGATGTGAATGGTGAACCATGAATGATGATGATGTGAATGGTGAACCATGAATGATGATGATGTGAATGGTGAACCATGAATGATGATGATGTGAGTGATGAACCATGATATGATGGTGATGATGATGATGTGAATGGTGAACCATGGTGTGATGATGATGATGATGATGTGAATGGTGAACCATGGTGTGATGATGATGTGAATGGTGAACCATGATATGATGATGATGTGAATGGTGAACCATGATATGATGATGATGTGAATGGTGAACCATGGTGTGATGATGATGTGAATGGTGAACCATGGTGTGATGATGATGTGAATGGTGAACCATGGTATGATGATGATGTGAATGGTGAACCATGATATGATGATGATGTGAATGGTGAACCATGGTATGATGGTGATGGTGATGATGTGAATGATAAACCATGATGTGATGGTGATGATGTGAATGTTATGAATGGTGATTTTTCACAGGTGTATCCTATGAAGTGGACAGAAGTACAGGGCTGGGCTGGTCTGGGAGGTTCCAACCTGGGCACCAAAAAGTAAGATTTTTGAACAGACATATGTATGATTGTGCATTCTAATGCGTAAATGTGTGTACAACCATCATGCACACGTGTATATATATCCATACATGCACTTTTGTAAACATGTGCATGCACATCTCACACATGCGCCAACTGTCGCATGCATACTCAAAATACACATACCTTTCATCATCATCATCAGGTGCCCTGCCGCATGGCGTTGGCGACCATGGACTTCCATCCATCTCTAGCTCTCATTGCCCCCAGCATCTCCCCCGCCCTCCTCATCCCCAGCCACTCTGCAAGTCCGTCCAGCATTCTCTCCTTGGGTCTACCTGGTGCTCTCTTTCCCTCCAGCTTTCCCGTTGTGACCAGGTGTTCCAAATCCCCTTTCCTCATAAAATGGCCTATAAATGTTGCCTGTCTTTTCCTAATATTCCTTATGAGTGATCTACTTGTGTCTGCCTCCATCAAGACTGTGTCGTTTGTTTTCTTTGCTGTCCATGGAACTCTCAACATTCTTCTTAGAAACCACATCTCGGCTGCCTCAATTTTGCTCTGGCTTTGCTTGCTGACTGTCCACGCCTCACATCTGTACAACAGTATTGGTTCTATATAACATTCAAGGACTCTCTTTCTGATGTTAATTGATAGGCATTTGTTGGTAAGAATGCTTGTCATCTTCTTGAATGCTGTTTTGGCTTGGCCGATTCTGCGAGCTATTTCCGATGTGCATCTGCCGTCTGATGAAATGACTGTTCCCAGGTATTTGAACTTATTAACCTATGTCAAGGTTGTGCCATTTGCAGTTATTTTGCATGAGGGGATTTCATGTTTTTTACTGATCACCATGACTTCAGTCTTCCTGCTGTTTAGTTCCAACCCCTTACCTCTGCTTTCTATTTCTAGTATATTCACAAGATACACACCTTTATAATTACAAAATACTCATGAAAAAATCCTCATAAGAGGCCAGCAGCGACAAACAGTATGATGTGGAGAATATTTTTATGAGGGAACTCATTGACTGAAAAAAATGTGACTGGCTTTTTGTTCTTTCATTGTTTATATTTTTTGTTACATTGTTGTTTTTTTGACTGAAAACAATAGGGTATTTAAAGAATCTCCAGGTGTCTCTGCTGTCTTCTTCTGAGGTATTTGTTAGAGGAAGGTGACAATTTATCATAGTGTTACTAGTGCAGATTCTGTATGGCTTGTTTAGTTCATCAACTTTAGCAGAATGATACCAGTCTTCATTCTCAAATCATTTTAACATTTATGGAAAAGGACTGGATGCACACTCTGCAAGGCTTTGTTTAGTTCATGGACTATGGCAGAACAAGTTGCCAGTCTTCATTCTCAAATCTTAGGAATGTTTTGGGGGAAAATAGGTTGGGGGTAATTCGGGAAAGGGATGGAATCCCTGTTTTATCTTAGTATCAAATCCAACACCTCTTACAGCCTGGGTAGGTGCAGATATTAACCCTTTTTCATTTGCAGATTCTGCTCAGAAACTCTTCCTAGTATTCGGAGATTTCCGAAAGCGTGTGAATGAAAAGGTCAGACGCTGATGGATATCTTTTAAATGAGGCAATGTGTGGTACCAAACTCAGCATCATTCTTTCATTGGTTAATCCTGACTTTTGCGGGAAACTTCATTCATGAAGTGTGTGTAACCCCTAGTGCTTAGAGCGTGATGGAAATCCCCCACCAGGCCTAAGTGACAGGCGGCGGGTTGTGGCGGGTGTAAATAAAAAGCGGGGTTTCCCTCCCAGTTGGCGGGCTGTGGCGGGATAAAATGGGAAAGGGTTAATGTGTGACCACTGTCGTGATAATTGAACATCTGGTTGTGGTTGCAGACAACTTGCCTCAGAGGTAGGGCTGGGCTGTATAGCTGAGAAACTTCATGAATTCCGCATTGATGGCCTGCTGATTGTTGGAGGTTTTGAGGTAAGTAGTATCATTTGATGGGCAAAATAACTGTTTTTCTTTTTGTATTGTTTTGTTAGTTTTTTTGTGTGATTTTCATTAGGGGAGTGGTTGGGTGGTGAATTGGTAATAATTTGAAATGAGTTCATGGAATTTGTTTTTTTATCACACCAGATGTTTTGGGCAGAGGCTGGTAGGTAGGGCTTCACAGGCGTGCATTGTTTTGACTGAAATGACATTTTTAGGTAAGTCTTGGTAAAGTAAATATTATGATCAAAATGCAGGCCTTCCTTAGTGCCCACCAGCTGTTCACAGCATGTAACCAGTATCAAGCATTCTGTATCCCTGTTTCTGTCATTTGGATTCCATACACCTGACCCCTTCCCAACCCCCATTTTACCTATAACACATTGAAAAAAACATGTTTAACTCATTCAGGCTGCAACATTTCACACCGCGACAACCCCCGAAATCGCAGAATTTTGGGTGATTTTTAAAAAAATATTAAAAATTAACAACAAATGTCACACGCAAAAGGAAAACAGTTTTGGAAACATTGAAGCGTTCACATACAGACATTCTCGCCTCAAAACTGGTAGTCTGTTCATCTTGATAGAAGGGGTGAAGGAAACAGGTGACCATAAGGGGGTGAATATCCTTTTGCTGAGTCCATATATTTACACCATATGTTGGTTTTTTTTCACCAATGAAAACAATTATCTACAGGAATATTTACACAGGAATGTACAGTTTATGTACAATAACACAAACACCACCTCCTATTTACTTGGTGTAATCAAGAACAGTGAATTTGCATGCAAATCAGCGGGTGCTTCTTGACGCCATCTTGACAGTCAGACGAAAACAAAGAGCCGCATATAGCATCGAAAAACTGCTATTAAAGCAAAAATACAGCTCGCAACATGGTCTAAGGGAAGGAACTGGAAATGAAGGACCCAAGATCACTCTAGTGCATGATTTACTTCCCTTATTCCTTTATTACGGCCACAAAAAATGTTGAAACTCTGACGTAAACCTGCGTACGGCACAGCTCCAGGCAGTGTGAAAGGTGACGTACAGTCGTATACAGCACAGCTCGATTGAGTTAATGAACGTTATGTTGCAGGCGTTTAATAGTGCTCACCAGTTGCTCACAGCACGCACCCAGTACCCGGCCTTCTGTATCCCGATTTGCGTCATTCCTTGTACCATCAGCAACAATGTGCCAGGCACCGATTTCTCCTTGGGCGCTGACACTGCTCTCAATGAAATCAGTGATGTGAGTGCTATGATTTGGGTTTATGTTTTATACATTAATGATATAAATGATGGTAAAGAAGATGTTAATGTGAAGAGTTCTGTTGTTCGGTGTGTATTGTACATGTTAATTACACAAATAATAATGTTAACATGAATAATACTGTAGTTTGGGTATGTGTTATTTATATTGATTACATAAACAACAATGTTAGCATGTGGAGTATTGTGGTTTGGGTGTATGTTTTATACACAATGATATAAATAACGATGTTAATTTGGGGAATAGTATAGTTTGGGTGATTTGAATAAGGATGTCAGTCTGAGGTGTAGTATAGTGTGGGTGTATTTTGAGTGAATTACATTAATATAAGCGTGAAGAATAGTGTAGTTTAGGTGTATGCGTTGTAAAGCAATGACATTTATAACAGTGTTGGCATGAAGGTATTTTGTGACCTTGCCAGCAGAAACGACAGAGAATTCTTGCCTCCAGGATGGCTGGCTTGGTTCCCCCAAAATACACCATCATCTGGCCAAGTGTTTAATACAGTAGACTACTGACTGGGGGGTTGGATGGGTACAAATCCCCATCATTCAAAAAGATGGTTGTGGGATTTTTCAGCCCCGTCCCACTCCTACCCCAAAGTTGGCATACAGGGGACTCATTGGGAAGACAAGGATCCACATAGTGAGTCTCATCCATTTTACAGATGCATCATTAAGGGTGTTGCTTAAATTTCCTGGCCAGCACCCAGAGATGCCTGTATCTTGTGGGTTGGTTGACACCAGAATGTATTGTGAAAGTAAGCTTAGTGTACAGCCCTGTCATACAATCACAGTATGAAGTGGAACTCCATGGTATCATCAGTATCAGCCCCTTTCTCCTCAACATGAAATTTTCAACATGAAAAATTGTCTTAGATTCTGTTACCCATCATGATCTGCTGTCATGATGACCTTGCTTTGATGAGTTTGGAGATGGATTGGAGAGCTGAAGTCAGTTCGTGGACTTGTGACACAGGAATGGTGCAGGAGATAGAAGAAGACTCTTCACTCCGTCTGATGAAAGCCTCGTCAGGAGGCAGGACATTTTTGTGGTGGCACCAAACAAACCATCTTGAAGATGGGATTTACGAATCAAGAGATGCTAACATTTTGCCATTTGCCATGTTTGTGTGTGTGTATGATATTAACATTCTGCTGTTTGCCATTTGTGTGTGTGTGTGTGTGTGTGTGTGTGTGTGTGTGTGTGTGTGTGTGTGTGTGTGTGTGTGTGTGTGTGTGTGTGTGAGGGAGTAGTGTTTTTGATTTTTGTTTTTTTGCATTAAGAATACAAGTAGTGTCTTAGGTTTATGTTTTGATAGACTAGTGCTATTTTTCTTTTCATTTCAACTGATGATAATGATTGTGTATTTTAGGGGGAGGGGGTGTTATCGAGACTAATCAAGATTTTCTCTTTTATCACTAGCATTAACAGGATAATTAAAATAAAAAAATTTGGTATCATGGGTGAACAGTTTTGGTGGTTATTAACATTTTTGCCTTTTTTTGACTGATATTCTCCCTTTTTTCTTTTTATTTCAGTAATGTCCCCACCCTACCCCCCTCAGGGGGGAAAAGCAAAGTTTTCTTGTTTAGAGAAAGATAAACAATAGAGGAAATTGTCATCCCTTTGTGTATGTTTGCATTTTGTGTGTTTGGACTTGGCTATGTATCATTCCTGTTTCTTAGTTTCATATGCACGTGTGCCCAGGCGTGCTCTTCTACACATAATACAGACACATGCATGCATGCGTGTATATGTACTCAAATGCACACACGCATACACACATACACATGCATTCAATCAGGCAAGTACGCATGCACACATGCATTTATGCATTTACACATTCTCCAGTATGTATGGTTGTATGCTGACACAATTAACAGACATTTTCATTCGGTGATGTACACAGTTCTTTTTATGTTAGTTTATCAGTTTATTTAAAACAAGTGTGACTGCCCGCGTTCAAGCAAACAGGAACCAGAAACAAACATGAAAGAAGAATAAGAATGCATATTTGATACTACAAGACAAGACAGGTGCAAATTTTCAGCCAACTGGCCTTTGTCAAGCGCAAGATTACAAATAAACAAACACCAGATACAAAAATTAGGAGAAAAAGAATTAGGAGAAAAAGACTGAAACTTCCCTACTGCTGGGTCTAATGTGAAAAAGTTTCAGTCTTTTTCTCCTAATTTTTGTATCTGGTGTTTGTTTGTAATCTTACGCTTGACAAAGGCCAATTGGCCAAAAATTTGCGCCTGTCTTGTCTTGTTGTACTAAATACGCGTTCGTATTCTTCTTTCGTATTTTTTTCTGGTTTTTATCAGTTTATTTGCTTCTAAAGTGTATTTTGTCAATTTATTTTCTTCCACTAGATATGTGATCGCATCAAGCAGTCAGCCACAGGCACGAAACGCCGTGTCTTTGTGGTGGAGACCATGGGAGGCTACTGCGGTTACCTAGCAACCATGAGCGCACTGGCTGCCGGAGCAGATGCAGCTTACATCTTTGAAGAAAAGACTACCATTTCGGACCTGAGGGTTAGTGCCGATACAAAGAATTCATGGTGGGGTTTTTCTGAGTGTTTGGTGAAATCCTGTTGAAAGACTTAGTTTTTTGTTTAGAAAAAAGTGTTGGTTAAGAAAAAGGAGTTTCCTCTGAAGACAACATGAGACTACCAAGGTAGCGGGATGACTAAAACGTTTGTGCGCACACTCTTCAGTATATGAAGTTTACCTGTATTTCACAATTTAATTGTAATATTCCTTTGTATGAAGTTTACCTGTAATTCTTGATGTAGTTGTGATGTTCCATCATATGAAGTGTACATGTACTTCACAGTGTAATTGTAATCTTCCATCATATGAAATTAACCTGTAATTTTCAAAAGTAATTGTCATCTTCCCTCCAATGAAGTTTATCAGTAATTGTTAATGAAATTGTAATCATCAATCATGTGAAATTTACTAGTAATTCACAATGTAGTTATAGTCTTTTATCACTGAAGTAAACCCTATGATTCTTATGTAGGTGTAATCGTCTGTCGTATGAAGTGTACTTGTAATTCATCATGATGTTGATGATAATGATGTTGATGATTATTGATATTATTATTGTTGTTTGGAGCTCAACCTATTGCTCAGAGTCATATCAAGGCTGCAACCATTTCAAACAAAACACACATGCCGAAAAACAAAACACACGTACCAAAAACACATTGAAGAACCTGGAAAAAATATAACCTGTTGTTGTGCAAGTGCATGTAGGGTGGAACATGACATCACCCCCATAACTTTGTGGGTAATTATCCATCTCTGGAGTCTTCAGCAGTCATTAACCTCTTGATTGCTGTATCTGTAAAATTTACGGAGCTCTAGGAGCCTTCTCTGGTGCCTACATACTTGAAATTTACGGAGGTAGTTTGACGCACGTTTCAGCCTAATGTAAATGGGAGAGAAGCACTGACTGATGTTGTCAGTCTTAGAGAGGGTTCATAAAAGTGACTGGCTTTCCTTACATGACTTTTTGACCTGTGCAACCCTCACCAGATTGGTTTTATTTATCTGAAAAGAGAAACTGGTTTTCAGCAAAAATGTTGACACCAGGACTGTTTGCAATGCTGCATGTTTTCAGCTTTTGAAAGCATGTGAGTTGAGTCAAGAACTTATAAATGACTGTAGGATGATTCAGAAGACAAATCTGACACAAGAAGAGGTTGAAAACAGCAGTAGTTACTTGCTGTTAGTATGAAATGAGCAGCAGACAGGCCCAACACAAAAAGTATTGATTTTCCAAGCCCCCCCCCCCCCCCCCCCAACACAAAGGGTTCTGGCTACAAGCAATATTGGCAGCTAGCCAGCACTTTGCATGACCACACTGTAGATTATATAAGCCACACTGTCAGTGAGTAGTATTAGAAGTGGCAAGGAGAAGACTAGGGTGGTGGAGTGGGGTGGGGGGTGTGCCTCAGGGGAGGACTTAACCCAGTCAAGCCACTGGGTGTACTAGCACACTGTGGCTCTTTGTAACTGGTCAGCTGTCCTTGATCTCTTAGTAGGAAGTCTGCCAAAGTATGAATACTTTTAGATGTCATCAGGAGGGTCATATCTTCTATTTTTTCGTTTGTTTTTCTGGTTTCCATTGGAGCGGTTATGATTTTTTTACAGGAATTTCCACAAAATATTACAAATATGTAGTAATTCAAAAAAATTACTGCATAAATCATGTGAAAATTCATTTAGTCTGCCTAGTGCACCATTCTGTGTAATTTCATGCATAGATTCCCATAAATATGGAAGCAACAGTTGTTTTAATGTACATGGTAGCGATGCAACAATTTTTCCCTGGCACATGGAAAACACTGGATGTCAAAATACGTCGGCACTCAAGGGGTTAAAAGAGAGTTAATGTCATATACAAAAAAGCCTAATGATTCTTAGAAACATAACCCAACCTTTTTTGTTGTTGTTGTTGTCATGGCCATTGTGTCCTGTTGCGTGAATGCGCAATTCAACTATGCATAATAAAACGGGAAAGACTGAAAAGTGTTTACTTCTGTAAAATGGCTGTTGATGTCAACCAATGATATGTCATTGCTTGTTCCTTGTACTGGACGTTCCACAGTCTTTTACATACTGACATCTCAAATGTTAGAATTAATTTGCAGGGGAGGAGGATTGAACGTTTGCAGATATTGAAGTTTAACCCTTGACTCCTCACCCTGTCCACAGCATCCTGCATTGTCACCATGCTAACAATGCAAACGTAACCCTCTGACTCCTCACCCTGTCATCAGCATCCTGCATTGTCAACTATGCTAGCAATGCCAAAGTAACCCTCTGACTCCTCACCTGTCCACCAGCATCCTGCATTGTCACCATGCTAGCAATGCAAAACAACCTCTGACTCCTCACCCTGTCCACCAGCATCCTGCATTGTCAACCATGCTAGCAATGCAAAAACAACCTCTGACCCCTCACCCTGTCACCAGCATCCTGCATGTCAACCATGCTACAATGCAAAAACGTAACCCTCTGACTTCCTCACCCATCCACCAGCTTCCTGCCTGCAAAAGCTAGTCGATAGGGTGAGGGAGTCAGAGGGTTACGTTTTTGCATTTGGTAGATAGGGTGCGGGAGTCAAAGGGTTAACAACAAGTGTGTGTTGAGTGTGTAGCTTGGTTTTGTTCCTGTTGCAGGATGATGTATACCACCTGAAAGACAAAATCCTCAATGCTGGTGTGCAGAGAGGTCTTATACTTCGGTAAGGTTTCTGTGTACAACATGTGACCATAAAATGATGATGACTGTTACTGTTGCTGCTTCTTTGAGAATGGTTGTTGATGAGTGTCATTGCTTTGTGGTCTTTTTCATCAACATTGTCATCATTGTCTGTGGGGTCATTGTCATCGTAATCCATTATTGTTAGTATCATTGTTGTTGTCATTATCATCATCATCACTGTTATCATCAGGAGAGACATCTCAAACACTGTTAGTGAAATTAGAAACACTACTGAGAGCGTAGCTGCCTGGATGAAAGCAAATAAACTGAAAATAACAAAGACAAAAACACAGCTCATGTACTTGTGTACAAAATCAAATCTAATGAAAAAAAAAGTAACCTAAAAAATGTTTTGTTATTTTGGACTGAACTTGGGCCCACAGCGAATCTCCAAGGAATCTTGTGTGTACCTTGATGAAGCCCTGTCCACCAGAACTCATGTTAACTCATCACCATCATCATCAGGATGCCCTGCTGCATGGCGTTGGCGACCATAGACTTCCAACCATCTCTATCTCTCGTTGCCCCTAGCATTTCCCCCATCCTCTTCATCCCCAGCCACTCTGCAAGTCCGTCCAGCATACTCTCCCTGGGTCTACCTGTGCTCTCTTTCCCTCCAGCTTTCCCGTTGTGACCAGGTGCTCCAAATCCCCCTTCCTCATAAAATGGCCTATAAATGTTGCTTGTCTTTTCCTAATCTTCCTTATGAGTGATCTACTTGTGTCTGCCTCCATCAAGACTGTCTCGTTTGTTTTCTTTGCTGTCCATGGAACTCTCAATATTCTTCTGAGAAACCACATCTCGGCTGCCTCGATCCTGCTCTGGCTTTGCTTTCTGACTGTCCACGCCTCGCATCCATACAACAGTATTGGTTCTGTGCAGCCCATTTCGTTCTGTTCAAGCCATCCACAAGCTGTGTGCTCCTTTTATTGTATCTAGGTCAGATTAATGTATCTGTCTCATAGCTGAGCTTTTTGATGATGAGCTGTCCAAACTCCAACAAATCCTGGACAGTGCAGGTCAACTTGTCCTGCATGGGAACAAACTGTACGGTTCAAAAGCATTTATGCATAAACTGCATTTGCTTTACAGGAAAGCCGAGGGAAAGAGAACACCAGGTAGACCCAGGGAGAAAATATTGGACAGATTTGCAGGATGGCTGAGGACAGAGAAGGTGGAAGACGTACTTGCAGCGACAATGGATAGATTCATATGGAGGGCCATGATCGCCAACGCCATGCGGCAGGGCACATGATGAAGATGATGACATTAGCTTCCAGTCAAAACACTAATTGAATATGGCCACACTATGCTTTCTGTGTCTAAATTTGAATACCATGTCAACATATATTCAGAACACATCTTGCCATATGAATCTTCCAAAACTCTCGGGTCTGAAGGAGATTCTGACTATTCAGGCCAGTAATGTTACATGGCTGTGAACCTGGACATGCAGAACAGCAGGTGAAAATAAGATTGAAGCGCTGCCAGCTTATTTTTCAACGTGGCATTTTTGTCCATATTCTTTTGTCAGGTTGTGTGTGTGTGTTTGGTGTGTGTGTGTGTGTGTGTGTGTGTGTGCGCGTGCGTGCGTGCGTGCGTGCGTGTGTGCGTGCGTGCGTGGTGTGTGTGTGTGTGAATGAGTGAGTGAAAGAGCGTGTGTGTGTGTGTGTGTGTGTGTGTGTGTGTGTGTGCGTGGTGGTGTGTGTGGGGCCGTGCGTGCGTGCGTGCGCTCATGCGTGTGTGTGTGTGTGTGTGTGAATGAGTGAGTGAAAGAGCTTTGTGTGGTGTGTGTGTGTGTGTGGTGTGTGTGTGTGTGCGTGCGTGCGTGCGTGCGTGCATGCATGTTTGTGTATTTTTCCTTGTTTGATTGTGTCTCTTCCTTTTTTTTTTTATGTACGTATGTGTATGTCAATATGTGTCTTTATTTGATTGTTTTTTTGTTGGTTATTAGTTTCTGTGGCCTGTTATGTTTTGACAGAGCTGATGCTTTTCGTAGAAAACTATGGGAACGCCGGTGATCAATTCTTTCTGTTGCTTGTTGCTTTACTTGTTTCCCATGATTGTTGACAAGTTTACTTTTTTGCTTGTTTGTTCTGTTGTCTTTCACAATGTCATTGTGCTTTTCTTTGCATTTGTTGAGTGGAGATGCAAAAGAATGGAAGGGACTAGGAGATAGGGGAGAGAAGAGGAAAAACCGAGTGATTAATTCAATTTGTGTATGTATGAATGAGAGAGAGAGAGAGTGAGTGAGGAGTGAGTGAGTGAGTGAGTGAGTGAGTGAGTGAGTGAGTGAGAGAGTAGAGAGAGAGAGAGAGAGAGAGAGAGAGAGAGAGAGAGAGAGAGAGAGAGAGAGAGAGAGAGAGAAAACTTACAACACACTTTATTACTCAAGGATAGTAGCATGAGGTCCCATTACATTTCTTGTTCTTTTACACAAAAATGTATTAAGAAGAGCTGAACTATACCCCATACAATGTGACAGAAGTTATAAAAATGAATTGTAATGAATTATGGACTTATGCATGTAATTTTGTCAAGCGATTTACAAATGTATGAGAGGCAATAACAACAAAACAGTACTAATAACACAACAATAATAGTTGTAACTGAAATAATATATACATTTTTGTATATGATAAAAAGATTGACAGAGAATCAAAGGAAAAATGTAAGTGTGTGAATGGAGCGATTAAGAGAGAGTGCAGAATACTGAATTGTATGGAGGAAGATACTATCATCCCATATGCAGAGGCGTTTTTGAAAAAATGTGTGCAACACCTATTATCAGCACAGAAACTAAAGAAAACAAACATAGAAAATAAGAAAACAAACATGGAAAAGACCTATTGTCTACACAGAAAGAAAGTAAACAACAAAGATTGAGTATAGCACACGACACACTTGACGAAAAAGCATACTATTACTGTTTCCAAGCACTTGGGGAAGAGACGTTTGTGTTCAGTTTGAAAAGACCTATTGTACACTCAGAAAAAAAGATACATTACAACCCATAGCCTAAAAGACAAAAGGAGAAGTGTATTGGTACTAATTTAAAACACTGATTGTAACATCCTGTAACAAGCAGAATATCCGAAGCTGGTGAAAGCAGTTTTAGGGAAGGGCAAGGAGAAGATAGATTTGGGCGTTTTACAGACATAAACAAATTATTAAAAAGCAAATGTTCTGTTACAATTTATAGAGGCGGGAAAGTATTCGGGTTTCAAGACAACCATCACAATTTAATGATTTTCAGGAAAGTGGCAGGATTCTGAACCCACATCATGTCCATTTTGTTTTCTCTTTAAACATGTGAAACTGTCCATTTGAGTCCTTCCCACCCTTGTGTAGTCGTGTGTCTCTGAGAAAGGCAGAGAAATTATGAAGAAAGAGTAAGACAGATTGGACAAAAATAATTTGTGCATTTGCACTTGTTTGTGTTTGTGTACACGCACGCTTCTGTGTGGGTTTATGTTTTGAGTATGTGCGTGTGTGCAAGTGGAGAGCAACCAAACGCTTGTTTTTTGTAATGACAAAATGGAATGTTTTATGACGGAATAATCTGATGTGTTTCCACTTTTTGTTGCTTAAAGCACAACATTTTTAAAATCCGTTAAATTAGTTTATCTTCTGTGATATAAAATTTGAATCAAACAGCAGATGCTGGAGAAGAATACAAATGCAGGAAATGAGGTGTTTCTGCAAATCTCAGCATTTTGTGTTATGTCCATTTACCAGGCTAGAATCCCTCTCTTTTAGTATGAATAGTATCCTCACCTCTGGAAATTCTGTGCTGGAAATTTCCTCTTTTCTGTCACTGTCTTTCTTTCTGCCTTGTTCCTTTGCTTTCTATCATCTCGTCATATTTTCTGCCTTGCTGATCCATTCACCTGTATGTGTTCTATAAGTCTTATATACTTCCTCTTAGAATTGATAATTGAGTACATGCATGAAGTGCATTTTTGGTTTTAAGGAAATGCGATGTGCAGAAGCAGTTCCAGGTAAACAAGGCTAGTTTTTATGTATGTTTTATTGTCTTTAATTACGCTTATATTTTTATTCAGGTTTTTTTTTTTAACCCCCCTGATGATAAATCGGATGGAATGGTCAGCGCCAGAGGCATATTCTTAGATAAAATGTATGAATGCATTCATATGTAGATTTCGTTTTCTTTTCTGGATTTTTTTTTAATGTTTCCTGTGAGGTATTGCGTACGTGGAGGTGGTTATAGCTGTGACTATGGTTCTGAGAGTTGTCTGGACTTTAAACAATAATAATATAATAATAATAATACAATAACAGTACCAGACTAGAATCCAACATGCTGTTGAATATTTTTCAGAAGTGTTCTGTTCATAGTGAAAAGGTGGAAAGTGAAGTGACTTGTTAAGCTATGACGCAACAGGTTATTTTTGGACCTGTTTTTAAAAAAATCACTGTTATGTCGCACATGCTTAGTGGGGCTAGAGGCCCAGAAAGGTGATCAGGGGTCATATGATGAACGTTGGGAGTTTTGCAGTTTTAGGTGCGTAGCTGTCCATTCTATTATTTCCTGTTCTTAACCCTTTGACTCCCACACCCTGTCACCAGCATCTGCATCACCCAACCATGCTAGCAAAGCAAAAATGTAACCCTTTGATTCCCTCTCTATCCACCAGCTTCCTGCAGGAAACTGGCAGTTAGGGGAGGGAGTTAAAGGGTTAATTTTTGCAGATGGTGGATGGGTGCGGGAGTCAAAGGGTTGATTTTTTTTGTTTGTTTTGTTGAAAAGAGTAAATTTTAGTGTTTAAAGAGATAATATTAGAACTGAATTTGCTTGCCTACAATCATACAATTTTGATAACCAAGAATACCAACAAAGGGCACCAAAATTGATTGAATGCTGGAAATTGTAAGTAATATTGCATTTTATATATTAATTTAAACAAGATTTAAACATGTTCCTGAGGACAATCATTTTCATGACCAAAATCCTTGAGGCTTGTTTTCTCAGAATGGCGGATTTTTTATTTACAGACTTTGAAATGTCATAACTCTGATTTTCACTGTAGAGAAATATGGTTAGTATAACTGTAAACTGTAAAGTCATACAGTTTCTGGTATGTAAAACTGAAATAGTGCAAAATACAACTTTGTAAAGACATACTTCTTTGGCATGTAAAACTGAAAATGTGCAAATGCATCTTATCAGTGATTTTGTAAGAACAGGTTATGTAAATGAAAAGAGCCTGGGACAGAGCAAGAAAAAAATGGATGGACTTAAAAAAATTGACTTAATTGGCATTCAGCCAAACACAAGACAGTGAAACTACAAGAAATAAAGTGAATTTGTTGCTTGCTGTCTGTTTACTCTAACCACTGTAGCATTGTCATTTTGTCTCTCCGACAGGAAACTGGGATAGTGTTTTATTTATGGGATGTTTGTTTTGTTTTGTTTTAATGAAGATCGAGAGTGATCTTAAAAGTTCATTGTCATTGTATTTCTAGGTTTTTATGATGGGGTTGATTTGGTGAAAAAGCTGTTCACAATTTCATAGTTTGAAATTGCTGTGATTTTCCTGTAGAAGGAAACATGGTATACATATGATGGTTATGTTATTTCATCAAGTGTTTTTGTTTTGTTTTAAGCATGTTAAAGCTTGTTTAAATTGTTTCAGTTATTCTGCTGTTCTTTCAAAATTTCAGTGCCATTTATTCATTCTTGATGTGTAATGAATGTAGTAATAGCTATATAGAAGGTTCGTTCTTATGTCAGTGAAACATCTTCAAATTATTGCGCATCAGATCAGAGACATCTTCAAATTATTGCACATCAGATCAGAGATGTAATTTAGTTATTTTGTTACAAGTCTGCTAACTGAATGCAACACATTTGTTACTAATTGCCTATGATACCACAATCACCACATTAATAATAGGTTTCAGTTTCATTTTCTCAAGATGCATCTATGCTTGGAATGAATTCTGTATGCACTGATGCCATTTTTGCAAAAGATCTAAAATGATCATTTATATATATATTTAACGTTCAGCAAATTAAAACGAAACAATCAACTGTGAAAATTAGATACTATTCATGTTCTTGACAATTGCTGGGGAAACGCTGAGGTGGTCAAGATCATTCGTAACATCAGCCCTCAGAGTCAGGGTTCTGCCTTGTCCACATCGAAGGTTGACACAGTCGCTGAGGTTGGCAGACAATATGTCACCCAATGTTCAGAGTAACGTGCGTTGAACGATCCAACTTTCACATTAGATTGTTGAGTGCGGGGGTTAGACAAACTTTGGTTGGCAGCCAACAGTTCAGTTTTTTTGAGTTAATTTTCAAGTGCTTTGGTGATTCGATGTTTACGACACCTTCTGCGCATAGCACGTACACTTCTCTTGCCACGATGGGTGGTACAACCACTTTGACCCGCACTATGACAGGCAGGTCTAAAGGAGGTATGAACCAGAACCATGGCGGAAAAAAAAAGAGAAATCGTGAATACTGCTGTGAATCCTCTAACCTCAGTAATTTCAGATATCTAGGAATGTTTTAAAACTTTTCTGTTGTCTTAAGAAACATTATTTCTTGGTTCTGTAACTGTAAAAAGTAGCTACAAACACAGATAGACTTCATCAGGCTTCGAAGAAAATCCAAACGAAAACACAATTGATCATTGCATAAGTCTTAAGCTTGCACAGAAGCCTTATGAGTTGATAAGGTTTTGTGGTCCTCCCTAGCTTAGGGGTTTATATCTTATATTTGTGTTAGTTTGTCTTTGGAACAATCTTGGCTACATTGAATGACATTTGTAGCTACATCCAAAATCTTTTTAAAAAATACAAGGTAAGTTAATACTGTGCATACTAGAAATTCATTCCGGGTAATGATGATGATTTTATAAAATTTGTTTAGTTGTTTTTTTTACTGAGTGCATGTCAAAATGATTCTAGGAATAGCACTTTCTAGATACTGTAAATGTACACCTGCATTCATAAAACACTTACAGGGTTTATCACAGTTATCCACTGCTGTATCTCATGAGTTTGTATGATTGACTTTCTTTCTTATGTCCTTTCTCCCCTCTAAGTACCCAGACAGCCTTTTATAAGACCTTTGTTTCATCCTCTGAGTTTATTGTACATAGCTTGACATTGATGTCTCTAAACTGCATGCTGGGCAGTTATTAAATGCATGCATGTTTACAAGGTGGGGTGGGGCGGGGGGATAGAATTGTTATAACTGCTCAGATAAATTGTTGACTGAAAAAATACCCTCCTCCCTTTATGCACACACACACACACACTTATTACAAAATAATAAACATTTCAATGTTCTTTTTCATGAACACAGAAATGAGAGTGCCAATCCCAACTACACAACCGAGTTCATCCACCAGCTGTTCGCTGAAGAGGGCAAGGGGGTCTTCTCAGTGCGCAGGAATGTCCTCGGCCACATGCAGCAAGGAGGAGTGCCCTCCCCTTTTGACCGTAACTACGGCACCAAGATGGCGTCCAAGTGTGTCAGCTGGTTCAATGAGATGATTGACAAAAATATAAAAGGGGGTAAGTTTTTAAGGGGCCTGGTTTGTTTGGAGGTACGGCTTCCATCTTCCAGTCATGCTGCATGATTTTGAATCTGGCTTGTGTGACTTCCTCTGTACCCAGATGTGAATGGGTACTGACATTGTTCAGGGTTAGGGAAGGTAAAGCAGCGAGCAAGAGGAGATGGGCACTACCCTCATAGTGCCAACCCTGAAAAAATTTGCTACCTCACTCGTGTACAACCTTAGGGTTATGGGACAATCTTTACCAACTATGCAAGTCTGGTATTGATGGAGAGTGCTCTTGATTTCAGCATCACTCTGTGAACTCCTGTGCCACTTCTCACAGTGTGAACTGTGCCACTTCCCACAGTGTGAACTCATGTGCCACTGCTCTGTGTAACTTTGCCAGGGAAGTGTTGAAGCTGAAACCAACAACAGTGAAACTCGTTTATCACTTTTTTTGTTAAATCATACATGAATAATAAACAATTACTGGAAGGTCAGAACTCTTGCTGACTTTGTCTATCTTGCCAAATGAAGTTGATGTATTATGTGTACACATGAGCATATTCCAGTTGCTCTAACACAGTTGAAAAAACAATTTTAACAGTTATGGTCAAGAGACAGAATCTTGCTACAGAGCAAGTATTAAAAAAAAGTCATTGATGCAGTGATTTTTTAACCCTTTTGGTGCCAAAGTATAAATAAAAAGGTGAATCGGCTGTGCCACGGAGTTTTAAACCTCTTGACTTAAAATCTAAAAAAATTCATCTCTTCATCCAGCCCAGAAAACCCCACAACACTATATATTTTCTTGTTCAGTATACTGTACAACACACCAGGAGCAGCAGTACTTTCATCTTTACGTTCGCCAGTGCTAGTAATGTCGCTCAGACTCTTATCTAGGTCAAGTCCGACTTTGGACATCAGCACCGAAATATTGCCTGCATGTGCCAAATTATCGTCATTTTCACTCTTATCGACAGACTGCAAATCAGAATCAGCTCCACAAGTAATGATTTCTGCAACTTCTTTTGCTGCATAAGTTGTTTTTCGGGTCCTATCAACACTCGGTGTTGAAGCGAGTTCGTCCGCCATTTTTTGCAGTTGCAGAATAGTAATCAGCTGTAGGAGGTCACCTTTTCAACTGCACGGGCAGAAAAGACCGTAAAATGTCACACATACATAATTAGCATCTATTTGTAGAGGGAATCCTGAAGTTTCCATTGGTATCTCATACGTCGCTGAAAGTGTTGGGGTTTTCTGTCTAAAAAAAGCAAAAGTTGGTCGGTGACACTGGAGGTGTATGTTTCTTCCAACAGAATATTTGGTCGGAAGCATTGAACAGGTTAAATGAACAAAAAATTGTAATAATGCCATTTTCATTTGAAGGGATAGAATGAATGATTTACATCATGACATAAGTGCATAGATGACACAAAATTTCAAATGTACATAATCATCTGTTACTATGATACACCTTGATAATAATAAATTATGTTAATTTATTGTGATTGTAGTAAATAATTGGTATTGATATGAATTGATACTTCTTCATTTTGAAAGTCTGTCAGAGATTTGAATATTTCATGTTTATTACACAGTAATATATCTATAAATGAAGATAAATTGGATATTAAAATGCTTCCTATTTGTTACATAGTAAATGTCAGATATTAGAATACTTTCTGTTTGTTACACAACAAATACCTGTATAATACCTGTGTTCTATCAGGACGTGTGGCGGTGAAGAAGCCTGATTCCTGTGTACTGTTAGGCATGCAGAAACGTCGCCTGGAGTTTACGCCTGTGGATGATCTTGCCATCAATACAGATTTTGTGTGAGTGCTTCAGTCTGTGTCAGCTGTTGTCTGTTGTCTGCCTGTTGACGTAATTGGTGTTTGTTGCATGCAGCATATCTGTGCGATTTATTTTCATTAGCGCCCCCATGATGATGCTGGCGGCTCTTTCAGTATAAATAGTATACCTGTCTTCTGGAAATTCTGTGCTAGAAATTTTCTCTTTTCTGTCACTCTCTTTGTTTCTGCCTTGTTCTTTTGCTTTCTGTCATTTCTTCCTATCATTTTCTGCCTTGTTGGTCCATTCACCCATATATGTTCGATAAAGTCTTATGTACTTTCTCCTCAGGATTGATAATTGGGTACATGTATTAAGTGCATTTTGGGCTCTAGGGAAATGAAATATATGGAAATAATTTTAGGTAACTTAGGCCTGTTTTT